>JAAEAF010014323.1:0-430315 GCA_011037195.1 Triatoma infestans
AAACACTTTATTTAAAAACAAAGTAGTCAATCGGATTTCGGTGGAAAATGGGCCGATATAGAGTTTAACATAGATTCAAAACAGTCTCTATTTTCTTTCGCCTGATGCTGTCGCCATATGAACTCTGATAAATAAGATTCCAAATGATGTCTCGCTGTCCCCCTATGTCTCTTGTTCCTCCATTTAGCACTGCCCCACATTCTCTCAACTGTTTGTGTATGAACTCCTGTATCAGGATCAATAAAATTGTATTTATGATTAACTTTAGCATGTAGGAATCCTTCTATTTCTATTGTATTTGTTTGGTGACCTTTCCAACTGTCAGAATAAATTGTGCTACCATCTGCAATGTTTTCAATAATTTTATCAAGAGGGTAGAGCCAGTTCTATTAGGAACAGCGACAACAAACGAATCTTTTGTTTCTCTACATATACCACCAAACACCCACTGTTCGGGTAATACTCGACCACAATTATTTTTACGTTTAGTAAACAAACTTTCATCAATTTCCACAATGCAGTCTGGTCCACCTACCTTCTTGTTTGGTTTATTCTCCATATCCAAGACACATAATTCACGCATGTAATTGTTCCAATCTATAACAGTTTTATCCGATAAATCAAGTTGCTTTTCACAAAATTTAATCGACGTCAACTCCTCGCACCAGCAGTATATGAATCGCAAAGCTGAACAAAATGGAATTCTGCTTCCCTCAAACCAGTTGTCTTTTCTAAGTCCCACTTGCTGATCACACTGTCTGAAATTACATTTCCAAAACTTACGTTTACCAAAATAAAGTTTCATGTCATGGGAATTGGTACATTTTCGTTTTTTTTGGTAAAATATTTCGCTCCTGAAAAAATAAAATTGCATCTTGTTCTGTTTTTGGCAAATCTCAAATACGCATTTTCGTAGCAATAAAAAATGGCGTCAAAAATCAGCAAACAACAAGGCAACAAGAAATTCAAGAGATAACTGCGTGCGCGTGCGAACAACAAAATTGCTCTTTATTGGCGCCAAACTTCTGCTGCGGTGGTGTTAATACGTAAATACCGTTCTCTGTAAAACAGGAATTAAGTGAAGAATGAAAATCAAATGCTTAATGGATTTTTAAAAGCCTAAAACTGAGGTAAAGTGATTTTCTCCGATAAGGGAAAATCCTTTCGGAATATGAAAAATCCTATCTGGTATAAACATGTTGTAAAAGAAAGCCAAACACGAATAGCTAATTTTAATAAATTTGGGGTGCAAAACTATTAAATTTATTTAGAAATCATTTAAAGGGATAGGTCATTGTATTCTTGTTTTAAATTAGAGTCAGTAATTAAATCAATTAGACTTTTCGTTAATTACTTAATTCTTCAACATTTGTTGCAAACATGTTTTAACCTAGAGGCACAGCAGTTAAATAAAAAAAAAACCACACGAGATTTATATTTATTTGTATAACTTTTTCACTTAATGACATTCACAAAGCACCGGTGTTCCGGGAAATGCTGCCTAAAATTTTTTTTTAGGGTGTGATTCTTCTTCACCTTTATCAGATCTCTGAAATCGTTTTTCTCGGAAAAAAAAAACCCACAAATTAAAAAGATAATTCTTTATATGAGTAGTTAATCCTAACTCCATCAAGTTACAGAAACCTGTTGTTGCGGTTTAGAGAAAATGTGATGTGAAACATTCCCAGAATTTTCTTCAAATTTGAATTTTTTATTCAATGTTTGGTTCACTTACGCTAACCACTAGCTAATCCCTTCCCTACAATGAATTATTATTATTATTATTATTATTATTATATTACTTATTATTTAAGTAAATACATCCTCTTACCACACACAGAAATATAACAATAAAGACTTCGTGGTACAAAAGAGTGCATATGTATATTACTTCTTTCATTGCACTCAGTAGACCGATGGAAAACCCTACTTGCATTAATAATGTACAAACCCACCAACTTTTTATAAATATTAGTATATTAATTAGGTCATAATTTTAATTTTTTTATTTTCATAATAATATTAAGCTCACAGCTCAGCACCTGACACTGATTGGCCTCGCAATTGGTACTAAAAGTATATCTACCTTATCAATTAAAATAGGAAACAAAAATATACTAAACAAATACTAAAACATTTCAAACATAATACGAAACATAATACAAAAGTAAGTATGTAAACAAAATACAAAACAAATATAAGACATTGAAATAAGGCTCAAGTAAATCATTCGGTCCATAATTTCTTAGACTATTCTACGTTTATAGTGTTAACTGATTGCTTTTGGGATCCCATATGACATAGCGATCTTGATCCAATACTTTTTTTAATGACATAAGGCCCTCGAAATGGTGGTAATAATTTGTTGTTAACTCCAAGAGTTACATCAACATTTCTGATTTATTTTTTACTGGTAAGAAGCTTTATGGCGGTTATTGTAATACTGTTCGTAAATAGTTAGTGCTATTCTCTACCATATTCTCTGCATTTTTTAGGAATTTGTTCTAAATTACAAGTATTATTTTGCGTTGATTCTAAAATAGGCTATAAATTATCATCAGTTCTTCCATATTGATTGATTCCAAACAAAATTTTAGCAAGAATTTCTCCGATCGATTCCACGGTATTATTAAATGAAAACTTTACTTTTGACAAAATGTCTAGCCACCTATTAATATTAACTGATAATTTTGAAGGGATATTAAGCAAACAAGATCTAATATTACATACAACAGAGAAGAACTATACATTACATGTTGGTTTTTAGGGCATACTACGTGTTATAATCAAATCCCAAAAATACTGGTTGTGCAATCAATTTGAAAATCAATTTTTTTTTTTTTCGATAAAATGTTTCAGATAAAAATGATAGTTTATCCAATTAGTCCTTTTAATATAATACAAGAAATATTGGCATATGAAGACTAAAGTAAGTCGTTGGAAATGTCGTCGAGACACAGGTTCTCCCACTCTGACTGCCTAAGTCAGAGAGTTGAAAAAAAATTCAAAACTCTATTCTGTGAAGTCAATCTAACTTTTTTTTCTTGAAACTCAAAATTTTAGCAACACTGAAATGGATCTTTAAAGAGAAAACATAAATAGGAAAACAATGAAAATTTCTAAAAACATTTGACAAATGAGTGTTTGTGAGCCATGTTTTCAGTCTTGTATTATTACAATAAAGAACTTCAAATAATTCAACGTCACGCTGATTTTATTTTTTTTAATTAAACAATTTATTTTGCTTATCATTTTTATTATTTTTTTGCACTATCGTATATATATATATATATGTAATGGTACCGCAAAGATAATGCAACCACAGAGAGAGAAGAGAGGCCCTCTCAGGTTTACAGAGACTACTCTCTGACTTAGGCAGGCTAAAGTGGGAGAACCTGTGTATATAAGCCAGTGGGAATCTATCTAGAGATAATCTATCAGATACAACCATACAACTTTACATCGCATCGTGTCATATCTTCACTCACACCATTCATTCTATCATTTTCATTATAACGTCCAGTGCAGTTAGTGTAAACTTAGCTACATTATATTAGTGTCTTCATATCTCGTTCACTTAATCAAACCTAATTCTCTCCCCAACAACTGGTACCGCAAAGATAATGCAACCACAGCAGAGAGAAGAGAGGCCCTCTCTGGTTAACAGAGACTACTCTCTGACTTAGGCAGGCTAGAGTGGGAGAACCTGTGTATATAAGCCAGTGGGAATCTATCTATAGATAATCAACAGATACACCATACAACTTACATGCATCGTGTCATATCTTCACTCATACCATTCATTCTATCATTTTCATTATAAAGTCCAGTGCAGTTAGTGTAAACTTAGCTACATTATATTAGTGTCTTCATATCTCGTTCACTTAATCAAACCTAATTTCTCTCCTCAACGACTCCATTATATATATATATATATATTGCAATGTATATCTAAAAAATAAATTGTGATGTACAATTAAACTATTAAATCATAGAGATTTTTAGAATATCTGCTATTTTCAGCAAATATATTAGCTTGGTTATTGTTTCATTTAAATATATTGAGTGTTTATCTTGAATATCATGTTTTATTTAATTACGCATCTGGTAGTGCGCTGAAAGGCTCCGGGCGCCAATGACCGTACATATTGACACGCCTTGAATTAAATTAAAGCTTCATAGAACCTCTAACCTATATTTTTGGTGATAAATCTTTTTCGAAACTATTGCAACACTTCCTTCTCTAGTGCTAAGTGATTAGTAAAAATAGAATAAATATATAGGGAGCCACAATTGAAGTTTTACATGCAATGGATTTAGTTTTATAGCCACGCCCTTCTACATATATTATCTACCTACCGGTTACTGACCTAGCCTACGATTTAGTTATAGAGCTTAAAATGGTTCTGACCTTTGATATAAACTTAAATACATAAAATAGTGGGCTTTTCAAAATAAACAAGCAAATAAATTATTATCAATATAACATTTGTCGTCGTGCATAAAATAACAAATAATTAATTTGTTGAAGGCAGTATACTAAAAAAAATCAATTTTAAAAAGTAATTATTCTAAAAAAAGAAGAAATCTTTCAAATTTGCACAATTCTGGATAAGGTCACAATGTAAATTAATCAATAACATAGATTGACCCAGAAACTCTGGAGGTAGATTGGTTAACTACATCTGTAAAATTTTAATTTAAAATTCTTTGACTTAGTTTTGGTGCTCAACACAATTTATGATCAGTATAATAAGGGCATATGCCAGAGGCGCACACCGTAAGGCGTAGCGCCACCAAAAATTAAACCAAAAAAAGGTAGAACAGAAAGTTGTCAGTGAGTTACGAATAATCCCAAATATAACCGTCTTTAATTTTAACAAGTAAGCGCCTAAACTATTTCGCCATTTTTTCAACGTCTATTTTGTTGGCTTTAGTACATGTTAGTGTAGTGGAAGAAAGAAATGAAAGAAAATAATAGTTTTGAAAAATAGTTAAGAATATTTTATAGTTTGAAAAATAGAATTTTTTTAATATTTTAAATGTATCTTAGTGCAGTGAAAAGAGTCAGGTACTGTAATTTAAGGGTCATTGCTATTAGGGAAACAAAGGCACAAGAATCCGTTAAATTAATACAATGCCACTTGGCCAACTGTTTTGTAAGAGAAAATCTCCCGTTAGAGAGGGCATTCCTTCAAGACAGTCTGCATTCTGCTTTCAAGGCCAGAACACTTGCTTCAGGAATCGCTCTCTTAAACTCAGTGCCACTTTAAATTAAAACATAAGAGCTTTGCATTTAATCTAGATAAATACTTAATTTCATAAACATAATAGTTGTGATATTGTAAAATATTTAAATATCTTTAAAGATAATATACTTAATTTAATCTACCAGTGTTTTCTTAATTATTCTTATTACTTCTCTCTCTTAAAACTTACAAACACAAGCCCTTTTACAAAACCGCTCAAGCCACTACAAACACACAACACATCACCAACTACATTTCATTAGCAAGAGGAGTATAACAAGCGTTAGTGCCTTAACTTAATGGATGCATTAGTTTTTTATAAATTTGTATCACAATGATTGCATGTTATTTCTATAAATGCTCATGTAAATAGCATGTCTGATATGGTGGACATCATAGGAGTGAGTTTCCACCTCGTTGGTGTCACTCCAAATGGAAGTAACTGACTTCCGCTCCGGCGAGTGAGTAGAAAGAATGACATTTCTTAAATCGGGGCGGAAATTAAATCTTGCATAAAAAAATTTTTTTCTAGTTCGAAGTCTTCTTTTGCAGACTTAATTTAGGGGAGTGGATTATAGGACGGCAAAATTTTGATTATAATGTTTAGAGATGGCCAGTACGGAACTCCATAGTACTGATCATAAGTCCAAGTTCATAGGCCCATACTCCCGTTCGTTTAACTCAGTTTGGATTCGTCTGTCACGTAATCTTTCAGGCGGTTGTAACTTTACAACGTCAGATGCGATAAATGATACCTAAACGGAATATCACATTTAGGCTTCCTGCAATTTTCGTTTTTGAGATGCTTTATTTATTCACATCCACACACACACACACACACACACACACACACACACACACAAGAAATTGGCTAAAAGCAATTTTTTCGTGGTCTGAATACATGTTTTCGGAGAAAAACCTAGTTTCCAAAATTTGACACGATCGTAATACTTCCTCTTTCAAGCAGTAAGAGAATGTAAAAAAATATGGTGTGAAACACTCATACGACTTTTTCTTACTACAGTTAATACAATTTAATGGACAAAATTTTCATTAAAATATTTACAGATGTTTAATTGAGCTTACTATAAAAAAAAAAGGTGGGTTTTCATGTGTACTTGAGTGTAACTTGTATAGCAGCGGTCCCGTGTCTCCACCAATAAAGCTCGTAACGGTAGTTTAAATTTTAACCTAATTGCCAGCTCATCCAGAACCACCCTAAAATTAGTTTTTCAGAAAAATGTTACAAGTAAAAGTGATAGTATAAGTGGTCCGTCGGTACACCAGATTTAAATTACTAAATTACCCGCCATTTTTTTTATATTTAAGTTGGCAACCCTAATGTTTGACAAATGTCATCAACAGTCATTGAGGTTATTAAAAATGGATCGGTATATAAAAGAATAACCTAATGCTATTGTTAAAAACACATTACAAATTTGGCAAAACTGTTCGAAAAATTCATGGAGTTGTTGGTTTTCATGTTTCACTTTTTGATGAACGATTGGGTAAAACTTTGTGGTTGTTACAATATCTCAAACACTGACTTTCTTAGCTTTAAGAATTGATACGAGTACAATCCTAGAAAATATTAAAGCTGGCCTACTTGAAAAATGTAAGCTCTTAGCCCTAAATAGTCAGCAACATACTTTATATAGAAAGTTGGACCCTCAATCCAGTTTAGTGAATTGTGATTAAATTGACTATGAATGTAATTGAGTGGAATTGTGATTATGAGTGTATAATATACATATATTGTGATTATATTGGAATTATAATTATATTGGACTGTATTATAACATTATAATATAATTATATTATATTAGAATGATATTATATATTGGAATTGTGAGATTATGACAGTATAATAATATATTGAGTGAATAATTGGACTATGAATGGAATTGTGATTAAATTGACTTGTGAATTTAATGAATTGTGACTAACTTAGATGCCAGTGCTATTGGATGGGTAATTAAAGTTAAGGGAGAATCGCTATATCTTAATAATTACACGTTTCACAATGCAATCAAATTGTGTTCGATATGTAATTTGGATGATCGAGAAGAAAGCGTTTATCACTCCATAGCGATATATCCCATATTAAGAGTATTTAGAATGAGATATTTCAAGAAAAAATATTTAAATGAACTGGAGTTTGAGGAGTACTACTTAAATGGGAAATGTTGGAAGAGTCTGATGAATTACTGTAAAGCAGCATGAGCATACAGATATCAGCTTGTAAAAGAGTTTAATTATTGATTTAATTTATCTATTATTATTATTATTTGCCATTCATATGGTATTTGTTCCTTTTATGTTTGCGTTTAAAAGTGAATTTTATTTTATCTTCTGTGTATTTTAGAAAGTGTATTATATTTTTCTCTTATTTAGTAGCAAGGTTTATGAAATCATGTTTATGTTTATGTTGTACCCAGTGTAATTAATGTATGTTCTTGAAATTCCTTTTAGATTATTTTATTTTTCTATAGAAGTGTGGTAAAGTAGAACCCCTCAGACGGTCTCAAGACCATGAGTAATTGTCTGTCACTTAAATAATTAAAAAAAAAACAAATTATAATCTTGTAAATCAATAGAGACCTTTTATTATTATTATTATTAATAATAAGTGAAACCGTTCGAAGATTAATTAAAAAATTTGAGGAAACTGGTGCGGTTATGGACAAACGATGTCTTCCGCTCTCTCGTTCTGTGCGGACGTCCGAAAAATTGCAGTCTTTAGTGAGAGTATCGATGAGAATCCAGGTACATCAACATGTCATTTCTCAACAAATGAACCTTACAAAATTCAATTTACCCAGGAGCTCAGGACACGAGGCCATTTCCAACGGAGACAAATCGTTAATTGGATGATGGAAAACAATACAGTGAATTACAATTTTTTTTAAAAACATCATCTTCAGCGATGAAGCTCATTTTCATTTGGATGGCTTTGTTAATAAGCAGAACTGTCGGATTTAGGTCTATGGAAAGTCTCATGCTATTCGTGAAAAAAAAAAACGCCATTGTTTAGTGCGGATTATTGGGAGGTTAATTGGACCGTTCTTTTTTGAGAATGAGTTTAGTTAAGCACTAACTGTAACATCAGAGACATTTCCGTGATAGCCTGCTCTATTTGTGGTCATCGACCGGTTTCGGGCGTTCGCCCATCATCAGGATGTTTTTGTTAAACAGTGTAATAACATAGATTTGTACAGAGCAAATACAGTTGATACACTCAACTGTGTATCAACTGAATTTGCTGTGTACAAATCTATGTTATTACACTGTTTGACAAAACACCCTGATGATGGGCGAACGCACGAAACCGGTCGATGGCGACAATATGAAACAGACTATCACGGAAAATATCTCTGATGCTTTCCAGCTCTGTGGAACCAACCACCACACTTGTTTCATTATAAACTTAACTGTAAATTGAGTACGATATCGTGACATGATATCGAACAATTTGTGGAATCAAATATGGACCATATGGACATCGAAGAAATGTGGTTTCAACAATGATGCCACATTACAGAAAGAGTAACCATCCATTTTTTTAGACAATGTTTTCCTGGTCGTGTGAAATGCTGAACATTAATTGGCCATCCAGATCTTGCGACTTGGCAACATGCTATTTTTTCCTCTGGGGTTTTATAAAGTCCAAGGCGGATGCTAAAACCAACCAAAAACAATTCCTAAACTGAAAACAGATTGCTGAAATTGAGCCAACTGTCTTGGAAATTGTCTTCGAAAATTGAATCAACCCAGTACATCCGCGTTGGCCATTTGGCCAACATCATATTCAATAATTAATCTCTTAACATGCCTACTTTATAAATCTACTGTGTTTCATTGTAAAATTAAATCCAGCGTACCCTTTATATAAATTAAAAAAAAAAAGTGCAATCCTTCTCGTGAAAAAAAAACTGTTCAGTAAAGTGGCACTTCCAGTTGATGGATTTTGACCGAAACTTTCGAATCAGATGCGATAGTGATACATAAACAAAATACCACGTTTGAGCTTCTTATGATTTTTTGGAAAAATCCTAGGCTTTTTTTGAGATATTCTGTTCACATACACTTATACATACAGAGCATGTGTTAAAACTTTGTTTTTCTGTATTCAAATGACCACAAAACGTGTATATCTGGTGACAATTCATTTTAAAAAATTTATATGATTGCAATAGTTCCTTTTTTAAAAATAAAAACAGTTGAAACAAAATATACGTATATAAGCTCAATAACAATAAAGAATAAAACAATAACTTAGTTAGAAATGCAGTTTATAACAATACGCTAAATTTATTGATTGCACTTGATTATGACACTTTTTATTTAATATAAAATAATTGAAACAAACAGTACAATAGAAAGCACTCATGCGTTTTCACATGCATTCTAATGTAGAACGCTCGATATATTTTATTTAATACTTTTTTAAATATCAATAAAAATAACCTTGCTCTGTCCATTCTAGATTATGGTTTTATTGCTTGTTTTTTTTTTTTTTTTTTTTTTTTTTTTCATTTAGAGTTATTTCATTTAAATCATATGATGTTACAAGCATAAGTGATGCGCTCAACAAATAAAAAAAAATAAACAATAAGATTTGACAAGTTAACCTATATATTCCCCTACCGACCGTTCAGCAATAATTCATTCAATATATTCTGGTTAGCAGGTGTGTTTTCTTCCAGCAGATGGATTAGGTATATCTCTAGTTTCCAATTTTCCAGATCATATCTACTCTACCCTATTCGTAATTCTGTCTATTAATGTGGAAACTAAATTTTCCATTTCAATTTTCCTCACATTATTTATTTGCAGTAAAAAATAACAAGTATCACATTAAATTTATTTTCATTAACAGAGTTACTATGCAATTTTTTTTTTTTTTTGAAATGAATGCTCATCATGAACGCAATCTATGATAGTTTCTCATTTTTCTCCCCCACTTTCTGCCATGTCTATGCTAATTTCTAATGCCAACATCTTCGATTTTTTGTTTCAACAACATTCGGGCGGTCCCTGAGCTTGCGCTCACACCCGCCCAGAGAAGCCATCGTCTTCAGAAAGAGAAGGAGGAAAAGAGCTAAAGAAAAATTCCTGCCCTCCCTCCCTCCTCCACCAACCCAAGTAGGCAGAGCGGAAACACGCTATCCAAACAAACCTGATACATCTAAACAAAACAACAGCAGAGCCCCAGGTGTATCCAACAACAAGCCACAGATCCAAAAAGAAACAACAATAACAACAACAAACAACACTAACAAAAGAGCCACAAAAATGAAATGAATAAAAACCTTAACCAGCCACACGCACACAACCACGCAATAAATACATCCACTCGAAGCCTCGCACATATCCATAACGTATAACCCACCCATACCATACATTTCAAAATGTATATCCTAACAAGAAACAGCAATTCCTCAAACAACAAGGGGAAAACTCCAAAAAAGAGAATAGAATAAAATAAATAAACAAAAATAACCCACCCAAAGCAATCCCTCCAACCTGCCCTAACTCCGCCTTACAAGGTCCCACGACAATCGGCGCTCAAACGCCTCGACCGCAAACTCCCCTAAGGCCTCATAGGCCGGGCCATTCTCCAATAACAAAGGAAGAGAATCGTTGCTCAAACTGAGGTGAAAGCCCACTTTGTGCTACATACAGGCTCTCAGATCCTCGTATATGCCGCAAGACAAAAGAATGTGCTCCGCGGTCTCTTCCATTCCACAACGGCAGTTCCCATTGTCCACCAAACCCATTCTGAACCACTTGCCGTATATAAAGCCGTGACCCGTTATTAACCGAGATACGGCATATGAAATTAACTTCGGGACAATACGCCTGCCGGCACCTGCCTCTGGCAGGAACAAAAACGTGGTCCTGCCCTTCATGGAGACCCTCCACCTTGATTCCCATTCCGCCATCAACTCCTTCTTCAACCTCTTCTTACCCTGCCCTCGCAGCCACACACCCTGATCTCCTCCCACGTCCTCAGGGACAGATGGAACCCTAAGTTGCCCAAAACAGGCCGCTTTGCTTCGCCTCAAAAAATATCTGCTTGCCACTCTAACCACCTCCAAGTCTAGTGGAAGGCTACCTGTAAGCACCACACCATCTTCGAATTTTCCATATTTTTCCGGGGAAAAAATTGCATAGTAATTTCTTTTACTCCTGGCATATTGAGAGTTTTTGGAAGAACACCAATGTTAGCTTAGCTCTAAAATATACGATTTTGTACAACGCCTATAATATTGAGGCATAGCAGACGTTAACTACAACAATTTTCTATAAGCTTGAATGCTAATTCCACGAATATCTAACTTTTTTTTTCTGTAGAACCTTTTAGATGGGTTGGTCGGAAGAGAAACTAATTCGGTCAAGTGACTTATAAATTTACTGAACACAAAAAATATTAAGTGCAAAATGGCAAACACTGCAAGGATTTTACCTGTAATATCAATCCAGAGAGAGAATATAGTAGCGTGAGAAGAGAGTGACACACTGACTGGCAGAGTGAAGGTACAACGTTGTATGTTGTCAGTTTGACGGTGATTCAAATAATGATCCCTTCTTTAGAATTACCAGCTTTTATATACAGCGGCTGAACTAACTATGATGTTACAAGCATAAGTGATGCGCTCAACAAATAATAAAAGAAAAAAAGAAACAATAAGATTTGACAAGTTAACCTATATATTCCCCTACCGACCGTTCAGCAATAATTCATTTCTCTTCTTCTCTTGAACTTCTCCTTCCAGTTCCTCCTAGATTGCCCCTTTACGAGCTTGAGAGAGAGAATTGCAGTGAATTTGGGGGGGGGGGTTAGTGATTTCAGCCCCATTAATTCACGGCTCTTATATACAAAGGCTAAACTAACACTCTCTCTTTAACTACCGCTTTCAGTTTCTCCTAGTTTGCTCTCTTGAGGGAGCATTGCAGTAAACTTGATGGGTGGGGAGTGATTTCAACCAATTACATTCCGATAAAATTGATTTTAGGTGAATTTTGGGGGAGCTATGATTAGTGTACTTATGGGGCTTCTGAGACAGAGGAGCGAGAAGCCAGGAGGAGCGAGGCTCCACCCGACCTTTTGCTACTCTGATCTTTTGGCTCCTCTTTCGCTTGCTCCACCTTACCTTTTGTGCTCCACCCAGCAAGGGAGACATGGCTGAATTGCCGGCTTACATTGACTTTTATCTCAGCTACTATACATTTGAGAAACAATTTGATCATTCGCTTGCTCCATCCTACCTTTTGTGCTCCACCCAGCAAGCGAGAGAGGAGCCAAAAGGTAGGGTGGAGCACAAAAGGCCGGTTGGAGCCTCGCTCTTCCTGGCTTCTCGCTCCTATGGCCCAGAAGCCCCATAAATACACTACTGCTAAGTCTTAAAATAAAAACTTTAAATTGCACAATGAGTATGTCTTAGCTGGATGTTAGCACTGTCACTATCTAACACTTTCAGATTTTCTTCAGACTTGGAATGCTCACTGCACAGATAGATATAAACCTATCACTTTTATTATGTCAGGGCAACGAAGTAAAATTTTTTTTTTTTTTTTAAGAAAATCTGTCAGTTTTTAGTGATTGTCAGTAAAGTCAGTGAGAGAAAGTCGTTTGAGTGTTTCACACTAGATTTTTTTCGACTTTAATTTCCAAAACTGGTGATTTTTCAATTTTAGTTGAACAATAGATAAAAGATGAAAGGCAAAAAAAAAAAAAAGAAAAAAGATAAATGTTGAGGATAAAAAAAAATTGTTTCCATCGCTCTGTTATATTTTCAGTATTAAAAATATGAGACAGAGTGGTAACGATTTCAGACAGGAAGACATGTGGAAATGCTTCTAAGCATCCTTTATTATGTTACACGGCTATATTTATAGCCTAGAGCTTCGCACATTTCAACAATAGAAAAATCTAGCTTTAACACTATATTTTCCAACCATATTGAGTAAAATTGTGTATAAAACTATACGAACAAGAAATGACTAAAAATAAAATATAATCGTTACACATGAAACTTTTTAAAATAAAAATATGTTTAATCGATAAAGATATTATTTTTTTTAATCTAAAAATTTATTATACATTTCATTGTCCCACATTTTTTTTTAAAATTTCAATTGAAATGAAAAACCAAGATTTATATATAGTCATTTTCGAATTTATACTTCTTTCTCACTTTATAACAGAGGAATCCTTGGACTAAGCATGGTTGGTATGAAGAGTGGTTCCTTGAGAACGGCAGTTCATTTATTCTGTAGTGCCTAACCCTGAAGGGGAAATGTTAAAACAGAGAGCTTTAGCCCAACTATGGAGTAGTGGATGGTAATTAGTCGTTGAGTAGTCCCTTTGTGAAGGGGTGATATGTAATGCCCTTTCTTGTTGAATTAAATTAAATATTCTTGCATATATTACTTGCTACATTTTTATTACTCCAAGAGAGATTAGTTTCCATAGTTCCACTGACATAATACTAACAATAAAAATATTTATTGTTATTAAGTAAAACGAAAAAATGGAAGTTCGAAAGAAGTCTCCATTATTTAGAAATGATATTAAAAAATGAAATAATAGAAAAGATATTTATAAATCATATATTAAAGTGGTTAGCTTACTGGACTACACGCGGAGGATCTGGGTTCAAGTCCAGCTGTGTTACCCCTAGATTTTCTCTTTCTAGGAACAGCTCACTGTCCGATGATGGACAGCGTTGTCTGTAACGAGAGAACACTGTTCGGAGGCCGGCAGTGCACTGAGAAGGCTTCAGGCGCCAATGATCCTAGATGTTGACGCGCCTTAAGCTAAAAATAAATAAATAATGATTTAAATAGAACTGTTTTGCAATAAAATTTAAGCGAAAAGCTTTTAATAAATTATGTCTCATTGATTATATTTGCATTTTCATAATATGACACTGCACTAATATGGCATTTTGAAATGGCGTAAAAGGGCTCAGATTCTGACGAGGAAGAAACAATCTCCATCGCGATTCTTTATGTCCTAATGTCCCTTCTATATAGCTGAAAACATTTTCTTCGTATTTCGAGACTTTCAAGTCATGAATATCCGAGAATACTCAATTTCGAAAATTTTACACCATATCTAGTAATATTTTCTCCCATAACAATTGGAGAAAGTAATAAATAAACAGATTTATTTCCTATTAAATCACCACATAAAAGGTGGGATACACAATTTAATTAAGGGAGTTTTAGTACTTGTTCCAAAAATGTCTACGCATGCAATGCAGCTCATAAAGCATGCCATTTGTAATTGAAATACTAACTAAATCGGATTATGTTGTTTAATACGGCACAAAGAAATTTACATATCTAGTTAATGATTTTGAAATAGAATTTCGAAGAATATTAGCACCTAAACATAGGATTTAATGTATTTCTGTATATCATCAGATTAACTAAGAATAAATAAAAAATGTAATGGTTTATATGTACAACTAGGGATATAACCGGGAAAAGGGGTGAAAAGTGTCTAATGCTTTTCCGGAAAAGGGCAAGGTTTAAACTTTAGGCAGTGGGATGGGAGACTTAGATCTCGTCACCTGCCAGCCAATCGTGGAAAGAAAGAGGAAATAAACCCCCCGCCCCCACCCAACACTTATAGTAAACATAGTGATCAACAAGGCAGTCAATATGGCGGAGGAGGAGCCCCGCCCTTTCTCTGCCAAGGCTCACTTTTGAGGTGTAACTACTCTGAAGACGCTCATTGCAACATGGACGAAACGTCGGTGTTTAGTTTACCACTGACGCGGTCTCAACCCCCAAGTTGAAGTGTTTTTGATGGAGTGTTTTTCATGAAAATGGTCGGGAAACCCATAAAAGACCATAAAATTGAAAATTCAGTTTATCATATAATCGTACAAAATGCACATCTGTTACAACAGCTGTTTTCTGCTGTATCTGCAATAATAAATGCTTTAATCCTGGTTCATGTTTTGTCTATATCGGTAATACATAGGTTGAGCTAGATAAACATATATCAGTCGTGATTTCTTGAACTATCTTTTATAAAATTCCTTTCGAAACATAATGTCTCGTCCAAACATATGTAGAAGAAAAATGTATAATAAAAAGTCAGGGAAACGAATCAGAATAAAACGAGAATTAGGCTTTTATACATTGCAAAAATAAAAAATTGAACTAAAATAAACTATTGATACTTTTCAAATGTAAACTATAATTAAGACATGAAAAATAAATAATTTTCTGAATCAAACAGTACATATTTTTTATTATCATGAAAACCAAATTAATATAATTTTAAAGTGCAAACGACAGGTCCAAAAAATTGATTAAATCAGTGACTTGAAAACCATTAGTGCTAATTGTGACGACAGTATATCTGAAGAAAGTCGTTGGTAAAGTAAGTTGTACGTTTTTGTGGTGTACGTGGTGTGTTTTTTGTTTCATTGATGTAGCTAACAGTTATCTTTTATAAATTGTTCAAGTGCCAGTAAAATTTTCGTACTTGCCACTTCGGGTACGCTTGCCACATCACATGTTCGCCATCAAAGGAATTTTGGATTATTATCGAATCCAAAATCGAATTGGAATTTGGATTATTATCAAAGTTAAAAATTAAGACAGAAATATGCTTTTTCATTTATTATATTTTTATAAATGTTTTACAACAAATCGTAACATTTTGTTTAACTAATGAATAATAGAAACAATGAATTTGTCACTTTAATTTAGTATTCTGTGTTAATGTTTCCTGTAAAAGGATGAAGGATAATAGGATAACTAAAGTTATCAGATGCTGACAAAGGATATTACCCTTAACTAAGTGGCCGCCTCACCTGAATCTGTTGAGATAGCAGAAACAGGGAGACATGGCTGAATTGCCGCCTTACATTGACTTTTATCTCAGCTACTATAGATTTGAGAAACAATTACATATTAAAGCTATTTTCATCCCTCTACCAGAAAAATTATTTTTTTCATGGGATCCAATTTAAAATCTAATAATTATTGTGATATTAAAGTTTTATAATAACAATATTTGGTTAAAATAAAAAATGTAATCAATAAAATTTAAATTTTACCACTTTTTTTTTTATATCTTTTTATTTGAAATTTACAATTGTACAACATAATGCACAACGTGAATGTTGGTCACCCAGTGGTGGCCAACATTAATTCAAGTGATCTCGCGGCCATCGGCGCCTGAGCCGTCGGACTGGATGTCCGGGAAGTGATCGGGAAGAAAGGTGCTGTACAAGAGGATTCGGATGCGATCTGAGCTTTTCATGGAACTTGATATAACGAGATTTAGCAAGGTCTGCTACGAATGGAACTTTGAGATCAGTATGTAGAGTGAGGTTTGAAACATAGAAAGGAGCGTTAGCTATTCGGCGAAGAATTTTAGATTGTAAGGTTTGTATGCGGTTTAGATTTGATTTTTTGGCAGCGCCATAGAGTTCTAGTCCGTAAGTACATATCGGCATAAGGAGAGAAGTGTATAGTCTTATTTTATTGTGTAAAGTTATTTTTGAACGTTTGTCAAGTAGTTTAGAGAGTAGTCGGTATCTTGTATTGAGGTCTTTTCTTTTCAGTCGAGTATGAGGATTCCATGCAAGTCTTTTGTCCAGGTATAATCCAAGATATCTCACATGGATCTGTAGGCGGTATAGGATTGTTGTGTATGTAAACCGGAGGAAGGATTTTACGGTTGAGGGTGAAAACCCCTAAATATTTAGACCCCCTAAATTTTACCACTAAATGTATAATAAATATACCAATTTAAAAGAAATGTTTATCGCTTTTACCAAGAAAAATCGCAAAAAAATTATGAGCAAAATAAATAATGGTTCCATGAAATGATAATCTGGTTAAATGATTTTCAACAAAACACTTGTTGGATCATAATGGGAAAAATATTTGAACTGATTCAGACTTTGTTTTTTTATTTATATTTCCGTTGAAAATACCCAAATCCCGGGGGGGGAGATAGCAAAAATTATCAACTTTTTCACCGGGTAAAAAAAAGGATAGAAAATAAGTATAAGCTTTGAGTGCGACCACCGGAAGGAATTCCAAATATATAATAATTATTTTATTGACTTAAAAAACAATCACAGATAAATAAAAGTAAAAAAAGGGAGATTTCATTGTACAAGTTCTTAGAAATCTGATCAACCTTTTTGGTGGACCCTCCTCCCTCCCAGTTTCAGTTACACTGAGAGAAGCAAAGCTCTTTTTATAACAGGGAAATCAATAAACAATTTGACCACACCGATAATATCACTTCAAAAAAAAAAAAATCTTGGTAAGAAACACAGAATGGATGTTCTCTTATTACAATGTTGTAATATTCATTGGCAAATTTATTTCAAAACTTGCAATCACTTGTAAGTGGTGGATGTATTGTCATCGTTTCAAATTATCTATATCGAACTTTTACTGAAAACAAACGTTTCAAGGTCACCTGAGTCAGAAAAAGAAATTTGTTTCTAGAAATTTGTCTGTTTGTTTGTATAAACAGAAAAATCGATTAAGTTCAAACTTAACCCTTCTTCTAGGTTCTACCAGGGAACCTAGTAGTTAGATACAGTGGATGTGAGAAGGAGAGAATTAGAGAGAATAAATTTAGGGATGAGATTGAAAATTAACTAGATGATATGCTGAATACTGTATAATAATAAATAGAACACACCAACTGCAAGAACTTTACAGTTAAATAGATGTTACATAACTAGAGAATAATAAAGACACAGATGGCTTAGTAATACGAAGGTAGTCAGTAGATAGGTTGCTGGCTGGATGTACTGTTGTAAAACTCTGTCGTAAAACTGTGCTCAATTGTATTGCTGCCGCTTTATTTATATGAATCGAACTCTTCCTTCCTAGTCTGGCCTTGGTGGGGAGTAACTAACTTTTGATTAATTTAATGTCTATTTCTTCGTTCTTCGGGTCCTATAAAACCTTTAAGGATTCGGATCCTATTACATTAGGTTTTGGACCAATCATTTTTGCGTTTTTTTTTGGTAACAGCTCCAAAAATTTTCTTTAAACTCACTGTCCTCTAAACTTTTCTTTTAGGAGTTCTTTTTGCGGGGGGGGGTTTGACGATTAAATAAGATGCCAAAATTACAAGTTTGAAGAAAATCGGTTGGCTAGCAGCGTGAACTTTAGTGAACACTAAAAACTTAAACAGTGGGAGACGTCAAAACAGATATTATCTCCGTTGAAAACTAAATTTCGACGATTTTTATTAACGATCACAACACTTCCTTTAATAGAAGTAAGAGAAAAAGAAAACTCTGTTAAAATAGTGAATAATTACTACAACAAATCAAACAATAACAGTAACAGTAACTAGTGAATAATTACTACAACAAATCAAACAATAACAGTAACAGTAACTAGTGAATAATTACTACAACAAATCAAACAGTAACAGTAACAGTAACTAGTGAATAATTGTACAACAAATCAAACAATAACAATAACAGTAACTAGTGAATAATTACTACAACAAATCAAACAATAACAGTAACAGTAACTAGTGAATAATTACTACAACAAATCAAACAATAACAAGAATATACTGCAGTCTTTGGCAAGATTTTAATTTATATACCTGTTTCTATTCGATACTGAAATTATTTTGTAAATGTTTATTTTATCTTTCTGTTTAGGCAAAATTGATTTAATAGTGAGTAGTACGACATTAGTGAATTATTTTTTTCTCTGTCACTTCTAGATTTCCTCCTTCACGTTTTAAACCGGTTTGGATTAATCTAGATCTATTAGCTGCACATATGTATATATAATCACTTTTCGAGGAGTCATTCTGGAAGCTTCCTTCGTGATGAGTGGGGGGGGAGGGGAGGAAAAATGTATGTCGAGGAAAGGTTCATGTAAGAACAGTGAATGAAAGGAAATCTGATGCAGATCATAGCTCTCGGCGTTCTGTTTACTGTTCTATTCACTTAGATCTGGATAGAGAAAATGTCCATGTTCAAGGCGCAAAACCGTTCTTTCTCAATACGCTTTGCTTACGTGCGTGAGTAACTGGGTAGACTTGCAACTCCAGGAAAAGAACATAAAATTGACAAAGACAAATAAGAAGTCAGAAAAAAAATTCGAAGAAACCGGAATATAATATAATATTTTGCGCATAAAATGTAATATTTTCTGCATAGAGGTTTTATTAGATGGTTCTGAATTGGGTTAAATTATTCAATTTTTTTTTTTTTTTTACTGAAAAATCTGTACAATATAACTTAATAAGTTTTCACTAGGCACCGACGATATATTTCTGTTGAAAACTTATTTGGGAAAAATCTGATTGCAATACTTGCTCTTCTTATATTAGTAAGAGAAAGTAAGGAAAATGTATTGATTGTTGTCTATGGTAAATAATATAAAGTAACTAGGTCATCACAGATTGGCCGATTTCGCAAGGCAAGAGCCTATGATTTTGTGAGGCCTACTAATTATCGTCAAGATGTCTTGCTATGTACGTATGTGATCGGGGGGGGGGGGCTTATTCGAGAGTCAGTGAACTTAGGGTCACAGGTGGCCCTTTGTGTTCCCCATTATTCAATCTCACTTCAGCCCCTACCTTATGAATAAAGTGTCTGAACATTTTCCTCCACTTCACCTGTGTGTATATGTGTGTGTGTGTATGGTCAGCAAAACTTAAAATGGAAAATTGCGAAAAATTGAAACTTGGTATTTCATTTAAATATTATCAGGGGTCGCAATCAGTTGACCGGATTTCTTGAAAATGAATCCAACTATTTTCTTTAAACTTGGAATATAAGAAGATATAACTGGAAAAATTCATTTAAGGGGGGGATGTTCTGTGGAATGAGTGACATAAGGCTTTCTCCCGTAAAGTTCAATTTATTCCTAAAATTTCAATTTATTATACGATTCTATCATCCATATAATGATATTATATGAGAGTTTGGAGAAAATAGGTTTTTTCCGGAGGTTTGACTTTTATAGTATGTTTCGGATACATATATTATTATATATTTTCAGTTATATGTGAAATTTGTAACCTGTAAAAATAAATAATATATTAAAACTTTGTGAATTACAATAAGATATGAGTATGAATGCTTTACACCAGAATTTTTGTTTGGTTATTCGGATTTTTGAAACTTAATTAAAATTTATATTAATAAAGTGTTATATTTGTTTATTCGCCATTGATATTAATATTTAAAAATTTTTGGTTGGCTAATCGGCCTGTTGTGGGTGGGATAAAAAGAATACAAAGATGAATGTTTTTTTTGTTTTTAATTTTGTTTGCCTTCTTCAGGGAAATCTACAAAAATAAAGTAATAACAAAAAAAAAAATAGTGACGTAGAAAAATAATGAAAGAAATTTTTAAAAAAATCGTAAACAATGTCAATTCTTAAAAAAATCAGTGATGCATTCTTTTCACCCTTACTACACACACACCAGGTCGATTAACCAATCAAAAATTTTTTTAAATTTATATTATTTAAAATTTCTTTATTAATCACATATTTTGTTCGTATTTCATGGCATCCTTTTTCTATGCCCAGAAAACCGTAAAAGAAGGTTATTTTCCAAAAAGAAAACTCCTCGCACAATCTCATTGAATATTTTATATCTTCAGATTAGTCGGCTTTCGTTTTGTTTGTTTTTTTTTTTAACCGTTTTCTTCAAGAAACAGGAGACATTGACAATGGAAATGTAAAGATCTTACTTTCCAAAGTATAGCATTAATAGAAGAACCTATGTGATTACTGGAGAGAGGGAATAGAAAGGTTTGTCGCCACATTTCCATTAAGATGGAATTTGTGATGTTCAGATGTTCAGGGAGGAATATTACCGGGCGGGTATTAAAAAAAAAAAAAAAAAAAAAAAAAAGAAAGAAGAACCTATTCATTATTGATAAACTCTCGCAGTATGTAGAGGATTCTCCATCCAGTGGAAACTATAGATCTCTTCACATTTCCAAAAGAGTATTTCCTACAATATCTAGGAGGACTTTTTTTAAGAAAGGTCTCATCTGTGAAAATCCATTGAAAAAATAATAATGGCCCAACAAAACGGCTTCACTTTGTTTCTAAAAGGAAACAAAAACTGGAGACGGGCCTGATTGTCCTGCTAAGCCCCGTAGAGTGGTTAACCTTTACTTGAAGAAGTTGAAAATAGGTGTTCTTAGATGAAGTGTAGACCTACATTTTGGTACAGTTGATGATAGGTTCGTGATCTGGGAACATAGAAAAATATGACAATTTTATTCATTCTCTTCTTGCCTAAAAACTGATTGCCAATCTTCTTGCCAATTCTGGCCAATCTGCATTAAAAAATCATAAAGAAATAATAATATTTTTTTGCTAGTTAGCTTCAAAAACCAATTTTTTTAGCCTTCAGAAGTTCCTTTATTATGTTGTACATACGAGGTGTGTAAATTAAGTAATGAGACTGATTTTTTATCTTTTTTTTATTCAAATAAAATTACAATTCAACATTGTCCCCTTCAAAGTAACTACCTTGGGAAGCCACACAACACTGAAGACGATTCTTCCATTCGTCATAGCAGTGCTGGAACTCGGATACTGGAATAGACTTTAGTTGGTCGGTTACGGCTGTTTGAATATTCTCCAATGTTCCAAAATGACGTCCCTTGAGGTGATTTTTCAATTTGGGGAACAAAAAAACGTCACATGGACTCAAGTCGGGTGAATAAGGAGGCTGAGGAGCCACAGGAATGTTATTACTGGCCAAATACTCATTAATAGAAATCGCGGTGTGACACGAAGCATTGTCGTGATGCAACACCCACTTGTTTTTGATGTTTGGTCTCACACGCATGACTCTTTTTCGAAGTCTCTCAAGAAATTCTCGGTAAAAATGTTGGTTTACCATTTGGCATTGAGGCAGAAATTCTTTGTGAACGATTCCTTGGCTATCAAAAAAGCAAATCAGTATGCATTTTATTTTTGACTTGATCATTCTTGCTTTTTTAGGCCTTGGAGAGGTTGAAGTGTGCCACTGCATGCTCTGACGCTTAGTTTCTGGGTCATACTCAAACACCCAAGACTCGTCTCCTGTAATAAACACGTTCCAAAAAATTGGGATCGTTTTCAATTGCTCCCAAAAAGTCAAGGCTCCTTTCCTTTCTGATGTCTTTTTGCTCTTGTGAAAGATTTTTCGGAACCATTTTTGCACAAATTTTTCTCATCCCCAATTCATTAGTCAAAATTTGATGAACGGTTGTGTGAGTCAAATTCAACTCTTCGCCGATCATTCGGACTGTCAAACGACGATCTGAACGCACGAGATCGCGGATTCTGCCAACATTTTCGTCGGTTCTTGAAGATGAAGGCCTTCCGCTGCGAGGCTCGTCTTCAATTGATTCCCTTCCTTCTGCAAACGACTTAAACCACCTAAAAACCTGTGCTCTCGACAAAACATTGTCTCCATAGGCCTGGCACAGTTTTTCAAACGTTTCCGTTGCACTGTGCCCAAGTCTGAAGCAAAACCTGATAGCACAACGTTGCTCGTAATTGATGTCACTCATTTTTAAAACGCACTGAAAAAACCTTGCTCACAAAAAAAGTCACTACGGACAGTGCAACAACTCTAGCATTTTCAAATTTGCACTGGACGTGTATCAGATGTTTACTTGCGCTACCACGCATGCGCCGCGTCTCCTAGTGTTGCCAGATCGAACACTAGAAAATCAGTCTCATTACTTAATTTACACACCTCGTATACTCACCGTTTCGGCGATTTTTACGCCATTATCAAGTATAATTTTTTTATATAATGAGGTAACTTGTTATACTCCAATGTAGCATTAATCTTAATTATTAGTCGTTATGACTCTCATCATTGTTAATTTTTAAAATTATTACAGTCATTTTAATTGAGTATATTTGCTCTTGTGTGTCATAAATTCTAATGCAGTCTACTAAAAACTAGTCATGTTAAATACATAATATTGGACTCCATTTTGGCTTTTATTATACATATAAAGTTCTACAATTACTTCTAAAAACACATTAATTAAATAAAGTTTAAACAAATGTACAACACACATAGCTACCTAAAGTTTTAAATTGCATATCTAGTCAAATATAAAGAAATCTTAATTAAAATTAATACTTTCATCAAGAAAAATATAACATTTGAGCAAATACACTCAATTAAAATTACATAAAATTATTAATGTAATAATTTCAACAATTAACAATGAACAGAGCCGTAACGACTAATAATTAAGATTAATGCTAAATTGGAGTATAAGAGTACGTCAATATATAAAAAAATTACTCTTGACAATGGCGTAAAAAACGTCGGAATGTTGAGTATATGTAAACAATAATAAAGGAATTTTTGAAGGCTAAAAACTGGTTTTTGAAGCTACTTAGCCAAAAAAATAATTATACTCAATATTATAATAATTAGCCTATAACCTCAATCATTTCAAATAAAAAAATAAGAAAGTAAAAAAAAAAAAATCAAAATTTCGAATACATTCTGAATAATCATAATATAATTTAAATAGATAGATAGATTCTACCGGGGGAATTGGCTATTCAGCCTACGCCACCGCGACACCCCAAGGATCTATTGTGGCACCTCCCTAGTTGGATACCCTCCCCCTATCCTGTCCTTAACCGGACTGTGGAATTGGGGGGGGCTCCCAGGTGGTCAATCAGAGCACCTGCCATCAGAGCACCCTCTCGAGTCCTGCTTGCCTTAAAAGACTTAATAGGTCCGAGAGAGGGCCCTGGCTGAGACTTGTTGGCACCAGCTTCTCTTTATATAATTTAAATAAATTAGAATCAATTAAAAAACAAAAAAATAATAATATATCTTTTGAAGCAAAATTTAAGTGTTTTTATTATAAGTGTATATAGTGTAGTATAAGTGTATGTCATTCTGTCTTATGGCTGCGTGGCCAAAGTTTGGGGAGGTGAATGTTATGAAGATGTTGAAAAACTATTTAGATATTTCATTAAAACATTATTTACTTTACCCAAATATATGCAAACTTTAATATATAATGAAACAGACAAACACACGACCGACATTACTATATGCACTATAATTATACTGTCAAAGTATTAAAATATGCCGAATTCAGCTTGCCTAAAAAATATTTGCCTTATAAAAAAAAAAATCTCTTTTTGTTTTCATTAACATTCACTAATTACATTTCAAACTATAGTTTAGACGACAAATTTAGTATTCACAACTTCCTGCTATGGAACAAAAAGTTTTCAATTAGCGAAGTGTTAAATGAACACTACATTTTGAAATACATGAATGAAATTAGATATTCAAAACACTTATAGGTCTGGTAAGGGAATTGAATTATAATTTGACTGTGAAATAATTATTATATACAATAACTCAGCCACTCTTAAGTATGAGAGTAATAAAATTAACAGGCGAACTGCTGCATTTAAACCGTACAGGGAAATAATAGTGAAGATTGTAATGTCTGTATTGTTTGCAATCTATTTAGAAAAGGAAGACTAATGTCAACGTCCTAAATATTACGATTTAAGAATACAATACTTTAAAACTCATAACATATTATAAGTTATACATGTCAGAACTATTAAATGGAACGAGCGGGTCATTATTACCACGATACTGTGTACACATGTCTAGGACTTAAGATTAAATTTGTTAACTAGCAAATAGCAAATTAAAAATTATTATATACTCGTATATCAACGTCGAGGCAGAAATTTTCTTTTTTTATCTAAATTTATTTTCTGAACGTGTTCCTTATTACTTTTATTTCATTTTCCGTTAAATATAAGGGCATTTCTATTAAATTTCTTTTGCAAAAATATTAAATAGTTTAGAACTCGTATGTTATACTCCACATCATAAAGACTCGTCAGATGGCTCAGGCCATTTCTGCCTTCTTTATATAAATAATAAATGTAAAATATGATTTGTAAATGGAATTTTCTTAACACAGATTTATCTACGTATCAGATATGCATTAGAAAAGCCGAGGAGTCAACGGTGACTCCCAAAGAAGAAACCTATCTTTGATAAGCTCTCCAAACACATAGTTATAAGGATATAACTAGTATATACTTAGTAACCACTCTTTTCAATTAGACCAAACAAACACACCGGTACAAGGAATCTGGAAAAAATGTAAGATGGAAAATCCATTATATACACCCAGATATGCAAGAATGTCAGAAATAATTACAAAAATCCCAGCAAAACCCCATATATCCACCATACATAGTACTGACGACAAATATTGTCCATTGTGTGGTACTCGGAAGCATTGTGGTAGAAACCCTGAAGAGACTGGGGCTGGAGTGTAAATGCCAAGAGCAGGCCTTGGAGGAAAAATTTCCCAGTGTCTTCCAGACAGAAATTCAAACAAGTGGTTAGTTACAAGTAGAATGGACTCCCACGCGGAGGACCCGGTTTCGAGTCCAGCTGTGCTTCCCTTAGATTTTTTGTAGTCTGTAAACAGTCAGTGAGAAAACACTGTCCGGAGGCCGGCAGTGCACTGAGAAGGCTCCGGGCGCCAAGGACCATAAATACGCACCTTAAATTAAAAAAAAAAAAAAAATAGGAAGATGTATCCAGTTTCAATCCCAGCAGGAAATAGCGTTACTAATAGAAGCTGCCGATCCTATCCGATAGCCAGGCCGCGATAAAGCACTGAACTCATGTGAAAACCATATGAAAATTGTATTGGATTGCCTCGGCAAATTCAACGACTTGGGAAGAAACAACAATGTTACCTTATTATATTGATTGCCAAGGATGTTGGCGTGTTCAGATGGCCAACATTCTGGCGTAGTAAACCCCTTTATGAGGTCAGAATCCTTTTGTAGGATAAGCGAGCATTATCATTGAGAATTTCCCAGAAACGAGGAGAAAATCAAGAAACATTACCTGTGCCTGGACTGTGGCAGACTAAGATTTGCCTGGGCATTTACGACCTGGGCAGAGGTCAGATGTCTGCATCAGTTTGATCAAAAAGAGACTGTGCATGGTGAAACGTTTTCCCTCACGGTGCGTTATACTTTCAGAGAGCACATGAAGAAGCTAGGTGTAGAACGTAATAGCACTTGCAGATTCTGTCAGGTAATAGACCTCTGTCTAGGACTGAATAGGTGGACTGCGTTTTTATCATTCAAAGAAGGTTTAGAAGACTAGGCATCTACCAGGTGTTGATGAAGGATATATCCTCCCTACAACCTTCTCAGATTTTAGTATTTCTTAGGGAAATCAATCTGGAAGATGTACAGTGATTTAAAAGGCCTAATCCCGGCCCCAGCAGGGGGGATCGATAGATCTCTCTGGACGCAGTACACTATTATGGCCCTATTACAAAAAAAAAGTATTGTGATCATGTCAAATTTTCATGATCGAGTTTTCACCGGAAATATTGGTTTGAGGTTCCAAGAATAGGAAATAATGTTTGTAGAGATGAAGCCAAGTAGGCAGTAGAAAGTAAAAGTAATATGAAAGCCTTATGAAAACCTAGTCAGTGAGAGAAGTGTGATGCAAATCTAATGCTTTTGTCCATTTTCTGAATGCGAGGTTGATTTTTAAAAGTAATTCTCATATAAAATGGTTTTAAAAAAATCTTCAACCCTGAAAAATCAAGCTGGGTTTAGCCTTATAAATGGCAGAAATCGGATTAGTCTAAGTGGATATCCTGAGAAGGTTTCTGATGTACAAGAAGATTATGAATAATCAAACAATTAGATTATATTCACTATCACTACGGCACATTATTATAATTTTTATAAAATGCCTTTCGTAATATTATCATTTTAATTTCCAGAGTACTTGTATTAAAAAAAAATCAGGTGTGAATCAATCACATTTCTCTCTCTTACTACAATTATCACCTTGAAAAATTCTTTTCAAAACGGCAGATTTTACTAATTTTTTTATTTGCTCTTTCTTAGTAACTTATAGGCTAACAAAGCATACATACTAAAGTAACATTTCACTAGTAGAGTGGTCGGCAAAACGCGGCTCGCGATGCCGCATGCGGCTTTTTGATTCCTTGGCTGCGGCTCTTTCACGAAATGTTTAGTGCAGGCACGGAATATTATTTATTAACTTGCCTTGTAAGAGACGAGTAAAGATTTTTGAAACGCAACCCTACAGAAAAGATGCACATTTTTAGAAACCAACAATAGCACGGATAGTCCGCTCGCAGTCATGTGTATCATTATCTCCGGCGCAGACATTTCCTGAAGAAATTTGCAAAGAAATGGAATTGGTGATTAAGATCATCAACTCCATTGTAGCTAAAGCTCTTTACCATCGCCAATTTAAAGAATTTCTATTTGAGGTAGAAAGTGAGTATGTAGAACTTCTGCTGCATAACAAGTTTTCGAGAAGAAACGTTTTAAAACGTTTCAATTCAGTGTTTACTGAAATAAAAGCATTTCTTCTTGAGAAGAGTGTTCATTATGCAGAGCTAACGAACGATCATCTGTGGATCCAGAAATTTTATTTCATGGTGTATGTTACTTCTCATCTAAATCAGCTTAATCGTAAGTTACAAGGAAAAGGAAACACTATTTTTTCGATGTTAGTAGAAGTAATTTTATTCGAAAACAAATTGTCGTTTTTTGCCGAAGATTTTGAAAGAGAAACTCTGATTCACTTTCCATGCCTATTGAAATATTGTCGAGAAAATAAGTCCAATATTGACATTTGCTATTTCAGAACAACACTGTTAAATAATGAAGGAAGCTTTTCTCGGCAGGTTCAAAGACTTTAGAAACAGCAAAGCGACGTTAGCCTTTGTTAAAAAACCTCTGAATGCCACGGTAACAGAAATAAATTTTTCGCCCTTTAATATTGATATTGGCCGCTTTGGAATGCAGTTGCTGGATTTAAAAAATAAAGAATTGTGGAGCTCAAAATTCGAGCGTCTTTGGGCCCATTTAGAGCTATTGGAGAAAAATAAATGTCAATTAAGTTTACAGCACAAGCGGTCTGCTTTGAAAGATCTGGAGACGGAAGTTATGTTGATTTTTAACACCTGGAATAGTATTCCTGACTCATATCATCAACTGAAGAAACTAGCGTTTGCCGTTCTTTCCTTATTTGGGTCTACATATTTATGCGAACAATCATTTTCAAGCATGAACTTTATCAAGAGTAAATTAAGAAATCGGTTTATCGATGAGAACTTGGAATCGTGCCTAAAATTAAAAACAACATACAAACCTGACTTACCCTTACTTTCCAAGGAAATGCAAGGCCATTGTTCACATTAGTGGAGTATTTGTAGATTTTTTTAAGGATACCTTTTATATTATTTAACTTGTTATATTTTTAAATAAATATTATCTTTATATAAGTATGATACAAGTTTTATTTAATGTACCGTTAGTTAAACTAAGACATATTTAGCAAAGGCAAGCTCGAGAGTGTACTTTTAATCCTAATTATTGCCATAAAAATGTCTCTACTAAAGCAAAGCTTAAGTTTAAAAAAAATAGCTCTTTGAATCAACTTCAATTTTGTATTGTTTATATTTGGCTCTTTTGGATGACGAGTTTGCCGACCCTGCACTAGTAAGCATGAGGATATTATAGAAAACAGCCCTATTTGAAATGAAAGTAACATGTTTATAACTTGTACTGTGTCCATTGAGTCATAAAAAACTGCAAAAAAAAAAAATAAAGAAAAACTATCCAGTTTTGTCGCCATTTTCGTTTAACAGAATTTAGCTAAATATTTGTCGGTCCTCACTACGATGTTAATGTTAAAATAGTGAAAATGTTGATGTATCATTTTCTAGAGGTACACAGGGAGACCGCTCGGATTCGTTGATTCATTCGGTCTATTAGTTCAACATTAGATCCTCAGGCTAAATATTACCCAGAGTGCAATTTTAGTATCGATTACCTACAAAATAGATATAAAAAAAAAAAAATCTGGTGTGAAACACTCACACAACTTTCTCTTATTCCAGTTCTCAAAATTATAATTGACAAATTTTATTGTTAGTGTTTCAAAATTTAATGAAATCTTCGAAAACTGAAAAAACTGTTCAGTAAAAGCGCAACTTCCGGTTTTACTAATTTCCTTGAAACTCTGAATTTTGGCCATCTATTTATTTTTAATTAATTTTGTTTTGATGATAGAATTGTATAATCAACTGTGATAGCACTTTAGAGAAAAATATAACACCACCCGCTCCCAAAAAAGTGCCCTTAAATGAATTTTCCCAAGAGAAATGTTTTAAATAAAAGTTGTACAGCATTGTATGTGTAGTTTATGTAGGAAGTTTCAAAAAAAATCGTTGGAGCCATTTCTGAGGAAATCGCGAAAAAGTGAAAAAAAATCATTTAATAAAGTGGTAAAGTAAAAGCACTTCCGGTCATCCGATTTTTTCAAACACGGAATTTGAACAAGATATTTAATTCTAATTAACATTATTTAGATGACAGAATTGTATAATAAACTAAAATAACACTTTAGAGGAAACTGTAATCCCTCCCCTCCACCCAAAATACCCTTAAATGAATTTTTCCGGAGAAATGTTTTAAATAAAAGTTATAGATCTTTGTATGTGTGTGTAATTGATATAGTAAGTTTAAAAAAAAAATCGTTGGACAAAAAAACCACTTTTTTGGACTCAGGGGACCTCAAACGGATATTTCCGGTGAAAACTCGATATCGAAAATTTGACACGATTACAATACTTTCTCTTACTAGGAGTAAGAATGCAACACAAAACAATCTGGGGTTTTACACAATTCTAATTTAGTTATTTATTTGTATGTCTATGACCCACATAAAAATAATTAGGCTAACAAGTTTTAGTTCCAAATTCTTTTCAAACTCACAAATTTTGGTAGCACATTAAATTCTAATTAATATAATAGAATCGTTTTGTAAATAGGAGGAAAACCTAATGGCACCCAGTAAATGAATTTTCCTAGGAAAATGTTTCAAATAAAAGTTGTAGCTCTTTTTAGGATTAATCCATAAACCAAGTTTAAAGAAAATCGTTGGAGCCGTTTTCGAGGAAATTGCAAAAGACTAGAAAAAAAAAACAACTATTCAGTAATATGATAATTCCGGTCGAACTATTTTAAACAAAATCAATTGTCGCATCTTCGTGGTAGGTGGTAGCATCTAAACGAATGTACCAAGATACAGATTTTTTGCGAAAGCTTGTTATTTTGTAAAAATTATCGATTCTGGTTTCCTGTACTTAGGGAAACTTAAGAAATGTATTTCCGGTGGAAAGAAAAAATTAATTTTCGAAACTTTGACACGATCGCAATTATTTCCTCTTACAGCAACGGAAGAACCGAAAATAAAATTGATTTAATTCACATTTTTGTGTACTTATTCAATATATAATACTTCTATAAAGATCTTACAGTATAGTACACACAGCTTTAAGCGCTCCAAATTGATATTAAATCCCGTGTCTAACGATCCATGTAAAACTTTATACGGTCTTTGCTCCAGTATATTAAAACTAAGTTTATTTCTTTTGAAAGAATCATAAAAGTGAAGTCTGCCTTTTGTTTCAATTATTAATATTATTATACTTTATTGATTATAATTTGTACTTAGAGGAGTGTTTATTTAATTATTATTTATTCTATCTGTTTGTCGAAAATGTTTATTAATTATGAATACCTATGTTATTAATTTTAACTTTAATTTCGTGTTTCTATCTTTATTTTCATCTTTTTTTATTTTACGTGTATAATTTGAGCTTTGTAACCGATCTCCCTTTGTATGGGGAATAGCTTGTAAATAAATTAATTTATTTGATTGGATAATCTTTTTTTTTTTTATTGTATTAAAATGTCACTTTAGAAAAAAGCATTACATCACTGATCCTTTATAGATCCCGCAAATATAAATTCTGCCCGAAAATATTTCAACTATAAGTAGGAAGCCTATTAATGGATGCGGGTAGGAGAGAGAATGGATTTTAGAGAAATAAACTAGATGACATTGTATAATAAAAAGAACATACAAACTGCAAGGACTTTATAAAAAAAAAATATGGTGTGATACAGTCACACAACTTTCTCTCACTCCAGTTTCAAAATTGTGATTGACAAATTTTATAGTTGATATATCAAATTTAATGAAATTTGTCGGTGTTTTTATGGAGAAAATCGCAAAAATACTTCCCAGTAAAAACGCACTTTCGGTCATCCGATTTTCCACAAACTCGGAATTTCAACGACATACTTAATTCTAATTAATATTATTTAGATGATAGTATTGTGTAATAAACTTAAATAGCACTTTAGAAGAAACCGTACCCCCCTCTCCCAGAAATACCCTTAAATGAATTTTTCCGAAGAAATGTTTCAAATAAAAGTTGTGGTTCTTTGTATGTGTAATTAATATAGTAAGTTTAAAGAAAATCGTTGGAGCAATTTTTAAGAAAATCGCAACATAGTAAAACAAAAAAAATAGTTAAGTGGTACTTCGGGTTGAGGAATTTTGACAGATAACCTACTGTCATGTGCCATGATGATGCCTAAACGGAATATCAAGTTTGAACTTTCTACGGTTTTTCGTTTTTGAGCTATGCTAGTTCATATAGATACATACATTATACACACACACACGCACACAAAAACAGAAACTATTTTCTAAAACCACTTTTTTGGACACAGGGGACCTCAAAACGGATATTTCTGGTGAAAACTCTGAAAATTTGACACGATTAGTTGTTACTAATAAGAGAAAGTAATAGAAGTTAGTTAGCGAGAGAAATATAAAGAGACAGACTGGCCTAGTAATAAGAAAGGTAGTAAGTAGATAGGTTGCTGTCTGGATGTAAACTGGTCATAAACTGTCCTGCTATCGCTGTATTTATATGAATGGAACTTTCCCTTCCTACTGCCCTAGATGGGGAGTAATTAACTTTTGATTCATTTAATGTATGCTTCTCCGCTCTTCGAAACCTATGAATCTTTAATGATTTGGATCCCATTACATCATCAGTTAATACATCAAATTTAAAGAATATCATTGGTGCTGTTGGCGAGAAAATCTAAAAAAAGTGGAAAAATCTATTTAATAAGGTCATTTCTAGAATAATATTTAGTGTATTAACAATTTTTGAGTTCTATAGTAAGAGAAAGTTATGTAAATGTTTTACATCTGATGAAAATATTAAAAGTATAGACAGGGAAGGGATTAGCTAAGTGCTTAGTGCACTGGACTCCCACGCGAAGGACCCGGGTTCGAGTCCAGCAGTGCTACCCTCAGATTTTTTCTTCCTAGGAGCCTCTATAGTCTACAACTCACTGTCCGGTGATGGACAGTGTTGTCTGTAACGAGAGAGCATTGTCCGGAGGCCGGCAGTGCACTGAGAATGCTCCGGGCGCCAATGACCATAGATGTTGACGCGCCTTAAATTAAAAAAAAAATAAGAAATAAAAAAATAAAATAAAAATGTATAGACGCATTGTTTTTTGTTTTTTTCCTTTTTATTTGTTATTTACAACTGTACATAATGGTATAATAAGTAAATATGGTCAGAGTGGTAAATGAAGTGAATAGCTTGAATGGTGGATCATCCAGTGATGATCTCCATTGGTTAACAAGGTGATCGCGAGGCCAACAACGCCCTCGGTCGCCTTCGAGTGTTGGAAGGAAGTGTGGTTGAGGACAAGTTAAACTGCTAATGGATTAGGGTGTGTTGATAAGTTTTTGTGAGATCTATTGTAACGTGTTTTAGTAAGTTCGGATATAAAAGGAATTTTGAGATCTTTATGTATAGTTAGGTTACCGACATAGAATGGAGCGTTTACAATGTGGCGGAGGACTTTAGATTGAAGTGTTTGTAGTCGGTTGATATCAGATCGTTTAGCTGAACCGTAAAGTTCAAGTCCGTAAGTCCATATAGGTGCTAGGAAGGATAGATATAGTCGTCTTTTATTGTGAAGTGTTAGTTTTGATCGGTGATCAAGTAGTCTGGCTAGAAGCTTATATCTTTAATTTCATTCTATTCGTTTAAGTCGTGTATTAGGATTCCTGGTCGAGGTATAGTCTCAGGTACCGCACATGGTCGGCTGAAGGAATAGGAGAATTATATAAGTAGATAGGGGCAAGAGTTTTTAGTTTCAGTGTAAAGACTATGTATTTTGATTTATGTGGATTGATTTTTATTCACCATTTTTGCAGCCAAGGTTCTAGTGAATATAGATGAGATTATAGAGAGCGGACAGAGAGTGTGGGATCAGTGTGTGTGGAGAGAATTGCAGTGTCGTCAACAAAGGTGTATATAGAAGTAGAGGGATGTGTAGGTAAGTCCGATGTATAGAATGAATAAAGTAGTGGGGCTAAGATACTGCCTTGAGGTACTTTTGCAAGAATAGGATGAATAGAGGATTGGGAAGTGCCTTCAATTATGTGGAAGGAGCGTTCGGAAAGATAGCATTTGAGAATGAGGTAGTAAGTGCTTGGTAGAATTCGCCTGAGTTTTGATAGAAGACCTTCGTGCCATACGCGATCGAAGCCTGTGAGATCTCTAAGAACACTACAGCGCAAAACTCCATGCGTTCAAGTGATGTGGCGATGGTGTCTACAACACGATGAGCCTGCTGTATGTAGAGTGGCGGCTGCAGAAACCAAATTGGTGGTTTGGTAGTACTTTCAGAGTCTCTACAATTTTATAGACGCATTCAGACAATAATATGAGTGTGCCATAGACAACAAGAAGTATTGTGTAATTTCAGTGATTTAGGAAATTATTTAATTAGAAATTAAATCTAATTTATTTAGAAACTAATGTTAGTAATTCTTTCGTTTAGAATTTAGGTTACCAAAGTTAATTACATTATTAACAAAGTAAATAGTGTGACTGAAGTAGAGTGAGAGGAATCATCACCCAGTAGGTGACACTCCAAATACATTATTTATTTCACCATCCCCGACTCCATCGCCGAGTGGGGATGTCAGGAAGGTAACAAAGATGAGAGGTGATGAAATATGGTGTTAGGATGGCCAGAAAGGAGAGAATGAATTGTTTTGTAGCCTTTTGTGATTAAAGTTCTTTAATAAATGGTATGTTCAAGTCATTGTGGATGACTTTAATGGAGACATTAATATGGAACATTAGTTATTCTGCGAAGAATTTTGGACTGTTGGATTGAAGGTGGTAGATATTAAAAAGCTTGTCTGCCACCCTCCCACCATCGTAGAATTAAACCGGAAATTTTAATACTTAAAATGCCGTTCATAAATGGTAGAATAACTAATTTTGATCCAAAAACAAAAAATTCATTTTTTGTACATTTTATAAAGTATACGTTGGGGAAGGGTGAGATTTAATTCATCCGAACTGAATAGTGTTTCGAGAAACTTCGTACCATGTTCTTTGTATGATTTTTATTACATTATTGTCCGTACCATTTTAAAATACTTACAAATATTGTAATTCAAAAAAGTTAAATTAACTAAAAAAAAAGAATTAATTATGGACATTTTATGAACGAATATTGTAAATTGCATCAGTCGGTTATTTCAGTAAAACTGAGTCAAATTATAAGTACAATTGAATTTTTTAGAGTAATATGAATAAAAATGAGTAAATGCTATGATTATATACTTTTGTAAACAAATGTCTGATAAAGATAATTTATTAAGAGCTGATGACTCATCTGATAAAATAGCGTGAAGGTTTACCGTAAAAGTAAAAAAAAATTGTAATTAGTGCCAAGAATAATAAGGATATAGCATTGGTTAATTGGTTACATAGTACAGGTCGAGACAAGAAAAGGAAAGTCGGCGATAGCCCACAAAGGAAGTAGCCACCAAAGATAGACAATCAGATCGTTAAACGAGATAAAAATGTCATTGTGTATGGAATGTACATGGTCTTCGTGCTCTGAGTTTTTTTTTTTTAGATTCGTCTGAAATTGAAAAATCTGGTTTGAAACACTCACACAACTTCCTCTTACTTCAGTTCTCAAAATTATAATTGACAAAATTTTATAGTTTGTGTACCAAATGTAATGAAATTCGTCGAAAAGAGAAAAAAACTGCCCAGTAAAAGCGCACTTCGGTTTAGTAATTTTCTTGAAACTCGGAATTTTGGCCATCTATTTATTTCTAATTAATTTTGTTTGGATGATAGAATTGTATAATCAACTATGATAGCACTTTAGTGAAAAACATAACCCTCCTCCTCCAAAAGTGCCCTTAAGTGAATTCTTCCAGAGAAATGTTGTAGATCTTTGTATGTTTAGTTTATATAGGAAGTTTCAAGAAAATCGTCGAAGACATTTTTAAGAAAATCGGGAAAAAGTGAAATAAATCATTTAGTAAATTGGTAAAGTAAACGCACTTCCGGTCACCCGATTTTTTCTAAACTAGGAATTTCAACAGCATATTTAATTCTAGTTAACATTATTCAGAAAACAGAATTGTCTAATAACTGAAATAGCACTTTAGATGAAAACCTAAACCTAGTATTTTTTTTTTATTTTTTAATTATACTTAAAATAAAGATACGCGTATGTCAGAAGTAAATTTATTAGTTTCTGGTTGATTCGAAAATAAATTGAAATTTATCAGATTTCTATATATTTCATAGTAATCACTATCAAGTTAGTTAATTATTTTTTTTATATCTATTTTTCTCTATCTTTTTCTTTAAATTGTAATTATTTCAATTACTTTTATTTAGGTGGATTTATACTTTCGTTTCAAAATTAATAATCAATTTTACTATCTAGTTTTATACTAGCTATGAATTTATTTAATACCAACTCTCTGCTATAAGTTTATACTTTGTAAGCAGTAATAAATAATTAAATAATTATATACTTTTGAGCGGTATCATGAAGAAAGAACATACACTAAATTCGTATATAATACACAAAATATATCGGATGCAAAACACTCTTACAGTTCTCTTTGTTACAAACATTTCCTCCAATTTGCCTGTAAGCTTTGCAGCCAGCTGGAATCCTGGTGATGATTCCCGCACTTCTCAAATACAGACTAGAATGCCTATGTTTAGTTGCCTATGTGTAGAGAAACAATGTAGTTGTAGTGGTTGGTTCCACAGAGCTGGAAAGTATCACGAGATATTTTCTGTGCTAGCCTGCTTCTTTTTTTTTGTGGTCATCGATCGGTTTCGGGGGTTCGCCCATCATCAGGATGCTTTTTGTGAAACAGTGTGATAACATAGATTTGCACCAACAAATTTAGTTGATACAATGTTTACATTTAGTATGATACCTCAGAGTGTATGAACAAAGGATCCTGATGATCGGTGAACGCTCGAAACCGATCGATGACCACCAAATAAAGTAGGCTATCACGGAAAATATCTCTGATGAGAATCAATATATATCTCACTCAACCGCTATATTGTAATAGGCAACTGTCTCTGCAAATTCCAAGTTTATACAATATTATAATAGTATTCATTTTAGTAAGAGAAAGTTTGCAATTAAATCACATCAGATTTTTACATTTTTAGTTAACAAAAGCGATCATCTCCTTAAAATTTATTTAAGAAAAAATGGCAATTTTATCATCAATGTTATTTTATTAACTAAATTTTTCAACCAATGAAAACTAATAGAACATTCTGGGCAAGTTCACTCTGTGAAAAGGCGTACGGTGAAAGTTGATACATGACAGTCAGGGGTGGAGTTGGAGCGCCCCCAGGCAAGTTCTAGCTCATTCCACCTACACATTCCTACACTAAGTACAACAACTGTTACCGCTACACAAACATAGATCCGGCAATGGGGCGTCAATAGTCTTTGTTCATCCCTTTTACTAGTGACTAAAACATTTAGTTTCAGCGATGTAAATGGCATTGGCCTAAAATGTCATGTCTACGCATGCAAAAGTATATAATTACAGGAGAGGAGGGAGGGAGGGAGAGAGAGAGAGCGAGAGAGAGAGAGATTAGCGGGAAATACTCGTGTGAGGTACTTCTACGACTTACACTTCTTGCAATAACAAAATTACAATTAACAAAGTCATTTTTTTCGAACAGATAAGAATTTGATACTAATTGTAATTGTTATCATGACTGGATAATAACTGTGGAATGATTTAAAATATTGAAATGGAACGCTAGATGAAGAAAAAAAAACCTTAAGCCCAAAAACCCAAAAATGTTGAAGGGATAGGGCATCAAAAAAAAGAATGGGCGATGTGCCCGTAACACATCATATGGAGCATAGAGCATTAGTCGCCTCTTAAGACATAAAGGATGGGAGCAGGCTCTTTATAAGACGCGAAACTGCAGGAGAAGCGTAATAAGCAATTTTTATAGAAGATAGATGTTTTTAGCAGTGAAAATGATAATGCAGCAGTGATAATCTATATAAATTGCGTTAGGCTTCCATCTGAAGTCCCACAAACTATAGAATAATAATAGAGGATAATAGAGAATAGTATAATATATAGTAATAATAGAGAATAATATATTGGAAGACTTACTGTAGCACATGTTCTGGAAGGGTGTTAGGCTCTGCGAGCATATAGGCAAAGAGAAGGCCTGCCACATGACTTGCGCGTTATTTTGAAAGAGGGTTCTCCACATGTTAGAGGGTTATTTGCATTTTTAAAGCATATAAACTTATACGATAAGATTTAGATTAGATTAGATTAGGTTTAACATAAGTGGGGAGTGGAATATAGAGTACCCTCCCCACAATATAAATGTATTTATCGGCATGAATGTATTTATTAGCGAGAATGTAATTACTGGCGTGAAAGTTAGCATGAATGCGTTTAGATTAGAATTTTATCTGGGGTGCAAGGAATTTTTTATAAAGTACTTTACTCCAATTTTAGTTTAACAGTAGTTAATTTATTTTCGTCTAGAGGGACGGAATATTTACATTTAATATCGCAAATGCAAGTAACCATTTTATATCGTGTAAGCTGTAGTGAACTGAAAGTTAGTCTCTAAAAATATGAGTAACTTAGTTGACGAACAATGTTGTTTAACACCAGGTAAATGAAAAGTAGAAGTGAAGATTATGAAAAGTAAAGACAAACATCGAAGTGCAGCAAGGGGTGGCACGCCTTGTATTATACTATTATACAGGAATCCACTTCAATCAGTAGTGAAAGGAAAAGGAAGGTGTCATTGTGCGGTTGCCGACCCTCCCCACTCCGTCGACTGGATTCGATGGCTAAAGCGGAGGAGGGGGACGATCGACTATAATATGGCCCGGCTCCATGCTACTTCCATGAGAAGTTTCGATGGATGTCGTGCAGAGAAAAAAGGCACCCTCTTTGCTCGAATGGCTCTCAACAATGTACGGCGCTAATGACCCGAGTTGTCGATGCGCCAAAAAAAAAAAAATAATAAGAACAATTAAACGTTTAATAAAAATGCCAAGATTGAACAAAATTTGTCAATTAAAATCTTGAGATATCTTTTAGGAAGAAGAAATCATGAGAGTATGTCAGCTTTTTTATTTTAGCTGGAACCCACTAGTAAGCCGACAGTTTACCCGAATTCTTAAGTACCAGAATTGCTCTCCTGCAGTCCAGTGTATCCAAAGAGTTGTTGGAGCTTAAAACAGCCTTTGATGGCCGACTGGGAGTCGACAAAGAATACAACCTTCATTTCCGAGCGTGTCCTTATTATATCCTTTTCACATATCCTTATTCAGCGCTGCCCCAGTGGCCCTCATCTCAACCGTCACAGTTGGTAGCCATATTACCAACAAGGATAGACAAGTTATTCCGAGTTGGAAAGCATCAAAGATATTTTCCATGACAGCCTGCTTCTTTTGGTGGTCATCGACCGATTTCGGGCGTTCGCCCACCATCAGGATGTTTTTGTCAAAACAGTGTGGAAACATAGACTTGCACAGAGTAAATTCAATTAATACACCCTGATTGATTTTGCTCTGTGCAAGTCTATGTTATCACACTGTTTTGTGACAAAAACATCCTGATGATGGGCGAACGCCCGAAATCGGTCGATGACCACCAAAAGAAGCGTCTATCATGGAAAATATCTCTGATATTCTGAGGGTTAGACATGTTGGCTCAACAGGGATGACCATATATGTTGGCGCGCCTTAAATTAAAAAAAAAACTAGGTTTGATCTCCCTGCTTCATATACTGGACAGTTAAATAGAATTTGGTTGGAAATCTTGAATTATATCCGGGGATCAAGAACAGCGTTGAGTGGATCTTAAATGAAATCTATTGAAGTAATAATTAGTTAATTAGTTGGATGAAAATAACCTTTGACCCCAAGTTTGATCCGCGATCCCCTTTTGAACTCAAGTTTGACCGATTAAACTCGCATGTGTGTAGAAAACATTTTGAAAAACATGTATCTGCAACGCAGTAACTCAGAAAAATAAAAGGCCTGTTTTGTAGCCTAATAGGATTAGCTGCGAAGGGCAATCACCCTGGATTTAGCTGTTGCTTAGTACTGGGGCTCAACTTAACATTTCTTCAAATATTACGCCATAATTCAAATATCAAAAGTTGGCACTAAAAAGTTGAAAAAAAAAAAAAACATTTTACTTAGTACATTAAAAAAACATTACACTAATTATTATTACTAACAGTAAAAGGATGAAATTTTGTGAACCCTAAATAGTTTTTCACGGTACATTAATCCAAACTCGACATCCTCTTCTATTTGTCTGTTTTAATACAATTTATTAATTAATATTATGTGCTTTTGCTTTATTTTTGGCTGTTACAATGTTTCTTTGATGTTTAATTCTAACATGATATATAGAAAGTGATAAAGTTAATTAAATTGCAACAAATCAATATATTATCAACTTGAGAGGTTGAGACTGACTTTTTTTTTACTTTCCGTACGAGGTAGTATTGTGATTATGCCAGATTTTCGTGATTGATTATTCACGTGGAAATAAATGATTTGGGGGATCCCCTGAACATGAAAAAAATGTTTCTAGTGAATGATCTGAGTGTAAAAACGAATAGCCGTAGGAAGCTCAAACTTGGTATTCCGTTTAGACGCAACCATCATCGCATCGAAGACACGAAGATTTCGGGCAAAATCAACCAACCAACCCGCAAGTGTGTCATTACTGAATGCTTCTTTTTTTCAGTTTTTCGTGATTTTAAACCGGCTGCAACAACAATTTCCTTCCAAAATTTCTAATACTATCTATGCATATAAAAAAATGTCTATCACTTTTATTTGACACATCTTCCAGGGAAAATTGAATTGGGGAAATATGGTTTTTTACACCTACATAATATTAATATACATATTAGAAGCCTTGATAGAATTCCAAATTTGAAGAAAATCGATTAACCGGAAATGCGTTTTTGATGTTTTGAGTTTTTGGGCATTTTCTTTAGATATAAACGTATCACATTCATTTGAAACATATTTTTCCAAAAATAGTTTATTTTAAATGGGTATTTGTTGTTTGTCAGTTATTTTAAATTTAACTAGACGCTACCTGGTGTTGAGCAGAGGGCGATTACATTGTCCATTCAGGTATGTACCTATTAGGTCTAATAACCTTATCATCTTTTTTTTATGACCTGTCCAACTAATGGTTGTAAACATAACAGATTTAAAGAATCTTTCTTTTTAATTAATTTGTATTAATTGGAGAAGAGTAAGTCGTGTGAGTGATAACAAAAAGCAAATTTAATGTAATGTTTATATTTAGGTTTTTCTTCAAGTAAATGAATGAGATATAATTTACATTGGATGTTTTGAAAGTAGATTTTAATGAGAAGTGGCCGCTATAAAAATTTTCTACCTTCTGTCTAGAAGGTTTGTTCACCTCTATTCATCGTCTCTTTCTTAGAAGGTTGTTTGTTAGTCTTCCTTTATATTTATATGTTTATTTTATGTTTTCGTGTGTTTTTGTAAAAATGTAACAATCTTATTTGTAAACTTCATTTGGTGGTGTTGTAGCTGATGGGAACTTTGCGTGTAAATATTAACCAGTTGTTAGCGTGACTCTGGACACAAGTGTCTGTCGTGCTTTCACCACGCATACACAGCCAATTTATCTCTATGGATAAGCTCAGGCGTTGATTGAAGAAATGGCCGGGACAGTGATAATACTGAAATGTTGTTGTATCTTTTCATGGATCATACTACTGAAGCATCTGGTTGGATCTCTTACTGGGGCAAAAAGTTTTAAACATGATATCCCTTAATGTTAGGGCTTATATCAGATCTCTCTTTTTTGTGAATTTATGATGGTACAGGATGTCAGCCGATACTTCCTGTTTTACCAATAATTATATCAACAAATTATAACATAATAATTATAACCACGAATTATAATTTATGTTTAATTTGTTAAATTGTTAAATAAAATTTGTTAATTTTATAATTGCAATAACTGCAGTAAGAGAAAGCGTGACTCTGAAGCGTGTTCTCACTAAATTCTCAAAATAAAAAAAAATTAAAACTTTCTCAAAATTTCGTAAAAAAAAAAAAAAAATCATTGAACATTGTTCATAAAAAAGGAGATCAATTAAAATTGTTTTTAAAAATAAATCAATATAAAAAGTCCAGACTATTTTTTTAAAAATATATAGAAAGGAAGTGTTTCTTCGTTTCAACTTTTTTTTTTCTTTTTTTTTAATATTTAATGATATTTTTTATTACTGTAAGGGTGTGGTGAGGAGATGTTGGTTGTTGATCATGACAGATAAACACCTTAAGACTGGTTTAAGATATATAATTGATATGTGTATATATATATAACTGACTGCCAGGGACTTTACACTTTAGAACTGAACTGAACTGACAGACTGACGTGACTAAAATGATATGTACGGAGTGTGAATCAACAGAATGATGTCTGATGTGTAAGACTGAATTGAACAGAATGATGCTTGACTGTCTCTCTCTCATATATATATCCACTGGCCGAACCTCTCCTCTCTGTGCGAGAGGGGCTGTTTCTCTCCGCTAGAGTGGATGAGTGGTGGGGGTTCACTACTCCTACATCACTTTCTCCTACTCAGTAAGAGGAAGAAATACATGTTTTGAGGTCTCCTAAATACGAAAAAATTTTTTTAACGATTAGTCTGTATGTCTATGTTTTTGAACGAAATTACCCAAATACGAAAAATCGCAGAAAGTTCAAAAATGTTATTCCGTTTAAATACCACCAGTGCAAGTGACGAAGTAAAATTTGGATCGAAATCCATTTAGCCGGAAATTCGACTTTATTGAATTCTTTTCTATTCAGTTTTTCGCGATTTTTCCCAAAAATGATTCCAATGATTTCCTTCAAACTTCCTACACCACTGTCTATACAGAAAAATGCTTATAACTTCTGTACCAAAGTTTGTCTAGAAAAGTCGACTTTTTGGAGGTTCAGGGGCCGGAGTAATGCCTTAATCTTTCTCTCTCAGTGCAATTTATGGTTCTATCAATATTATGGTACATTAGAAGAATTCGATAGTAGAATACCCAATTTAAAAAAAAAAAATCACAGAATTGCGACTTTTCAGATTAGGTTTTGAGGATTGACTTTTGCCTAGGTTTCGAAAACGGCTTCAACAATTTTCTTGAAACTTGGAATGCTAACGACACAGTATAATTTTTTTTCTTCTTTTTAGGAGTTCCACTTTTCAGTGAGTTTCCTTGTCATAAATATCTTGAATAGTTTTTCTCCATGCTTCCCTATTCTTTGTTAAATTTTCCTGGACGCCACGGCCCATCAAGCTCTTTTCTATTCTAAGTCTTACGAGGTTCCTGGGCACCTTCTTCCCATAAACTGCCAATCGTAGACGCTTTTGGCAACCTTCCCCTGGAAATTCTTTTTAGGAATACAAACCATAGGAGCCCTTTTTTTTCTATTTCCTGTAATATATTGTGTTTTACAGTTTTTACAGTTTATACTGCTGAACTTTTTGCAATTTATCAGACATTACTCTATGCGAAGGAAGCAACGGAAGGTAACCTTGTAATATGTTCGGACTCGGAAAGTTCCTTGATGATATTGAAAACAAATTTTCAAATGACCCCTTAGTCCATATGATCTATGAGCAGCTTAGAGAATTGCATAAACGAGGAAGAATTGTAGTATTTCTTTGGATTCCAAGTCTTGTTGGGAACGAGAAGGCAGACGAAGGGAACGAGAAGGCAGACGAAGCAGCGAGAGCCGCTGCTTCACAAAGACCGGATCTGGATACACGAATTCGACCAGAGGACCTGAAATGTTTCGTTAAGAAAGTTATCAATGAAAAATGACAAAAGAATTGGGAAAATTAGAAGCCAAATTAAAGATAGTGATGCCTACTGTAAGAAGAAGGAAAACTGAAACCTTATCAAGAAGAGAATGGTTGATATTGACGAGATTGAGAATAGGCCACACTCGTCTCACGCACTCCTATTTATTACAAGGGGAAAATCAAAAACAGTGCCCAAGATGTCAATCACGCCTCACAGTGAAACATATTCTTGAGGAATGCCCCAGGCTGCAGGGCTACCGAGATAGAGTAGGTTTGCCTAATAATTTTACACTTGTTAGAACCGGTGTAAAATATAAATATCAATTTTTTAATTATTTAAAATCTTTAGATATCTATTTTAATATTTAGGTTTTGGTTTGGAGTGTATATATATTTTTATATATTATTTTTATTTAGGTGTAAGAGCAACGGGGTGCGAAGAATATAGAGTATTCCACCCCATTAGTGGTAGGTGTGTATAAATGTGTGTAAATGTGTATATTTTGGGATGAATATATTTATGGAATGAGTGTATTTATTTGTGTGATTTTCTTATGATGGAAATGTTTGGTTGAATGCCAAAGGCACTTTGTGAGGGCGCTAATGACCCTGGCAGTTGATGCGCCATAAAAAAAAAATATATATTGTTTTTTACTTCCATCACTTCCCTAAACAAGTTCTATTCTGGGAGTTCTTGCTGCCCGTCTCCAGAAGTCCATTTCTATTATGCTGGAGCACAATCACTTTAAAAATATTCTGTTTTGTTTTCGGTAGGGTGTTCCTAATCCACAAAACAGAGATTAGCGTAGAGATTTACTTTTTCCCTTCCCATATTCTTTATATTCTTTTCTTAATTTCCCGGTCACTGGACCCGTTTATGTCTACTAATTATCCAAGATATTTAAAATTCTGGACAATTTTCAGCTTTTTACCTGAACTCAACTCGATCTCCTGTCTTCCGACAGATAGATGTTCTTTTTTTTCTGGGTTTATTTCAAGTCCCCATTGTTCATAATCCTCTATAGTTGTTGTGGTGGTTGGTTCCGCAGAGCTGGAAAGCATCAGAGACATTTTCCGTGGTAGCTCGCTTCATTTTGTGGTCATCGACCGGTTTTGTCAGATGTGTTTGTCAGACGTGTTATCACAAAGACTTATAGAGTGTATAAACTGAATTTGCTCTGTGCAAGTCTGTGTTATCACACTGCCTGACAAACGCAATCTGAAGATGGGCGAACGCCCGAAACCGGTCGATGACCACAAAATGAAGCAGGCTACCACGGAAGATGTCTCTGATTCATAATCCTCTTTTAGCTTTCTAAGCTTATAACTAACGTCCTCCATATCTTGAGCTATTACGACTGATCGTCAGCAAACAGCAAGTTATATATGTAAAGGTCCTCCCTTAAATGGATTCCCATTCTACAACATTTTCTTCTCCAGTTCTGGAAGCAAATCTCTAAATATATCATAAAATGGACAGACAACATACTGTATACCCTTGCAAGTGTCCCTTAAATGTTTGGAGCTTATTCGATAGGTAATTCCCTACCTTTACTTAACTAGTATTTCCGTCGTCCATCTCCCGGATGATCCTAATCAGGGGATTTTCAATTTTTGCTTGCTACAGTGACTGTCAACAGATGTTTTAGTGTGACATTGTCATATGTTTCAATGTCAAATCCAATTTAGTCCTCCGAACGTTGGAAAACTTGTTCCAAATAATTCCTTATAATTCTGCCAAATATTTTTTATAAATGGGTTAGGAAATGTATAATTTGAAACATTTATCTGGAAAAATTGATTTTAAAGTTATCAGATGTTATCTGTGTTTGTTCAATGTTATTGGTGCTGCCTTCTGGACTGTAATCACTTTTACTACTTCGAGTAGATATTCCGTTCCTTCACCAGCTTTATATTTTTTTATGTTAGGCTAAATGAGTAAAATTTAAAGTTTAAAGATAATTTCTCACATACAGCTTTTTTTAAAAGAGCAGTTCGTGATTTTAGTGAAAATCTGCTGCCAATATTATTGAAGGTTACGGGCCTACACCGTCTCCAAACTGTACGGCAGTCTCTCCATCAGCCTTTATTTTTTTTTACCTGACAAGCAACAATAGTGACAGTTGTGGGAAGAGGTTGATAATAATATAGATAAAACTTGGTAACTTTGACCAAGAGAAGAGAATTGTGCAATACTAAACTTTAAACCCACAACTACGAGAAGCAAAACTAGTATAATTTATTATTGTGGCAACGACAGTTACTAAACATAATATCGATAATTTGTTAAATCATGCAAAATTTATTACAATACTAAAACTGACGAAACTAGGCTGTGTTAACAAAAAGGAAAAGGTTGTAAATATTATAATAATTATTGTAAAAGTGTTTAGTAAACGATCTTTCTCTTTCCATTATGACTCAGCTTCATTTTGTTTGTGACTATTCAAGATTTTTATCATTGTTTAATACAAGAATATTAAACAACCAATGGCAATGGTTTTACATTTCTACTATTCTTAAAACTATAATTCCCTTGTTTCTTTTATTCTCCCGAAAATAAACAAGTGAAAAATTCTTAAATATATGATAAACAAACAAAATCTAACAAATTTTATTTATTTGTCCTAAATAAAAATAGTGAGGTTTGGGGGGGGAGACAAGTATAAACTCCCAGCAAGTAATAGAAGTGGACAACATTGTAGTCTGGAAGAGAGCGCCAATAACATTGACACATGTACAAATAACATTTGAAATTTCCATAAATTCCACAAATTCCAAATCCACAAATTCTACAGAAATACCTTAAATCATTTTTTACTTTCTCTTACTCCTAGGAAGTACTGTAATCGTGTCAAATTTTCGATATCGAGTTTTCACCGGAAATATCCGTCTCCTGAGTCAAAAAAAGTGGGTTTTAGCAAATGGTCTGTGTGTGTGTGTGTGTGTGTGTTAGCTGATGATGTTATAGCTATTAATAGAAAGTACTAGGACAATAGAAAATACCAAAATAAATTACCTATTATTATGGTTTCTAATTATAGACTACCTGATTCTCTCGAGTTTTTGAATCATGTAGTAATAATTCATGCCGATTCTCCTTTTTTTCAGGGTATAATAGAAGACCCGTTTATTACTACTACTGATGCCGTATTCGTACCGTCGTCGCCGGTTAGTTTGGAGATACTATCGTCCCCGATTCGTCCTTCTCCGTCGAGGTACTAAATTACATACAAGTTATTGTTCTGCGTCACGTAGTGTTGCTCGTGTTTGTGGATGTGGTCAAGATCATCATCATTTTAAATGGTTAAATTCTGTTTTGTATAACTGTGATAATACGCAGATCTAACAAAAGCTAATTGCAATTTGTATGGTAAGATTAAACTATTGAGCGTACTTTGGATAATTGATTCTCTTGATGTTCATCACGTTAGGCATTTAAATACTGGTCAATCTAAGAATGAGCGGAATAAACTTGGTGGATACTATAATGGCAAGTTTAATGAAGAGAATCTTAGTGCGGCAGACTATCATTTTCCTGCTGATGTTGACGTTATTGATTTTTCTGGGACTGAACCAAAAGTATTGGAGTATTTTTATAATAATGGTAATACTAAGAATGATATTCTTCAATCTCATTATAACATTCCGAAGACGTCAGATATGGGATATAGTTCGACCAATATACGTATAAGGAGAGATTTATTATGTCTCGTCCAAAATTTAGAATTAAATGGAATCCGAAGGCTACTACGATTGATGCCCCTAATATTTTAAATGATTCTACTAAGTTTGGTGGCCTCCACTGTTATACATAAGGCCGTTTAATGGCGAGCAAAAAAGTAATACAATAAAGGATGGTACTCAAATGATAGTTTAGCTATGTAACTTGCAGAGTTAGTACATATTACAGATTTATGTTTATGTATAATGTAAATGTTTAATGTTGTATGTGAACAGCATAGATCAAAAACGAAAAATCGCACAAAGTTCAAACTTGACATTCCGTTAGGTATCACCATGGAATCCGACAATAAGTTATCTGTCAAAATTCCTCAACCGGAAGTACCACTACTTACTGAACTTTTTTTTTCATTTTTTTTTTTTGTTTTTGTTTTCTCAAAAATGGCTCCAACGATTTTCTTTAAATTTTGTATATCAACTACACATACAGACATCTACAATTTTTATTTGTAACATTTCATTGGAAATGTTCTAACGATTAGTTGTCATCTAAAGTGCTATTTCAGTTTACTACACAATTGTATCATCTAAATAATATTAATTAGAACTAAATATTTTGTTGGAATTCCGAGTTTGAAGAAAATCAGATGACCGGAAGTGCGTTTTTTTAATGAAAAGTATTTTTCAATGAAATGATATTTTTCTAAAACAACTCAAATGATTTTCATTAAACTAAGTATGTGAACTACACATGTAAAGAGCTACAACTTTTATTTGAAACATTTCTCCCGGTAAACTCATTTAAGTGGGCTTTTGGAGGAGGGGTAAGGTTACGCTTGCCTCTAAAGTGCTATCTTAGTTGATTATACAATTCTACCATCTAGACAAAATTAATTAGAAATAAATAGATGACCAAACTTCCGAGTTTCAAGAAAATGATTAAATCGGAAGAGTCTTTTCATTGAACAGTTTTTTGTTCTTCAGTTTTTGTGATTTTCTCCATAGAAACACCAATGAATTTGATTCAATTTGGTATACTAATGAAATGTTTTTGGTGATGTTGTGTTGTAGAGTAGTGGTAGTTGGTGTAGCACGAACGGTTTTGTAAAAAGGGCTTGTAAGTATATATGTTTAAGAGAGTGAAGTATCAGAAATAATCAAGAGATCACAAGAGAAATAGATATATTCTCTAAGTGAAATTAAGTTACTTTAAAATATCACAATAATATGCTTATAAGTATACTGAAATTAATTGAAATAAACTCTTATGTTATAACTTAAACTGGCACAGTGCTGATATGTACTTCTTGGTGTCTACAACAAAACTGTATTGAATAGAATGTCTTCTAATTGTTATTTCAAATTTTCCCCTGTGAGAAGAAGGGGTAGCTAACAAGTTTCATGAACTTTTCCAGTAAGTGTACCCTTCTACCTGCGTGTACCCTTTTGCCAACAAGCTCGCATTTTTCTTACTAATTTTGATATTTCAAATTAAAATAGATATAATTTCTTGCATCCATCACACTAACTATAAAGTGTATTAATTACAATTTTGAAAACTGGAGTAAGAGAATGTTGTGTGAGTGTTTCACACCAGATTTCTTTTCTTTTTTTTTTATAATACCTCTCCATTCATATTTTGCTAGTTTTTTTTTGTTTTTTTTTACCTACCTACATGGCGCTACAACCCATTACTGGGTCTTGGCCTCCTCCAACATAGTCCGCCATCTGTCTCTAACTTGCGCCGCCGATCTCCAATCTGTCACACCCAGAAGGGACCTAGCATCATTCGTTATATTATCACTCCATCTGACCTTGGGTCTGCCCTTCCTACGTTTGTGGTAGATCCTGTCGTCCAACAACTTTTTTGGGATCTCCCCTTCAGACATCCTGGCAACATGGCCCGCCCACCTGAGCCTGCTGATCTTTATATGCCGAACGACATCTATATCTTTGTAAAGCTGGGCTAATTCATTATTTGATCTTTGTCTCCATATTTCTCCATCACGAATAGGCCCAAAAATTTTTCTTAGGCTTTTTCTTTCAAATCTTTGCAGACTTAGCTCATCAGCTTTGGTTATGGTCCAGCATTCCGAGGCATAAGTTAGAACTGGTCGTATAAGGGTCTTATATATCCTGATCTTGGAACTACGAGATATCAGCCTACTTTTCATAAATTGTAGTAGCCCAAAGTAACACCTACTAGCCGCAACTATTCTTCTCTTTATTTCAGATTGTATGTCGTTGTTGCGGTCTACCTGGCTTCCAAGGTATATAAACTTGTCAACTACTTCAAACGTATAGCCGGAGACAGTGATTTCACTCGCTTGTTCTGTCCCAGTGCACATGTACTTCGTTTTCTTCTCATTGACTTTCAGACCCATTTGACGTGCAGATCTTTCTAAGCTAATGAATAATGCCTCTTTAACTGCATCTACTGACCTACCAACTAAATCGATGTCGTCGGCGTATGCGAGCAGCTGAACGCTCCTGTTAAATATTGTTCCACCAACTTGAACTCCTGAAATGCGTATCGCTTTGTTTAGTGCAATGTTGAAGAGAAGACACGCCAGGCTGTCCCCCTGTCTAACTCCTCGTTTCGTTGTGAACCGTTCAGACATCTCTCCATGTATGTTCACTACACTACTAAATATAATACCTCTCCATTCATATTTTGCTAGTTTTTTTTTTTTTTTTTTTAGGAATATTAATTCTATATTGTTTAATGATAACGTTTATTATACGTTGTAAAAGAGTTCTATTATTTATTCATATTTATAGATCTGGAGACCCTTCCCTTCCCCATCTAATTAAAATAATTCGTTCGGAAATTATTTAACGAGTAATATTATTGAAAAGAATAGTGCAGAAACAAAACAAAAAAAAAGGGGGCGTATTACTTTCTGTAGCAAGCTGATGAAGAAACTTCTTTAATTAATTCTTAATAGACTAGACCGCCAAGTTAAGTCCCAAGCAAACTCTTTATTATATTAAATTCTTGTTCGGGGTAACTTTTTTCTTTTTCTTTTTTTTTTCCTTCTTGCTGTAATATAAATCTATGCACATGAAATAAACCCTCCCACCCCTCAAAAAAAAAAAGCTATTTAGAGTTTATTAAAGCTTTTAGGAGCTTGTATACTGGACTCATGTTTCGGCCACTTATTGAACGAATTCTAAGATAATAAATGTTATTTTTGGACTATGCTTTATGCTTTAATTTGCAAATTTATATTATTATATAAATCTCGGTTGAAAAAAAAAAGCTATAGAAATCCAGCTTAACATCATTTACTTGTAAAGTAATTTGTTGATCAATACATTTACTATTATATATTTAATTAGGATAAAATTCCTTTTAAAATCAGGTTTTTTGGGGGGTAAAAAAAGGATGAATCAGTTAGAGGTGATCTGTTTTTATCTGTCCAATGAGCATTCCAAGTTTAAAGATTAGGAAACACCATTGAATGAATATATAACACCAATTTAACTCAATTACATTTAAGGACACTTCATATGTGATTACATTTTGTAGGGCGTTATGTTACAGCCGTATGTAAACTGTAGAGAGAAAAGTGAAAGTTTTTACACTTCAGTCACGATTTAAAAAAAATGCTGATCCATTGACTATTTCAAACGAAACACTAAAAGTATTTTAACAATTATTACAATTGACTAGTTGACTAAATTCCCTGTAAATTTGGCAGCTTTGGATTAAACGTTTAGTGGCCTCACTTTACTTACAAATACAGACGGGGGTGATTTTTTTTGGGACACAAAGTTTATATTTGAACTTTAACCACATTTAACAGCAGCCCATTCTGTCACCCCTAACAAAATTGTTTAAAATTTTTTATTACTCTCAGATTTTTTAGAATTCCCTAAAATCAATTTATTTGGGAAAAAAAGAAGTTTTATGTAAATGTGATATATTTATATTGTATAGTTAGCTTTCCCAACAACAAAAGAAAATCGTTGAAAATGTTTTCATGAAAAATCAGGAAAACTATTCAAAAATAAATTAATTATTTATGTCAAATTATCTTGGGATAAGTGCCAACATCAGAAAACTAGGCGATGACTACAAAACATTGTAGCAGCCAATCAAGAAAAAAAAATTTCAGGTGTTCTACAGCACCTTTGGAGCCAATCTTCCAGACAATTAAAAAAATAAAATCTGGTATGAAATAATCAAACGACGTTCTCTTACACTAATTAATAATTAATTTAATTAATAAAGTTTTTTTTTAAATTTGCAACATTTATAATGTTAAGTTGGACTGATGATAACAAAAGATGGTGACCATTACACCTTTGCGGAATTGTGTGGAGCGCCCTCTGTAAAAAAAAACCAACAAAGCAAGTGCACTTTAAATTTAAACCTAACTCCTAATATCCCTTTCTAATCAAATTTTTCCAGAAAGTGAAAATTTTTCAAATAAAAGTGATAGTTCTAATCTGTGCAGTCACCATTCCAAGTTAAAAAAAATAAAAAAATCTGGTGTGAAACACTCACACAACTTTCTCTTACTCCAGTTTTCAAAATTGTAATTAACAACAAACTTTATAGTTTGTATAGCAAATTTAATGAAATTTGTCGTTGTTTTTATGGAGAAAATCACAAAAACTGAAAAAAAAAAAAAAAAAAAAACTGTTCAGTAAAAACGCACTTCCGGTCTTCTGATTTTCATCAAATTCAGAATTTCAACAAACATATTGAATTCTAATTGATATTATTTCGATGGTAGAGTTGTGTAATAAATTGAAATAGAACTTCACAGCATAGCCCCAACCCTACCCCCAAAGGTGCGCTTAAATGAATTTTCCCAGAGAAATGTTTCAAATAAGAGTTGTAGATTTTTGTATGAGCAGTTGATATAACGAGTTTGAAGAAATTCGTCGGATCCATTTTTGAGAAAATTGCAAAAAAGTAAAAAAAAAAAAAAAACTAGTAAAGTGGTACTTCCGATTGAAGAATTTTGACAGATAACCTACTGTCGGTTCCCCTAGTGATACTTAAACTGTATATTAAGTTTGAACTTTCTACGATTTTTATTTTTGAGCTATGCTGTTCACACACTCACACGCACAGACCAAAAACTCTTTTTTTTTGGACCCAGGGGACCTTAAAACGGAATTTTTCCGGTGAAAACTCGATGTCGGAAAATTTGGCATGATACAATGCTTCCTCTTACTAGAAGTAAGAAGAAAAAGTAAAAAATCTTTGTAATCATTTTCGAAAAAATTTCAAAAACTCAAAAACCTATTGTGTAAAGTCATGGGAAAGGATGAGCTCAGTGTTAGCCAGCTGGGCTAGCAATGCGGAGGTGCCAGGTTCAGCCAGCATGCTACCATTAGATTTTCTCTTCCTAGGAGCCTCTATAGCTGACTGTCCGGTGATGGGTGATGGGTTGCGAGTAGCTAGAGAACATTGCTCTGAAAAAGCTCCGAGGAGGCACAATAGATCTTTCAGGTCGCAGTGCATATCCCCTTCAAAAAAAAGAAAAAGTTACAAATTTGGAATTAAATCAGTACTTCTATGCATATTTATATTATGTAGGTGGTGTTGCATCGCCTTGCCCCCGGTGGCGCCTGTAGGGGTAAAACTTCCGCGTGCGCCCGCGTCGTCCGGCCAGACATCCTGTTTTTCTCCCCTTCTTAATTCTCTGCCGCCAATTCTCTGACGCGTTCGCGCCTTCTCTCGCGTCCCCGGACGTTGGTCTCCCCTCCACAGCCACCCCCTTTTTCCTGATTAATGATCCCTTTTCTTCACTTGTGATTTAGCTCGCTTCACGTGCACATGTGTGTATTTGTTCTCTGCGTCATCTTTACTGCTCATCATTAACTTTCACCGCCTCCACGGGTGTATTACGTTTACAACCCGCTTTTCATCTCTGCCTCCAACCAGTTTCCGAGAGGTCTTATTGGCATCAACAAACGCACGCTTCCGTACCGCTTCATTCACCAATTACCTTTCCCGCAACTTCCCTTCATATACACCCATATACGAACATATTTACACATATACACAGCCTCCTTTATACATTTTTACGCTTCCTAACGTCCTTCACAGCTTCTCCAGCTCAACATACGCTTCTCAATCAACTACCTTATCTTCAAAGTAAGCGAATTAAAAATTTATTGTTTTGTGAATTTTCATAATTGCGCGTGCTTCATTAAGTCCCTCTTATGCTTACGAGTTCACGCTTATGCGTGTACAGGTGGTACAACCATACATTGTACTGAAATGGGACTTTAGAGGAAAGCATAACGTTACTGTTCCCTTAGACCTAGAAAAATCCATTTTCCTGTGAAAATGTTTCAAGCAACATTTGTTTTCTACGTAATTTTAAAAAAAATCATTGGAGCCATTTTCGAGAAAATCACGAAAAACTGAAGAAAAAGAAAACAAATTCAGTGGCATTTCCGGTCGATGGATTTTCCCGAAACCTTCGTATCAGATGGTTAATAAAAAGTAAATGGAATTCCAAGTTTGAACTTCCTGCAATTTTTTTTTGGTTAATGAGAGATATGTTAAAAAAAACATACACACTCACGCACAAACAAACTTTCGCTAAAACACTTTTTCGTATTCAGGGAATTTACAAAACTAGTATTTCCGGTAAAATAACAATTTTTAGAATTTGACACGATTGTATTATTTCTCCGCTAAAAGGACGTATCACATTGAAAATCAAGCTGTTGCACTTTTTTGTTTCTAATTATGCATGCGTATACACACACACACACACACACACACACACACACATCAATTAAAGGACAACAAGTTTACAAAATCAGAGTACTCATCAAAACAAGATTTTGGTGAAAAAAACTGAATTTAGAAAATCTTAAATAAATGCGATATTTCCTCTTACAGTAGTAAGAGAAACTTAAAAGTAAATAAAATAACATAAACTCAAGTAGTAAACCATAATTTTACCAGGAAACTTGTAACATACATACGCACCTACACCACGACCTCAACCAATGTACACACACTATATGATCAAAGGGATATAACCACCTATGTTGGTACAAACTTCTCTTTTGGTTAAAAATAAAGTAAACTTTTGTGAAACCTGTTTGAACATTAATCCTCTTGTACTGCTTCTTCTATGTTTTACTTCACCAATTATTCTATTAAATATTTATAATTTATTGTAATAATAATTATAATAATAATAAAGTTTCATTTATTATTTAATTGAATGGCAAAATAATATGTTGACGATTTTATCGTCATTATATCTAAAGTTTTTTTTTTGTTTTAATTCTAATGGAAAAAAAATTCAGTAAGCTAGCTTGGTATAATAGGGACGGGGTTTGAGAAATTCTCTCGTTTCGGGGCTTCTGGCGGCCCCGCGCATCACTAAAAAGACCTCGTAAAAAGTAGAAAACAAATCGGGTTCGACACAATTCATACGACTTTCTTCTCTAATTGCAATTGTTACGATTCCAATTGGGCAGCCTTTTCTTCACACATGACATATAAATTCATGACTTATAGAATTTATATGTCAGGATCTGATCTCTTTGCCAGTAAAATTTGGGTTTTTTAATTCCATTGTCCGTTCTATTCTTTGCTATGCATGTCAATTCTGGGGTTATCAGCGTATGATCAAATCGAGAAAATCCAACGTTTTTTTTATCAGAAAATTATTCGCTTTACCTTCTGGTGCACCAAATTACATGCTCTATTTAGAGACCGGGGTTGATCTTCTATTCCTATATACTCTGAAACTGCACTTTAACTATATCCTAAAGGTGATGAAGTGTCCTGATAATAGATATGTCAAGATAGTTGCCTTTGAGGTCATTAACAGCAATGTTCTTTGGTTCAACCAGTGGAATACATTATCATCCGCCCATCTGTCAGATTTTAATTTTTCTGTAGATAATATTTCCGTGTGGCCCTCTTTTTGTTCAGAACTTATTAATAAAATTAGGGAAGGTCATCAATTGGAGATTTTGGAGCGCGCTCACTCTACCACCAGTTTTGTATTTTATAAATCCTTGGACAGAAATTTTGATTTGTTTAATTTTGCCATAAACAAGAACACGAGCGAGCTAACTTTGCGAGAATTGCGATGGGTGTTTAAAATTAGAGGTGAGCTCTTGTATCTGAATTTTATTCCTTTCATAGAGAAGGAAAATGTACTCTGTTCAATGTGTAACGCTCGGGTTAAGGAAGACACTGTTCATTTCAAGGCGGAGTGCACTGTTTTATCTGAATTTAGAGTTTTGTATCTCGGTAGTCCTGCTTTGACAACAGCCCTGTATTGATTGATATGTTAAATTTTCCTAACCGCAAAGTTATTCAATATACTCGCACTTCGTGGAAGTATCGCCAATATCTAATTGAGCAATTTAATTTTTAGCTTTCGTTGTAAATATTTGCTTTAATTTATAACGTACTAATTCTATACATATAGCCATGTCGAATATAGACAGAGGAAGCTTATAGCAGTGGATGCTATAAGTTTCCACTGCTATAATTTCTTGTTTTTTTAGGAATAAGTATTACCTGTGAATGCGAACTACATTATTTGGCAGCCCCGACTTATCACACCTAGCAAACTTCAAAGACAATTTATATTTTTAGAGGTTTTTGAAGAATGAGATTGAAAAGAAACCGTCTCTATATTTGCTATATAATACCAAAAAAAACTATTGTTACAACCTAGAATGGTGAGCAAAAAGTCAATGCAGTCTTAGGGCGCAGCCCCTACACTAGCTTAGCAAAATGTATAATATGAAAATGAAATAATAATTTTGATTTATACTAATTTCCTAGGGGGCTTTGCAATTGCTAAAGCCGGGCCTTTGCTGAGTAAGTTCCAATTAGATTCTATTTCCACAACTATGGCTATAAACTTCCCTCCCATGTGGCTAATTAAAGATAAATAATGATCAAATAGCAATAGCATTTTGAAATCCGCTATACAGCAGAAAATGAAGATAAATAATTAAGCAAAAACAAAACTAACTCTGCTGGATTTTTAAACAAATAGCTCGCTAATCTAAAAATATTTAAAAAAACAAGCTTAAAATAAAACGCATGGCTTTGTCTTACTGTTATTATTTTTATCCTAATTGCCTGATATTATGTTCAAATATAGATAATGAGAATTATACGTATTGATTTTTAAGGTAAAAAGGATTGTCTGAGTGTGTATATGAATATTGCATGGCAGCACCTAGAAAAATTTGCAATAAAACTATTAAAGTGAAGATAACTTTTCAGAATCCCATTAAAGTTTTTTGTTTTTCTCAGAAAAATGATTCAAATAGTAGTGATTAGTTTTATTACGTGTGGAAAAGAAAATCATTGGAACTGAATTCCGAGAAAATTATTCGAAAAACTTATAAAAATAATTACAAAAAAATCAATGTTTCTAAAAAAATTATTCTAATAAAAGATAGGTTTATAATCTGTACAGTAAGCATCCGCAGCTGAGTTTCCAGGATATCTTTATAGTCTTTTTCAAGAAAATTAAAAAAAAAAAAATCAAAAGACCTATTTTGTAAACACGTAATCCTGGGTAACCAATTTTTGTTTTAAGCTGGAATGCTTCTGTTGTATATTAATATTATATGAATGGTAGAAACATAGAATGTATTGTATGTGGTACTTTAGAGAAAAGCTTAAGTTACTATTACCCCAGAAATACCCCAAAAAAAAATCAATTTTCCCGCGAAAATGTTTCAAATAAAGTGATAGGTATTTACTACATAAATCTGAAGGCGCTTAGTTCATGGGTCTTCACTTCCAGATTTGTTCTAAAAGCCTGGAAGAGCTTTCTTCTCTGAAGGATGTGCTTCTAGTCTGGGTACCTGATCATGTAGGAATTTTTGGGAATGAAGAGGTGGATAGGTTTGCCAAATTGGGAGCCTCTCTCTCCCTTTAATTGGTCCCGAGCCTGCTGTTGGTGTGTCTTTTGGCACATGGCTGTCAGGTTTCCAGTCATGGACAGCCTTACAGCACTTATCCTTATGGATGAGTACAGTAGGTTGTCGGCAGTCTAAGATCCGGGCGTCCAGGCAGGTCTTTAAGAGAGGAGGTCCTGTGTCTTTCACGGACCTCCCTTTGGTATCTGGTTGGTTTCCTTACTGGGCATTGTGTTTAAAGAGACATCTCTATACAATGGCGCTCATGCCTGACTCTTTTGTAGAGTCTGTGAGACGGAGGAGAAAACACCCATACATTTCATGACGGATTGTTGGGGTTGTGCGGAGATTAGGTTCAGGACCTTTGGCCGGAATAGGATATCGGTAGAAGAGCTTAAGCTATGTTCATTCAAGGTTCTGGTCCGATTTGTTGGGACTATAAACTTAGATGGGTAAAACCTGGGTCTGGAAAAAGTCCAGACCCGGTAGTTGTTATTCTTTTGGGGTAGCTACATAAGCCCAGGGAAGCTTTGGATAGCGTAGGGTTTCGCCCTCCTCTTCTTTGAATAGTAATAATACCTACATAGATAGTATAGAAAATCATTGGAGCCGTTTTCGAGAAAAATAAACATTCAGTAATGTCGCATTCCCCCGTTTTGTGGATTTTACCCGAAATCTTTGTGACAGATGCGGTGATACTAGGAGCAAGAGAAAGTAAGAAGAAAACTTTTAGCGCTATAATCCATGACTGGCCAAGACTTGTCAGCCGGAAATTTGGAGGAGGGATATTAGTACGCACAATGCTGTTCAATTCTACCTGCCGCAGCCAAAGTTCGCTAATGACTATAGCTTCCCACTTTTTTCCCCACAATACTGGGACAATACCATTTTAGTCAGTATTTGAACCCTAAATTCTAGCAATCAAAGACAAATGCGCTAGCCACTGGACAAACGCTTGAGGACAGTATATATACCAAGGATTAACGAAAATCTTTGGAACAGATTTACAAAAAATTGTACTTTTACACGCACACACACACACACAATTTTTGTAAAAATGTCCTTCCGGTATTACTATAATTTATATAGTCCTGAAAATCGGCTGTTATATAACTTGGAATATAAATGACGTCCATTTATAGCAATGCACTGAATGCAACCAACATATTATTAAAAGTTAAATCATTTTCCATATAAATTAATTCTATATCGGATTAAGATTCACACGTATATCCCGTGGAACATATCCCGCTGGTGTTTTGCATCATCCTATAGTGAAAATTCCTCATCATTTCTTGTATACGTTTGCTCTGGAATCGGATTATGCATTACACACGTGTACCAATTGGTGCGTTAATATTATATTAAGTAATGAACTATTGGTCAGTTTAATTTAATACATTTCCCTAAGCCTATTTTACCATAGTCTGCCTTCCAAAAAAAAAAAGTGAGATTAGCAGATTTAAGAGCAAATGCTTTCATTAAATAAACCTAGACATACATAATATATCTTCAAAAATACCTTCTTTTTTTTAACATAAAAAGAAACGAACAAAACAATCTCAACTTTATTTTATAAGACAAGAGAAGGTTTGTTTCTAAGCTGATTATCTTAAAAAAAGTATCATTATAACTTACTTTTTGTTTTAGTTTTAAGTTAAAAATCTGACACTCGTAATACTTTTCAATTAAAGTATAAGAAAGAGAAAATAAAAAGTCAGATCACCTTAACATTGCTGACCATATAAAATGAACGAAAGAATTATTTTGTCAAACTCATTTTAATTCTAATCATAAATCATGAATTAAATCAATCAATTTTTATATTTCATTTTGACAACTTTACGAAGAATCTAAATTCAATGGTAATTAAAAAGCCCGTTGTATATTGCTTGCTAAATTAATATTTCTGTACTGACATAAAGACACAGAGTTCAGAAGCATTACGTATTTCAAATAAAGAGAAAAATCAGGCATAAACTAAAAGAAAACTGTGATTTCAAAAACTACAATTCGTTTTGTTAGTAACAAAGAGTTTTATGACGTTGCTCAGTCTCAAAGAGTTTGTTCTATGGATTATTCACTTTTTTTCTGGAATTACTCGAAACCGGCTCTCATTCGGATTTTCTTAAAAATGATTCCCCATATACATTCACACACTTATACATTGGGAGGTTTCTGGAAGAATTACATCGTTAAGCTTTATTTTAAAAACATCATTTGCATATAATGTATAGTTTTAGAAATATACATTATAAAGACTACATTAAAAAAGCATTGCTAGAACACCAAATATGGAGATAAAAGGGTTAATCAGAAGTGTAACGTTACAGTAAAAGAGTTCTGAATTTTTTTTTGGCCTTTTCCGAAACGAGCTCCAACAATTTTCTTTAATATTAAATTTGTGGACGGGTCCTCATTGCTGGATATCTCCTGGGAGATTTTATAGCATGCTTATTTCTGTGGTTGCTGACCGGTTTTGTCAAAGTGAAGCTATCAAGTACGTGTAATGTGTTTAACTTCAACTTTATGTTTCTGTCACGCATCACATTTATATGATACAATCAACAAGTGTGTGATACATGACAGACACACACACATAATGTTGAAAAGTCAACACTCTACACCAACTCTACTGTCTTATTCAGACAATGGACAAAATCCTCCACAAACCGATCAGAACCAAAATAATGAAGCATGCTAAGACGGGGATAAAATTATAGAAGTAATAAAATATTGCTGCAAGAAATATGGACATCTTTGAAGCATTTAAAACATGCAGTGGCGGGTTGATTTTTTTTCAGAAAAATTAGATATTTTTTTCAAATAAATCAAATCTTTTCAACAAAATTAAACCTTTTTAGTATTTAGAGTCCAAAGAGGTAAAATTAAATTTAAGAATTTTAATTTGAAAAAAAAATACTTTATTTGTAAAACTATCGATATTGCTGCTATTGATTCAAAGAAAGATCTAATCAATTATTATGAGCTGCTGTTTTAAGATGTTTAGTAAGATTTTACGTGCGTAAAATTACGAGGCAAAATATTTAGAGGGGGGGGACTAGTGATTAGTAAAACCTTTATATGTTCAGAAAAATTGACTTTAAGGGCAATTTGGGAGGAATCTATTATGTTAGATTTCAAAGTTATCGGGGTTTGATGTACGCGCTAACTACTGTATTCCAAATTTGAAGAAAATTTGACAATATTTTTAAATTCTCTTAATTACAGTAAGAGAAAGTCGGGTGAATGTTTCACACCAGCTTTTTTTTTTTTTACATGTGGTTTTTAGAAGAATTAATTATTTTGTGGTCTTCGGTTTTCATTAGCTGCACTAACTCGTACTAACTGTTTTAGAGGGGACTAATAAATTAGTGAAACCACTCAGACCATGGCATAAACCATAAATCTTCTAAACGGATCCTTAGGGATTTAGTTGACTTTATAAAGATAGAATGAGTTATATATTTCGTCTTTTCTTCAATAGATCCATCAATTTTGGAATTGTTACCTACAAAGTTTTACCTATTAATGTTACACCTAAATTCTAACTAAGAATAAAATAAGAATTTCACTTTACAATGTAAATTACTATTTTCAAGAATTAAATATATGGATTAGAATGAAAGGATTCATTAAGAAATATTTTTAAAAGTGTTGGGTTGGGTGTTAACTTAATTCTATATTACAAAATTAATTAGAGACATTTTCCGTGGTAGCCTGCTTCATTTTGTGATCATCGACCGGTTTCGGGCGTTCGCCCATCTTCAGGATGCGTTTTTTAGACAGTGTTTTTAGATAGTTTTTTTAGGCAGTTTTTAGACAGTGCGTTTTTTAGAGTTAGTTAGTGTGAAACTAAGTTTGCTCTGTGCGAGTCTGTGTTGTCACACTGTCTAAAAAACGCATCCTGAAGATGGGCTAATGCCCGAAACCAGTTGGTGACCACAAAATGAAGCAGGCTACCACGGAAAATGTCTCTGATGCTTTCCAGCTCTGCGGAACCAACCACAACACAAAATTAATTAATTAATATTGACAGATGGAAGCTTATTAGAGGTGTAACAGCAACCAAAGAGAGCAAAGAGAAGCTCAACCACTCTCTCGGACTGGAGTGGGAGAAACTGTATAAATATAGCGAAGGGCAGTCCATAAAAACACAGTTGAATTCAGTTCAATACATTCAATTACTACGTGTCATTTTCATACCACTCTTCCTTAAAACATTTCTCTATTGTAAAGTCCAGGCAGTCTGTATCACCTAATTAATATATTAGTTAACCAGTGCTAACTAAGTCTTCTTCTTATATCATCAACCAGACCTAAATTCTCTCTACCTATCACATCCATTATGGAGGCCTAATACAGCCATGTTCTTGAATGATCTAATTCAAAGAAATTTATAATAATTTTGAATATTTGAATTTACAAACTGAACAATTTTAAATATGGGCAACACACTGACGTCAAAATAGACAACACGAAGACGTCACCGGGTGGTTCATGTAAGAAGATGGATTAAAATATTGCTAGCTATCGAAATGAGGATGAGGCACTTTATTTTATTTGATGCTGGTTCAAGAGAAAGTATAGCGATCGTGCCAAATTTTCGAGTTCGAGTTTTCACCGGAGATACATGTTCTGAGGTCTCCTGGGTCTGAAAAAGTGTTTACAGACTTTTTGAGCCTCGTGTATATGTGACTGTATGCAGGATTTGTTGATGGCCCACCTGACTTTGCTTGGCCTTGTTATGAGAGAGGCGAGTTTTCAGTCCTCTGGGTATGGTCTAATGAGCCTTTTCCCAGGGATCCCCGCCACCTCTGGGCCTGCAAGTCGGGATGAGCCTGGAAAGTGCGTCTACGCGAGGAGCTCTAAGCTTTCCTCTTCGGAGAGAGTGAAGGTTCCATCCCCCTTTCGGAGAAACCCCACTTCCTTCGCAGTACCGTCTTTGGCCAACGCTCTGTGGATTCTGGCGCACGAGGGAGAGTCCTCAATCTCCTCGCAAAACCGCCTCCACGAACGTCTTTTGGCCTTCCTAATTTCTTTATTGTACTGCGTGAGGGCATTCCGATAGACGGTCCAGTTCTGGGTAACTTTGGCCCTGTTGAACAATTTCCTCACCTCGGCCCTCTATTCTATTCTATTCTATGCAGGAGGGATCACCATAACTAGAAACTTAGAAAATCGCAGGAAGTCCTAAATTCAATATTTCTACTAGGGCAACTAGCAATATGGTTACCCACACTTTATTGTATGGATTTTTGCAATTTTGATCAACTACACTTTTAAAAACATAAAAATTTTAATTTAAATAATTTATCCGGGACAATTCATTTAGGAATTTTGAGATCTTATCATCCATGATCTTAATACTTATAAGAATTAAATATGTTGCCGAAAATCAAATTTTCCCGGGAAACTGTTTCAAATAAATGTGATAGTTAATCATGCGCGTAGATAGTTGTAATAGCTTTGAGAAGGAGAGAAGTTGGGTTAGATAGATGAATAAACTAGAAGTAAAGCTGAACACATAATAGAAAACTGCCTGGACTTTACACTAAAATATATAAAATGGTAGTGAGAGGTAAAGAGAAAGATTGATGACGTGTGTGACTGCTGTATGAAGTCTGCTGCGAGACTGTCAGTAGACTCCCTCCTATGGCTGACACAGCTGTATTTAAAAAGTTTCTCCCACTCTTGTCGGGCCTAAAGTAGAGAGTGACCTTCTCTCTATCTCTCTCTCTCTCTCTTTATATATCTGCTTTGTATCCTCTGTTCGGATCCTATTACATCGACAATGTCCCTTGTCTCTCTCACTCTCTCACTCTCTCTCTCTCTCTCTGCTTTGGATCCCTCTGTACGGATCCTATTACACAGTATATGTAGCAGAATTGGGTAAAACGTAATTTCAATTACAATTACGATTACTTACCAATTACTGTAATTTGAAATTGCAGAAATAAAATTACAATTACATATAATTGTAATTGGTAATTGCAATGACTTTCTGAATCATTGTAATTGTAATTGTGATTCACAATTATAATTACTGGTATAGTCAAAGTAATTCAATTACCAAATACAATTACACGAAATTGTAATTGTACTTCTGCAATTCCAAGTAATTTTAATGCAATTACAAGTAATTGTAATTGGTAATTGCAATTATTAACGCAAAAAGGCACTAAAAAAAGGAATTAGATACAACTCAAGAGACTGAATTCTCCTGAAATTTTAGCAAATTTTTAAAGATAATTGGGAGATCGAATTTATTTAACCCAACAGATTATTGTGCGGAAATGTGGCAGAGTTTACTTTTGTTCAATTACTCATTTTTTTGTTTTGTATTTGCAATTCTATTACTGAAAATACAAGTACACGTAGTACTTAGCAACAAGAAGTAATTGTATTTGAGAGCCTCAATTACAGTTACAGTAATTGAAAGAAGTAATAAATTGCAATTACTTAAAACGATTACAGTTCTTTGGAAACAGTTATTTTTATATTTTGGACCATTTAACTGTTTTCCTATTGAAAGTACAGACCCAATTTTGCTCATGTAATTGAAGTGTAATTAAATACTCATGTACCCCGTAGGGGGAAGTGGACTAGCCACTTCTTCAGGGATCTAGGCGTCCCTGCGGATTTCCCAGCCTAACAACACTACATGTACACTCATACTGACACCCTTGACAATACACACTACACATAGGACCTGCAGAGGTAGTTGATGTGTGCAGCTACTTGGGTACAGCGCACCCACAGGTAAACTTGAGCTCCCCACCACACACACTCATTCACACCTGAACACTCGACACTTTACAGACGACTACACACACTGCACGAACAAGTACACGCACTCGTTGAGAGCTCGGAGTATAAATATCTCTCCTTCGTGCTTGCCGGCACGAGGCTTTGGGGCTAGGGTGGAAAAGGGGATCCTGGGCATTGAGGGAGACGACGACCTGCGGGCGTCCGATCCCAACACATGTCTTTGGCCTCAGGCTTCACCCGAGAGCTCTACCTGGGGGATAGCCCGACCCCAGGAAGGCTAAGGAATTCCACCTCAGGTGGGTTCCTAGGGTTAGGAAGGGGGCCGCGGGGGCACGGGTCGGTATCTCGGTATCGGAACGCTGTCTTCCGTGGCACCGGACTATGTCGGGGTGCGATGGTCTACCCGGAAAGTAACCGGGTGCATTTGATCGTCCGAGGAGGCGGGACCACGTACCTTGATGAATCCCTTTTGTTATTATGGATGATAACAACAAAAATCTTTCTGGGTCTAGCCCACCAACTTTTACCCTATCAGCTCCCTCTCCTATCCCTATTCCAAACAATCCTCTCCCTACATCTCAGATCCTTCCCATACCTACTCCTTCTATCACCTCTTCTACTTCCCTACCGATTGGATTCAATGGCACTGGACAAGGCATGTCAATGGAAAATAACTCTGGATCTACAATAGCTGGCTTGCAGGTAACTCTGCAGCCTTACAACCCCCCTTCCCCGCCAAGGAAGAAGGCTAGGGGCGGCAACTATAAGGAGAAAGAGGTAAGTGGAAAATTTTTTTAAATTTAGAGGAAGAAAATTGGGGCAGATATTTCGTTTTAAAAAAGGAAAAAGGAACCTTCACAAATGACTGTTCCTTTAAACTTTATAAATTTATTAAGACAACATTGGGCAAAACCAAAAGCATCAAAAAGTTAAATGATGGCTCTATCTGCATTGAATGCGAGAATAGAATACAAGCAAAAGCCATCTTAAGTTTGGAGAAATACATGGATGCTGAATTGGAAGCAAGTCCTCATAAACGCCTAAATAATTCCCAAGGCGTGATTACATGCAGGGACTTACTAAATAGTTCAATAGAAGACATAAAAGAGGGTCTGGCAGATCAGGGCGTGGTAGAAGTGAGGCGCATAAAGCGGCGGCAGGATGGTGAGTTAGTAGACACCTCCTCCCTTGTGCTGACGTTTGATCGCCCAAAACCGCCCCAAATGATAGATGCCGCGTTTTACAAATTGAGAGTGCGGCCATATATACTATCTCCTATGAGATGTTATAAATGCCAAAGGTTTGGCCACACTTCACTGAAATGTAAAGCAACCGAGGCGGTCTGCGAATGTGGCAAAACTAAACATGAAGGCGGATGTGTACCGCCAATAACGTGTGTAAATTGTGGCGGAGAACACACAGCCAGATCCTCGGGGTGTCCAACTCTAATTAAAGAAAAGGAAATTCAAAGAGTGAAAACACTTCAACAATTGCCCTACTATGAAGCTAGGGCGATTGTGGAGAGTAAATCTTATGTAAATCAAGAAATTTCATATGCTGAAAAAGCAAGGGCACCCTTATCAGTGGCACACTTTACCTAAGCCCCTGAAAATACCCAGGGGCAACAAATTAAAGGCCCATCCCCGGCCCTAAGGGGAATTATTGAAAAGGTGGGAGAAATCCTCCCACCCAGCTCTTCCCCTGCTTTGGGTGGAGCTATTAAGGTGGGGGAAAACCCACCACCCAGACTAATTACCCCTCAAGGGGCTCTGGTAGCCGCAAGGCTACCAACAATCACTCCCACTTCCAGTGGGTGTGACTCTAAGGTGGGAGTAATCCCGCCTAAAGTATTAACTTCCTCTGAAGGGGAGTGGAAGGTGGTTAGTCCACCAAAACGCTCCCCTAGGAGGAAAGAACCGAAGTTTGTACTGCCTTCCCCTTTTCCAGTAAGGATTAAGGGGAAAAGAATCACAAACAGAGGACAGACGTCCTCCAAGAATGTCTGCTCCCCAAAAAAGCAGTGGCAGCTGCTGGGGACAGACATAGACGCGTCAGAATCAGAGGGGGGGGTAATCATTCTGACTACCCTCCAAGCAGAAAGAAAAGAGGCTGGCCCAAAGGCAAGCCGCGGAAAGAGTGTGCCACTGATTGAAGTAGAATTTCTCAATTCAGCATCCATGTATGTAAGTCAGTATATATTTATAACAAATTTATTCCAAAAATTTTGTAATATATTGTATAGTCTTAAAAATTCCGTGAATATGTTAAATTCAAAAGATATTAAGAAGATCTTGCCACATGTGGTCACCCATAAATATTAATATGTGTGAGTCCATTCTTCAATGGAACTTGAGGGGCTACATGAGTAATATGGAAGGTTTACGCCGATTAGTGGCGGAATACCGTCCATTTGGGTTGTGCCTTCAAGAAACAAAGATTCGCCCGGGGCAACTAATTCGTATCCCTGGGTACAATATATATGGCAAAGAGGTGCAACCTGCCCCAGGTGGGAGAGCGCACGGTGGTGTCGCCGTTTGTGTACGGGAAAACATCCCCAGCAAACGGCTGAACCTACAAACCAATTTACAAGCTGTTGCCGTGCGCCTAGCTGTACCATTTCAGGTCACTTTAGTTAGTATTTACCTACCAGACACACTCTGGCGGAGAAGTGACCTAGAGGATCTGCTCTCGCAGCTCCCTGCCCCGGTGTTACTGATGGGAGATTTTAACTCTCATAACACCTGGTGGGGGTCAATACGAACCGATGCTCGAGGCAGAGCTCTGGAGGAAATTATAGACAATAGTAACATGATACTCCTCAATAATGGTGCAGCAACATATTTTAACGCACACTCAGGACGCTTTAGCGCCATTGATCTGAGTGCTGCAACGCCCACCATAGCCGTACGTTTGGAATGGACCACCTTAGATGAATTATACCATAGTGACCTCTATCCAATCTTGGTATCGAGCTCCGTCTCCAGGGCAGATTTTATAACGCCTTGGAGATACGACATCAAAAGAGCAAATTGGACTGCGTACTCTGCTAAAGAAGTGGCACCGCCCCTCACAGGAAATGCCACTCTTGATGCAAACAATTTTGAAGAAGCGCTTAAACAAGCAGCCGGGGATTCAATCCCGCGGGTAGGCGGGAGAGTCTTAAGACCCCCCGTCCCCTGGTGGACCCCGGACTGCAAAATAGCCAACGCAGCCAAAAAGCGAGCCTTTAATAGATTCAAAAGGTATCTTACGGAAGAGAACTTAATACAATTCAAAAGATTAAGAGCCAGAGAGAGGCGGATAATAAAAGAAGCAAAACGGAAAACCCTCACTTCCTACGTGTCTAAGATTTCATCATCATCGACGCTAAAGGAAGTGTGGGATAAAGTAAGAGCCCTCTCTGGTGGACGTAGAATACCGTTGATACCAGCTCTAAAAATTTATGATGTCGTCGTCACCGAGCCACGAGACGTGGCTGAGGCCTTTGCTGGACATTTTGCACAAGTGTCAAGCTCTCAAAGTTACTCGGCCGAATTCCTCCGACGAAAAGGTGACGTGGAGCAACAGCCACTCGATTTTGAGACCGCCTCAATGACGCTTATGTGCATGTTCTAATGTCATGGATGAATCGCTGACCATCCATGAATTAGAACATGCACTAAACAAATGCAAAGACACTGCTCCAGGGATTGATGGTATCCCATATGCTGTGCTAAGAAATCTGAACTCAGCTGGGAAGCTTGCTCTTCTCCAGTTGTATAACAGCATATGGGAGACGGGTCAATACCCTGATGGTTGGCGGGAAGCAGTCATTATACCGATCCCTAAAGAAGGAAAAGACCCTAGTGACCCCTCTAGTTACAGGCCTATTTCGTTGACCACCTGCTTGAGTAAGGTCCTCGAATCTATGATTAATTATAGATTGGTATATGTTTTGGAAACGAGAGGACTTTACAGCCAGCATCAAGCGGGATTTCGCAGATATCGTTCCACGTTGGATCAAATGAGCCAACTCGAGGTCTATGTGCAAAATGCATTTATGCGGAGGGAGCATGTGCTGGCCGTGTTCTTTGACCTTGAGAAGGCCTATGACACCACGTGGAGATATGCGATTCTGCGAAAGTGTCACGAATGGGGACTGAGAGGGAAGCTGCCGAGGTTCCTCCGTGGCTTTCTAGCGTCGCGAAGGTTCCGGGTGCGACTGGGGTCGGTCCTTTCGGACCCTCATTCTCTTGAGAACGGAATACCTCAGGGGTCGGTATTAAGTGTTACACTATTTACGATGGCGGTTAATTGTCTTGCCGAAGTTGTAGGAGACCCACTCCAAATATCTTTATATGTTGATGACCTCGCTATTTATTTATCAGGGAATGATCTTAGCGAGGTGAATGAAACCCTACAACAGGCAATAGACAAAGTGGCTAATGAGGCTTCTAGGAACGGGTTTAAATTCTCTAATACTAAGACGGTGTGTCTACATTTTTGCCGCTTAAGGCACGAGCATAGTCCCCCTACTTTACTTTTGGACAGCACGCCGATTCAATATAAAGAAAGCACCCGTTTCCTAGGCCTTATATTCGATACTAAGTTAACGTGGCAGGATCATATAGACTATACATGTAAGAAAGCAAGGAGAACCCTCGATATTTTGAAATTTCTTGGCAGCTATAACTGGGGTACGGAGCGGGAAATCCTAAAACGTATTTTTATTGCGCTTACCCGCTCCAAATTAGAATATGGAGCGCCAGTGTATAGCTCAGCGCGCAAATCACGCCTGAAGTTATTAGATAGAATTTATAATGAAGGAATTAGGTTGTTTACAGGCGCCTTCCGGACCAGTCCTTTAGAAAGCCTATATGTAGAGTCAGGAATGCTACCACCTCAACTTAGGAGGGAACAGCTTACCCTGACCTACATTGCCGGAATATGGGGAAAGCGGTTTCATCCGTTATTCCATACCATATTCGAGGGCCCACTTCATCAAGAGTACCGTCAACAACAATCACGGACGCGACCCCTCGGGGTCCGAGCGCTGGAGCTCTTAGACGCGGAGGGAGTAGACTTTGGCTCAGTGGAGGGTTGGCGGTTTGCACACCTTCCCCCATGGCTACTACCTTCTGCAAGCGTCTGTATGGACCTGGCAACACATAAAAAAGAGGATACACCACCCGTCGTCTATAGGCAAAAACTGTTAGAAATATTAAACTTTTATTATGACTTCCGACCCGTCTTTACAGACGGGTCGAAGATAGGCGACGGTGTAGGTAGTGCTGTGTACACGGAGGGAGTTACCCTCAGTTGGACACTTCCGCAATATGCAACCGTGTACACAGCTGAGATGTTTGCAATTTGCCAGGCCATAAAATTAATTCAAGATAAAAATTATAATAAAACGCTAATTCTGACGGACTCATTAAGTGCATTACAGGCCCTCCGGGATAAGTTCTCGATGGACCCGCTAGTCCTAAATATTTACAGTTTAATGCAGCAACTAAGCGCACGTGGTCAAGGGGTGAAATTCGTCTGGGTGCCGGGCCACATTGGTGTGGCCGGTAACGAACGAGCGGACGAGGCAGCCAAGCGAGCTGCCTCTACACAAACAAATGATGTCACCCCTGTAAGGCCCACCGACTTACAGGTTTATATGAAATACATTATCAATAAAAAATGGCAAAGTCGGTGGGACAGAATAAGTGAAAAATTAAAAGACATTAAACCACGTGTGCGAAATTTCATGATCGAGAACTACCCGCGGCACGAATCAGTGATTTTGACAAGGCTAAGGATAGGTCATACGCGTGTGACTCACGGGCACCTCCTTATTGGTGGGAGAAGACCGAGGTGCTCTCATTGCCGAGAAAGGCTGACGGTAGCGCACGTGTTGGAAGGGTGTCAGGCACTGCACAGGCAGAGAGAAAGAACAGGCCTGCCACATGATAAGCGCGTTGTTTTACAAGAGGGTTCTCCTTATATAAGGAGGCTATTTGACTATTTAAAAGATATAAATCTATACAACAAAATTTAGGTTTAGTAGTTAGGTTAGGCAAATCTGGGTGAAGGAATATAGAGTACTTCACCCAATAGGTTAGTTATTTCAAAGGGGAAAGGAATATCGAGTACTTTCCCCTTCGTGTATATATTAGTATGAATGTATTTATTGGCGTGAATGTATTTATTAGCGTGAACGGTTTTATAGCGTGAATGTATATGTTGGCGAGAATGTATTTATTAGCTTGAACGGTTTTATAGCATGCATGTATTTATTGGCGTGAATGTATTTATTAGCGTGAACGGTTTTGTTTTAAAGCATGAATGTATTTATTAGCGTGAACGGTTTTATAGTATGCACGTATTTATTGGCGAGAATGCTGGAACGAATGGTTAGGTTAGTATTTTATCTTTTTTCCTGGGGTTGAAAGAAAATTTATAAAAGTATTTCAACCCCTTAGGTTTATTTTAATTTAGGATTAGCCTATTATAGAAGGTGCAGGAACATATGTTCAGAGTACTGCACCTTTAGTTAGTTTGTTCAATAGCCTCCTTAAATAAAGTCATATAACTAACTGTACTAAATATCTATGAAAATTATAATTACAAATGGAAATATTGATGCTTTTGGTTTTTGTCCAAATCACCCCCATCATGTTCATCATGTTCTAGAAGTTAAGGGATGACACAATAATATTCCACACTCCCTCTCGTCGACTAGATCGATGACATAAGTGGGGAAGTGTGGGAAGAAGAAAATTAACAACCAACGGCTGCCAAATAAGGTACTGGTGTCATCCCAGCTCGAGTGGCATACGGATTGGAAAGATGTATAATAAATATGGGGCGCTAATGACCACAGCAGTCGATGCGCCAAAAAAAAAAAAAAAAATAATCATGTAATTAATTACTGCCCAACACTTGATATGTAGTTGAAAGAAAATAATTGGATCTGTTTTCGAGAAAATGGAAAAAATGTTGATGGATTTTACTCGAAACCTTTGTGCGCCTTATCTGGTGGAAGTATCTAAACGGAAAAAACCATGTTGGAGCTTTCTGCGAAATTTTTCCTTTTTTTAGATATTTAGTTCATACAAACACCCACACACACATACGCATATACAGGACAATTCGCCAAAAAATTTCTTTCCATACTCATGAGTTTCTCAAACCAAGTATTTCCGGTGAAAAGTGAATTTCAAAAATCTGACACGGTCGCAATATTTCCTCTTACTAGGAGGAATAAGAGAAAGTAAAAATGTTGGTGTTGAGGCAAGAGTAACCGTCCAGGTGCTCCTGTTACTCACTGATACCTCCTGTTACTCGGAAAAGTGTTTCAAACAAAAGTAATAAATTTTTATGTATTTATAGTATGCATACCAAAGTTCAAAGAAAGTCGGTAACGGAATATTAAGTTTAGTTTCTTGGGGTTTAGCTTGTAACAGTAAGAAAAATATAAAAAATTCCAAGTATACGTGAATAGTACCCATGGGAGCCACAATAGATTTCCAAGTCAAGTGGATATGGTTTTATTCCCCCCACTCTAACACATCTACTATCTAATCCTGCTATAGGAAAGTCTTTAACAACAAATAGCCACTAAAAATCCAATATTCCTAGAATTAATCACATCCATAATACTAAATTCTAACTATTAGAATTTAATAAATTGATAAATACTTTTAATTTGAAATCGCCCTTTGTATGAGAAAATTGTAACTAACGATTATGGTCCTCTGTGTGTTCAAAATATCTCAAAAACCGGGGCACTCATAATAAGCTGAAACTGGATATTCCATTAAGGGATATCATCATACATTTGACAAGAAAGTTTTGGTTAAAATTCATCAACTGGATTTATGACTTTACAATCATGGGTTTTTTTTTAGTTTCTTAAAAAGCGGCTCTAACAATATTCTTAAAATGATTCCTAATATCGAGACTACACACTTATATATTTGGAGGTTTCCTGTAGGAACTACATCATTAAGCTTTTATTTTAAAGACTCATTTGAATATAATGTTCGAAATATACAAGATTAAGCTCCATTATAAGCATTGATAGAATACCAAATTTAAAGATAAAAGAGTTAACCGATAGTGCAATGTTATGGTAAAAGGTTTCTAAGTTTTTTGGCCTATTCATGAAACGAGCTCCAACAATTTTCTTTAATATTGAATATGTAGATGAGTAGTATTTAAGCTGAATATAGCTAATTATTGCTGAATAACATTTGGGATTTTATCCGTTGCAATAGCATGCTTGTTTCTGTGGTTTCTGGCCGGTTTCCTCAGAGTGAAGCTATGAAGTTCGTGTAAAGAGTTTACTTCAACTTTATGTTTCTGTCACGCACCACACTTGTTAATTGTACAATCAACAAATGTGGTGTGTGACGACAGGAAGTTGAAGTCAACTCTTTTCACGAACATTGATAGCCTTACTCGGACGGTGGATATGAGAATGCGAAACCCAGTCAGGAACAACAGACATAAGCATGCTACGATGGATAAAATCCCAGCAATGTTTTTTTAAACTTGCAGTGTTCACTGCACAGTGATACAAACCTTTCTCTTTTACATATTTCATACATTTCATTGGTAAAGTTTATTTTAGAAAGATTCTGAAAGACTTGTGAGTTTGGTTTAAATTTAGATAGCTAGAGAGAATTTTTATCTGCAAATGATTACATATATACATGTACATAAGTTGTAAAAAAGGTAGGAGTACAAATGTACCCTCCAGTTGCACCTTCCCAACAAGGCTTAACTATGTCTAACTTAAATATTTTAAAATAATTAACAGATGTAATGGTATCCGAATCATTAAAGATTCATAGGATCCGAAGAGCGAAGAAGCAGACATAAAATGAATCCAACGTTAGTTGCTCCCCACCTAGGCCAGACTAGGGAGGGAGCGTTCGATTCATGAAAATAGAGCGAAAGCAGAACAATTCAGGACAGTTTTTACAACAGTACATTCAGTCAGCAACCTGCTACCTTCTACCTTCTAATTACTCAGCCAGTCTGTCTCTTTATTATTCCCTGGCTATCTTACTTCAATTTAATTGTAAAGGCCTTACAGTTTGTGTGTTCTATTTATTAGTATACAGTGTATACTTATTATAATATATGTTCTTTATTATTTTTTTTTTTGCGCACCGATATCGCAGGCCATTAGCGCCATTATTATATTATTATTTTTTATTATTATTACATTTATTATTATATATGTTCAGCATATCATCTAGTTTATTTCTCTAAAATCCATTCTCTCTAACTCCCTCTCTCCTTCTCACATTCATTATACAGGGGGAAAAATGGAGGAAAAACCCAAGATATAAAAAAATATTTAGGTTTTAATGAATTGTTTGATTCTTTTATGCATATATTTTAATTATAATAATAAATTTAATTTAATTTAATATAGGTAATTTGATATAGGATTAGGACAGAGAAGAATTAAGGATGGGTATTAAGAATGGACAAGAATTTTAATAGTCTGTTTTTGGTATGTGGTCAGCATAGTGGATGTGGAACTTAAGTCATGCAGGTGTGTAATTCGAGTGTAACGGGGCAAACTGGTAGCGAGCGGGGAGGAGTTTGTTCAGGATAAATTGTAGTTTAGAAAAGTTGGACTTAGTGATAACTCCAAACTGAACAGGCATAAGTAAGCATAGGTCGGATTAGTACTTTATAAAGGATTAATTTCCTTAGTGGGAAGAGAAGTCGAATAGCTGACTTACTTTTGTTAATTCTGTCTTGTATGTGAGTGGGGAAGTTCAGTCTTCGGTCCAATATCATTTCAAAATATTTGATATTGTCAGTCCAAGTTATTAACTGTACTGTTGACTGTAACGTTATGGTTGATATAGGGTCTACGTTTAGTAAAGTTAGTAGCTTCTGTCTTGTCATAGTTGATGCGGAGTTTCTATTGTTGCAGTATTTAGTTAGTTTTGCCTATACGTCAGTAGATTGCTGTAGGGGATTATTGCACTGCGACCTGAAAGATCTATTGTGCCCCCCGGGAGCCTTCTCAGTGCATTGCCGGCCTCCAAGCAATGTTCTCTAGCTGCCCAAGACTTACTGATAAGGCGTCAGTACGTTTGTTAAATATTGCAGTAAGTTTGTTAAATATTGGGTCGATTTTCCCCCAAAAAAATGGTGAATATAGATACATCGTCAGCATATTGGATTAATCAGTGATATTTTCCGTGATAGCCTGTTCCTTTTGTGGTCATCGACCTGTTTCTGACGTTCGCCCATTATCAGGATGTTTTTTGTCAAAACAGTGTGATAACATAGGACTTGCACAGAGCAAATTTTAGTTGATATTGATTTAGTTAGAACCAACTACAACAAATATTGGATTAAATTTGAACTGCTGTTAAAAGCTTGGCTAAGGGGATTATACAGAAAGCGCTGCTACAGAAGTCACATTCAGATAAACCAGCCATAATCCCCACCAGCTTTGTTTGTGGGCATGCAAGTCCAACTAAAGGTTTCGTTACAATTGCAAGTTTAATGAAAATTTGTAAAAACTGAAATAATAGAAGGTCGTGTGAATGTTTCACACGTTTGTATTTTATTTATTTATTTATTTATTCATTTATTTATTTATTTGTTATTCCAACTCAAATATAATATCAATTGAATTGTATGATGGCTATTTCAAACATTGAATCTTTCACTTCACAGAATTCAAGAATTGTTTTTTTTAGTTTGATGGCTGTTGGTAATTTTTTTTTCCAAAGGAAATAAATCATTTCAAACAATTATTATAAAACAATGACAATTGTATTCTGAGAATGAAAGAAATTAATTAAGTGACAAAATGGTGAGGAGCTTTTGTTAAACTCACTTGAATGGTTTTCTGGTAATGGTTTTGTCGTAACACAACGGAAACATGATACTGATTCAATTGACCCAATTTTCATGCTTCCAATTTAAAGAAATGAAAATAAAAAAAAGAAGGAATTTGGTGTGAAACTCTCACACCAATTTTCTTTTTCAATTTTTTTTTTGTTTGTAATTATTACAATTTCAATTTCAAATTCGCTTTAAATTTTTAGTAAATTGTTAGTTGTCTTTAATACCTCTTATAAAGCTCAAGAACCTCTACAGAAATAATGGGTATTTAGAGGGCAGCGCGTGAAGAACCAGGTACATAAAAAAAAAACATGGAAAACATAGAATTATCATGTGAAAATTATGAAAATCTAAAAATCTGTTCATTGAAATTCGCATTTCCGGTTAAAGGGATATTCTTCAAAGTTGGAATTTTAGCGCCATATTTTTAATTCTCAGTAACATTATTTAGATGGGAAGACTGACTAATCAAATATCTCTAAGTAGCACTTTAGTGGGAAGTTTTGACGTCATCCCTTTTCAGTATTTTCGTTAAATTTTCCTAGAAAAATATTTCAAATAAACGTGACAGATCTATATGTGTTTAGTAGGTATGCGATATTTTGAGAATCATTGAATTCATTTACGAGAAAATTGCAAAAAGAAAATTGATAAATCCATTTAGAAAAAACAGTATTTCCGTTTGAGGAATTTTGACAGATTCCTTTCTATATTCGATAGCCATGGTGATACTCAAATAGAAAATTTTAATTTCCTGTGATTTCTCATTACATCTGTGATGGATGCCAGAAATAGAAAAATATATTTAATTTGACATAATCAAAATATCAAGAAAAATGTAACATTTGCTGCAAAAGGGGCTATTCAGGTAGAAGACCACCATTGTCTTTTAGAGTTCATGAACCTTGTTAGCATTGTCTACCCCTTCTTCTTACAGGGGAAGATTTGAACGAACAATTAGAAAGCATTCTTTCAAGAGAGTCTGAAACAGACATTCTACGAGAACACTTGCTTCAGGAATCGCTCTCTTAAACTCAGTGCCAGTGATAGAGATTAGCATTTATTCTAGATTAACAATTGATTTATTAAGATATAGCTGTGAATATTGTAAAGCATTTAAATTCACTTAGAGAATATATTTATTTCAAAAACAGTGGTGATTTCTTGATTATTTCTAATACTTCTCTCTTAAACATATATATACAAGCCCTTTACAAAACCGCTCGTGCTACACGGTAAAACTAACCTGTCTCACGACGGTCTAATCCCAGCTCACGTTCCCTATTGGCGGGTGAACAATCCGACGCTTGGTGAATTCTGCTTCGCAATGATAGGAAGAGCCGACATCGAAGGATCAAAAAGCGACGTCGCTATGAACGCTTGGCCGCCACAAGCCAGTTATCCCTGTGGTAACTTTTCTGACACCTCTTGCTGAAAACTCTTCAATCCAAAAGGATCGATGGGCCGTGCTTTCGCAGTCCCTATGCCCACTGAGCATCAGGATCAAGCCAGCATTTGCCCTTTTGCTCTACGCGAGGTTTCTGTCCTCGCTGAGCTGACCTTAGGACACCTGCGTTATTTTTTGACAGATGTACCGCCCATCACAACAACATCACACCAATAACATTTCACATCCAATACATACTCATTACATCTCAATACATCCAAAGGCAGACTATTTCCTAAAATACAACCAACAAAAACCAACAAGTGTCGAGTATAACAGAAACATTGCGATGAAGGGAACTCACTACATGAACTTGGTGAATTTGCCCTGAGGATGGATGAAAATCCGAAACCGTTCAGGGACAAAATTATATGCATACTACGACGGATAAAATTCATCATAGATATTTTCCGTGATAACCTGCTTCTTTTTGGGTAGTCATCGAACGGTTTCGGGCGTCCACCCATCATCAGAATGCTTTTTGTCAAACAGTGTGATAACATTGATTTGCACAGAGCAAATTTAGTTGACACACTGGAATTTTAAAATGTTTTTGTGATGGCCTAACTAGGTTAAGAGGGGTGTTGTTACCTGAGTGGGAAAACTCATGTTTCGGTCTTTAAAAAGGCATATTGTATCCTTTAAAAATGGAAACATCCAACACGTGGGGATGTGTAAAAGCATCCTGATGATGGGCAAACACCCGAAACCGGTTGATAACTACAAAAAGAAGCAGGCTATCACGGAAAATATCTCTCTAATGCTTTCCAGCCCTGCGGAACCAACCACAACATACCAGATATTTCCTAAAAGCTACTTTTTTGACTTAATCAGGGGACATCACAAAACGTGTATTTTCAGTAAAAAAAAAAACACTATTTAGAAAATTTGACATGATCGCAGTACATCCTCTTACAGTAATAAGAATAAGAGAAAGTAAAAAAAAAAAATGATCGAGAATAATTGTGTTATGTTTATATTATCCATGGTAAAAATTAAAAAAGGAAATCACTGAAGAATTTTAAATGAAAATTACAAAGGAAGAAGAAGTAACAAATTTTTGTCCTTGAAAAAAAATCTAGAGGTGTTAAACTGCCGGATATATTCTATAAACCTAAAAAAAAAAGAAAAAAGAAAAGCTGAAGGGAATATATTCAAGATAAATACATCAAAAGGATTTTTCTCTCTATTGTAATTTTATAGGTAAAAAAGAGAATGATCTTGGAAATGATGAACTGTATTCACTCAAGAAATATATTTATTTTTCTTGTCGTCAAACTTTTATTTTCTTCTAATTCTGGCTGCTGACGTCATACGGCAGTGTATGATTATTTCCGGTTTTTTTTTTCTCTCTTTATACTTTCTCTAATCTTTAAGGGAATTATTGTAATCGCATCAAATTTTCCAAATTGAATTTGGATTGGAATTGATCTGTTTTGTTTGTGTGTAAACTGGGTCATCAACAAAATACTACAGAAACATCAAATTACGTTCGGGGATTCCCCGGGGACCCGACAGAAAATTTGCTGTTAAAATTTCTTAACCCGAAAGTTACCACTTTATATTAAGGATATTTTAGCTTTCTTGCGAGTTTCTTTAGAATTTTTAAAATATATCTACCGTTTTTATTTGCCAAACATTTCTTTGGATAAATTCATTTCTAGGTGCCTTCTGAGGAAAGAAGAAGAAACGATTCCATTCTAGGAATAAAATCCTTTAAGAAATAAATACAAATATAAATGAAAACAAATTTACCAAATTCAGCGTAACATGTTGTTGTGGTGGTTGGTTCCGCAGAGCTGGAAAGCATCAGAGACATTTTCCATGGTAGCCTGCTTCATTTTGTGCCCATCTTCAGGATGCGTTTTTCAGACAGTGTGACAACCCAGACTTGCACAGAGCAAATTCAGTTTTACACACTGGCTGGTGTTTTTAACTGTATTTAAAACTAAACTCTTACACTAGGTCAAGGGGTATGGTCAGCTGGGTGGGAAAACACGTGTTTGGGTTGTTAAAGCGCAAATTTTCCTTATAATGGAAACAACACGTGGGGGTCTAATTTTTTAAACTCTGTTGTTGGAGGGAGATTTAATTAAGCGATTTTTATAATTAAGTTTTTTATAATTATGCATTCCATCAATATTTCACTTTTTACACAACATTCATATACGGCATCCACGCACGCATGTATACCTAAATATGGTTTTTTATAATTATGCACTCCACTCAATATTTCACACAATATGCATTTACATAACATTCACATATGCCATCACGCACGCATGTATATGGTTTCTTATAATTAAGTTTTTATAATTATGCATTCCACTCTTATTTCACCCTTTCACACAACATTCACATACGCCATCCATACAAGCATGTATACCTAAATATGGTTTTTTATAATTAAGTTTTTTATTTGTGTTGTCGCACTGTCTGATGGGCGAACGCCCGAAACCGGTCGATGATCAGCGTAACATATTTGAGTGAATAACGAAGAAAGAAATGTAAAAATTAAAACAGTTCTTTCAAAACAATACAGAAAAAGGATTAATATATGAAATAAAATATAATTTGATTTATAATATTTAAACTAGATAATAATTGAAACAGAAAGGAATCTTTGAAAAATAACTTAAATAGGAAAGAAAGTTTACAAAATGAAGTAAAATATAAATAAATATCAAATAAAAAGAACAAGAAGTTGAAAAAAAAAAAAATCTGGGGTGAAACACACACACAACTTTCTCTTACACCAGTTCTCAAAATTATAATTGAAAAATTTTATAGTTAGTGTACCAAATTTAATGTAATTCGTCGAAAACTGAAAAAACTGTAAACGCGCACTTCCGGCTTACTAATTTTCTTAAAACTCGGAATTTTTGCCATCTATTTATTTTTAATTAATTTTTTTTGGATTGATAGAATTGTGTAATCATCTAGATAGCGCTTTAAAGAAAAACATAACCCCACCCCTCCCCTAAAAGTGCCCTTAAATGAATTTTCCCAGAGAAATGTTTTAAATAAAAGTTGTACATGTTTGTATGAATAGTATATTTATGTTGTTTCAAGAAAATCGCCGGAGCCATTTTTGAGAAAATCGCGAAAAAGTCAAAAAATCATTTAGTAGAGTGGTAAAGTAAACGCATTTCCGGTCATCCGATTTTTCCAAACACGGAATTTCAGTTAATTCCAATTAACATTATTTAGATGATAGAATTGTTTAATACACTGAAATGCACTTTAGAGGAAGCCATAACCCCATCCCTCCCCCAAAAGTACCTTTAAATGAATTTTTCCGGAGAAACGTTTCAAACAAAAGTTGCAGCTCTTTGTATGTGCAGTTTATGTACCAAGTTTGAAGAAAATCGTTAAAGCCATTTTTGAGAAAATGGCAAAAAGTAAAAAACCAATTAAAACCAGCTGGTAGTACTTCCGGTTGAGGAATTTTGACGGGTAACGTACTGACAACCCCATGGTGGTACCTAAACGGAATATCAAGTTTCAACTTTCTACGGTTTTTCGATTTTGAACTATGCTGTTCACATACATACATACACACACACAACACACACACACACAGACCATTTGCTAAAAACCACTTTTTTGGAGTCGGGGGACCTCAAAATGCATATTTTCGGTGAAAAATCTATATCGAAAATTTGACACGATTACAATACTTCCTCTTACTAGGAGTAAGAGAAAGTAAAAAACCTTATTATAGAGATAAATAAAAACAAAAATTATAAATAAACAATAAATTAATAAAAAATGTTTCAATATGTAACTATAATATGTTCTATTGCAGTGCTGTAAGTGGAGGAAGTACGAAAAATGGGGCGAACTTGAAGGAGTTTATGAATTGGATTTTTTTAATAACTATTGGTACAGAATTCCAGGGGGAAGCTGTTTGGACAATGTAGGATTTATGAAAGATAGACGTACGATGAGGCGGAATTTGGATATACTGAAATGATCTAGTGGTATGGCTTAAAATGAAATAGGTGAAATGGGATTCGAATCATCAAAGATTCATAGGATCCGAAGAGCGGAGAAGCATATTAAATGAATCAAATTTAGTTACTTCCCACCTAGACTAGACTATGAAGGGACAGTTCGATCCATATAAATAGAGCGAGAGCAGTACAGTTCAGGAGAGTTCAGTACAGTTCACGACCGGCTTACAACCAGTCAGCAACCTACTAACTTTTCATCATTCAGCCAGTCTGCCTCTTTATATTTCTCTTGCTACCTAACTTCTATATAATTGTAAAGTCTTTGCAGTTGGTGTGTTCTTTCATTACATAGTGTTCAGCTTATATTCTAGTTTATTTCACTAAAGCCCATTCTCTGTAACTCTCTCTCCTTCTCACATCCATTATTTAGGTAAGCGGGTTGTGTGTGTAATAGAAAGAACTTTGAAGGAGTATATTAGCAAGAGGTATTGTCTACTGAAGAATGATTTTAACTAGGATAAACTATTGTAAAATGGAGTGATGTGTTGGAATATTGTAAATAAATCTGATGTAAGCATTCATTTCACAGTACAGTATCATATCCAGCACTTTGGTGATGCTATCATAAACGGCACCACAGTAATCAAAATCTGGAAAAATTAATATTGTGCACACTAGAGTTTGGCGAATAGATTAAGTTTGAATATATCCTGATTTCTTTTTAGTTGGGCAAGCTTCTAAAAATACTTTCCAGGAAATATCATGAACGTGCTTAATCCATGGACAAGGTCTGATCTTGGCATAATATCAAGATTATTTATATGTATTAGAAAATTTGATTTTAGAACAATTGATTAAAATTGGATAAAAAAATCTGGTGTGAAACACTCACACAACTTTCTCTTACTCCTGTTCTCAAAATTTTAATAAACAAATGTTATAGTTTGTGTACCAAATATAACGAAATTCGTCGACAACTGAAAAAGCTGTTCAGTAAAAGCGCACATCCGGCTTACTAATTTCCTTAAAACTTGGAATTTTGACCATCTATTTATTTCTAATTAATTTTGTTTGGATGATAGAATAGTATAATAAACTATGATACCACTTTAGAGGAAGCTATAACCCCGCCCCTCCACTAAAAGTGCCCTTAAATGAATTTTTCCAGAGAAATATCTTAAATAAAAGATGTAGATCATTGCGATTTTAATTTATATACGAAATTGCAAGAAAATCGTCGAAGCCATTTTTGAGAAAATTGCGAAAAACTGAAAAAAATCATTTAGTAAAGTGTTAAAACAAACGCATTCCGGTTATCCGTTTTTTTTTTTTTCAAACTCGGAATTTCAACAACATATTTAATTCTAATTAATATTATTTAGATGACAGAATTGTCTAATAAACTGAAATAACAGTTAAGATAAAAATTAACCCCTCCCCTCCTTCAGAAGTGCCCTTAAATGAATTTTCCCGGAGAAATGTTTCAAATAAAAGTTGTCTCTCTTTGTAAGTGTAGTTGTTATACGAAGTTTAAAGAAAATTGTCGAAGCTATTTTTGAGAAAATCGCAAAAACGTAAAAAAAACAGCTAGTAATATGGTATTTCCGGTTGAGGAATTTTGACAGATAACGCACCATCAGAACCTATGGTGATACCTAATCGTAATATCAAGTTTCACTTTCTACGGTTTTTCGTTTTTGAGCTATGCTGTTCACATAACACACATAGACACACGCACACACACAGACCATTTGCTAAAAACCACATTTTTGGACTCAGGGGAGCGCAAAACGGATATTTCCGGTGAAAACTCGATATCGAAAATTTGACACGATTAGAATACTTCTTCTTATTAGAAGTAAGAGAAAGTAAAAAAGGGAAGGATGTCTGACACTAGGCTTCACTCTAAAGTGCCTCTACAGTGTTTTATATTATTATTATTATTCTAGTAACTTTATTATGTCAATGAATATATATAGTAATGAATAAGAATACACTAAATGTATTCTTAAAATACAGAATACGAAGAAAATAGTCTCTCTGAAAATGTATCTTTACTGTGAGTAAGTTTGTCAGTTTTCCCAGCAAAGACAACCAACAATTTTCATTTAAAAAAACTTTGAACTATGAAAACTGTACATAAATTTTTTTTTTTTTTTTTGGGCGCATCGACTGCCTTGGCCATTAGCGCCCCTTGAACATTATTTCTCTCTCTATCTGTGGCCACACGAGCTGGGATGGCACATGTTAATCTCATTTGGCATCCACCACAGTACTTTGCCTAGCAAGGTAGGGTGGAGCACTTGATTAAGGCAATTGTTTCCACACATCCCCTCTTATACCATCAAACTAATCGACGAGGGGGAGTGTGGAACCCTGTTTGTGTCATCCCTTATCCTACTAAATCCGTTATTTATGCAAAACCAAAAGCATTTTATTTTTATTTATTTATTTATTGACACATATTATATCAACTTATTAAGTAATATATAAGTAACAACTAAACCTAAGGAGGCTATTTAATGTATAAGCTAATTTGGTGTGCAGTACTTTTAACAAATATTCCTGCACACCCTTAATGGACTTATCTTTCAATAAACTAAACCTAATGGGGTTGAAATACTTTCATAAATTTTCTTTCAACCCCGCGATGCAACCTATTCTAATCATTCACTCTAACATTCTCGCCAATAAATACATTCACTCTAATAAATACATTCACGCTAATAAATACTTTCACACTGATAAATACATTCATGCTAATAAATACATTCACACTAATAAATACATTCACACTAATAAATGCATTCATGCTAATAAATACATTCACGCTAATAAATACATTCACACTAATAAATACATTCACACTAATAAATACATCCATACTAAACGTTCACTCAAGGGGAAAGTACTTGATATTCCTTTCCCCTTTAAAATAACTAACCTAATTGGGTGAAGTACTCGATATTCCTTCACCCATTTTACTTAACCTAACTTATCTTTTAGTCTAAATACTATAATATACATTCATATCTTTCATATATGTAAATAGCCTCCTTATGTAAGTTTTCCCAACAAAGACAACCAACAATTTTCATTTAAAAAAACTTTGAACTATGAAAACTGTACATAAATTATTTTATTATTAATATTTTAAAAATTTCTCTGGAAAAATGGATTTTTCATTGGGAAAGCTGTGACATTGAGTTTCCCTCTATAACACTAAATAAATACAATGTACGTGTTCCACTCTGGTGAGACTTCAGAGAACTAGACATTTAGTAAAAAATGCAACTCTTAAAAGAATATCTATCTATCAGTAACGTGAGAATTATAATAAAAGAATAATAGTTTTTTATTTCACACTAGGCGATCTCAAAAAACAATTTCTGAAATTTGATTCGATCGCAGTATTCTCTTACGGCAATAAGAAAAAGTAAAAAAAAAATCAGCTTAAATATTATATTGTTTAGAAAATGTGAAATTTCATATTAATTAACATTCGTGCTTGGAAAATTTTCGTGCGATATTAAAATATAATATAATAAAATGTAGTAGAAGTAAAAATAATCACATTATAAGAAATACGTAGTTAAGGAAAGTTGTAGAGCCCTACTAAGTGACCAAATAGAGTAAAAAGCAACTATTGATTATAATAGCAGCTGCAGGTTCACAATACATTTAAGTGTCAAAGTTTGGACATGATTGGACCCGATAGAAGGAAGATTACTTTCTCTTAAGTTACATTAACAAATAAAAAAATAAAATAAAAACTCCTAAGGAAAAGGAAGGACAGCAAGAGAACAGAAATTGTAATTTCAAAGTTGTACTTCTCATAATGTTTGATTTCTCTTATTCTTTGTATTGGCTTCCGATCCCCCTTTCTCTCTCTCTCTCTCTCTCCATGCGAAGGAAATATTAAAAGGTATACTTAAGAAATATTAAGATAACAGTACAATTTGAGGACTCTCAGAATTTAAGTTTAGCTTAAGTTTATTTGAGTTTTAGAATTGTAGATTATGAAAATATTTACCTTAGATCTTGTGGAAAACCTATCAGTCGCATTTATTTTTAACGTCGCCTTAGAAAGTGAAACATTATGGAGATGCCCAGTTGTAATATATAACACGAAAGTTTGCTAATCGAATAAAAAAATGAAATGTCTTTTAAGTAATGCCAGACGTCACAAATCCTGCCCCCCTCAAACACTACTTAAATCAACGTTTTTCTAACTGTGTATTACTGATTTTATTTCTTCCGTTAAGAATATACAAAATATATAATAGTGTTTTGATATCTATTAAATGGATTAGTAAGGATAGTATTTTTATAAGTTAAGACTGTTTGTGAGTTTGTTACGTTGTGTTGAATTTTTTTTTAATGCGCGACAACATCTATGGTCATTGGCGCCAGAGCCTTCTCAGTGCACTGCCGGCCTCTGCACAGTGTTCTTTCGTTACAGACACCACTGTCCATCACCGGACAATGAGCTGTAGAAGCTTCTAGGAAGAAAATATCTAAAGGTTAGCATAGCTGGACTTGAACCCAGGACCTCCGCATTGGAATTTATTTCTAAAATATTAATTCTTTATCATAGTTGATAGAACCGTTCAATTTAATAAAATGACAATAGCGAAAGAGGAAATTATTAACTTTCCTAAAAGAAGTTGTTCAAAATAAACACTGATTACTATGTGCAGTATGTTCGAGTAGTATATATTACTGTTGAACTTTCAAAAATTCTTTATTAAGAAGTTGTTTTGTCCACCGGATGTAACCTCTAATTTATATGCTGCACTTGGAGGGGAGGGGTGGTGGAAAGAAGCCTACTGCACTGCCACCTACACGATCTATTGTGCTATGCCTTAGCTAGTCAAAGCACCCCCATCAGATGCCATAGGCGAACATCGCCTACATACAGCACCACTTCCATCAAATTAAGATCCCTAAGGAATGCTAATAGTCTGGCGGGCTCTAGGGAGTGTATATACCGCTCCTTCTTCTAGTGACAACCAGTTTGAAATATTTGTTTTGTTGCAATTTTTTAAGATTATTTCAAATATACATTTATTACAGTATTACAATCACTATAATAAAAAAAGACTATATTTTTCTGTTAAGAACTTTACAAAATATAGAGCATTGTTTTTGTGATCCATTAAATAATTTGTCATATAACAATAGTTTTTATAACTTTAAACTGTTTAAAAAATGCAGGGGGGAGGGGGGCGACGATATAGAAAGTTTGGAAACCACTGACTTAAATCAAAGAAGTGCGTCAAACTTATGAAAAAACTGAACTTCCTGTTTTCTGAATTTGATCGAAAACAGCTATGGCCATCTCCATATGTGAAGGTGTGTGGGTTTTATACAATATGTCCTTTACAACTGTAAGTGACAGTAATTAAAAAAGTAGTTCTGCAAGTCTTTTTTAAGACAAGAATGTAGGATTTAAAGTAATCAATTAGTTCGGCTGTAGATGAAAGTTATGATAGGTAAAATTCGTTTTGGTAACAAATGACCTTGACAAGTGACCAGAATAATTAAATCTTGAAAGTTATTCAATTTTTTACCGAGAATTGTCCGGAACAAATATGCAACAATTAATTTTCCACGGGATATACCAAGGTAGAAAATTTTCTCAACCACCTTATTATGTTCGTAACTCCAGTCGTTTTTATATTCATGGTTATAACGTTATGTTTTTTTGCGGTCAATGCGGAATATGAACAAAAACGAGGGATACCTTAGAAATTTTCTCTCAAACTATTATTAGAAACGCGATGAGAAAGTTGTGGATGTTTTGGAAAATGTATTTTGCATCATATTTTTTAAATCAGTTAGTAAATATTAAATTAACATTGTGCAATATTTACTTATAAAAATATAAACCCCCTATTTTTTTTCATTTATTAGTTCTAAATATTTCTTTTTAACCATCTCAACAGTTAATTGTAATTAGGTAGCGGATACGAAATAAGCTGTTTAATAATAAATATTGCATGAAAGGTAATGAACTATTCATCGTTAACTTGCGTAAATTTCGACATTTTAGGTAGATTTATTTTTTTTTAATATTTGTGAAAAAAAAATTACTTTAACGGCGGCAAATTTTAATTTACACTCGAGTGGCCATAACCCTCTCGGCGGCGGTACGATCTGGGTGAGGAATAACTCTTCCTGAGAAAGATATTTGGCTCCAAGAGGCAGTGGCCTAGTAATGTGGTTAAAAATGGTAGGCTAAGATGGCTCAGTCATCGGAGAAGGATGGAAGAGGAAAGAATTCCTAGGAAGCTGTTCATTGGCCATGCTGGAGGTGAGCAGGAGAGGAAAGCCTCCCGCTTCCAATGACAGAAATTATTTTAAATAAAATTATCTGATGTAAATCATTCATACCACTTTTACTGTCTAATGTATTTATTATAATTTTAATTGATATTTCTTACCAATCTGAGAATTTTTACTTCTTAACTGACATACTATATGACAGTTCAATGAAGGTGGTGGGACGACATACATACATTTTAAACCTATGGCGCAACAGTCCATAAAGAACCAAGGCTTGCCAGACGGCGATATATTGGGAGACGTGTGGTAAGCACGCCGCCGTATTCTCACCGTTTAGTTCCGGCCTTCGCTACCTAGGTGCGCTCCAACTGTCGCTCCAATTCTCGCACCAAAGGTGAATGCGCTAGCCACTAGACCAACGCGTCAAGACACATACATACATATTTTATTTTTATAAGGCAAACATGGAGCTCATTGTGAATTCCATCAACTTCCAAGTGTGATGGATGCAAGAAATGTAAAAATATATTTAATTTAAAAAATATCAAGAAAATGTGACATCCCCTTGCAAAAGGACATTTCATGTAGAAGACCACTATTGTCTTTTAAAGTTCATGAACTGGTTAGCATTGTCTATCCCCTTCTTCTCACAAGGGAAGAATTGAACGAACAATTAGAAGACATTCCTTCAAAACAGTTTTTGTTGTAGACACCAAGGAGAACACATCAGGACTGTGCCAGTTTTAAGTTATAACATAAGAGTTTATTCCAACTAAATTCAGTAAATTAATTAATATTGCCGTGTCATTGAATAGCATTTAAATATCTTAAAGAATATATTTAATTTAATCTACCAGCGTTTTCTTAATTATTCTTATTACTTCTCTCTTAAACATATATATACTTACAAACACAAGCCCTTTTACTAAACCGCTCGTGCTACAAGCAAACATACAACACAACATCACAATAACATTTCACAAGCATTCAAGTTGTACAAAAAAGAGATACTTAAACCTAACGTTTCAACTTTCCCAAAATTACCCGGAAAAAATCCAAATAAAAGTGATAGGTTTATATGTGCAATTTAGCAATCTAGTTTTTAAGGAAAAATCTGTGAAACGTTTTCAAATAAATATGGAAAATTTCTGAAAACGGTTGACCGATTTTGAATGTATATTTTTATTTCCGGTAAATACTCAATTTCCAAATTTTGCTTGGTCACCAATGCTTTCTCTTACTCGGAAATAAGAGAAAGTAAAATGAAAGAGAAAAAAAAAATCCATAAAAAAAACTTGCACAATTCAATGCTCGTTATTTTCAGCCTTTATAACTGTAAAATATTTTTGTTGCCAGAACTTCAGACAATCATGAAAAAAAGCATACATATTTGCAGAATGGATATTCACCGATTGGAAAATAGCCAGAAAAGCTTATCAATTGACCACGTATAACTGTCATACATAAATTTATTATTATTACAACCTGCCTGATATCATGAATTATTATGCTCTTTTTTTGCATGATTTGCTCTATTTGTTCAGGGATTGAAAAACATTTTTTTTACACTTTGACCGGTGCCATAATGTGTTACATTGCTCATGCGCAAAATTATGTAAATTTCTTTTCTTTTTTTTTCAACTTTTGTTAGTTTTAATTTCATTTTATGTAATTACTTCTGCGTGAAATGTGTTTTTTTTGGGGGGAAAATTTTACCTCTAAAGGGTAGAATTTTTCTTTCTTATGGCAGATTTATTAAATGAGGAAAGGTGTGTGCCTGCAATAAGTATTATTCTCCAAGGAGTTATCTATCCTAATTTAGCCAGTTACCATATGTACGTATATATTTCTCACTACAAATTCATATTATTTAAACTTTTAGTTGTAATTTTTATCATAAATCTTTATTTAAAAAAAAAAAATACTAATAATAAGTTTTATATAATAGTTTCTTCACTAATAGTGAATAGTATTTTTAAATTAGCTACAAGCAATTTTTTCTTCAACAATATTTCAAGAGAAAGTTTTAAAATCTTTACAATTTATTTTTTCCTTTTTCTAATTTTATTGAGTGTTTACAACTGTTGTATTTCACTGAATGATATAATTTTTATTTTTAACAGTACATTTCTAGAGAAATGGGAGTGGTCTAAAGGCCCACAAACACCACAGAGTCTCACACAGACCCATTAATCTAAAAGAGAGTGGTCTAATGGCCCGCAAACATCACAGAGGGTCACAAAGCCCAACAGATCTAAAGAAGAGTGGTCTAAAGGCCTACAAACACCACACAGTCTCACACAGACACACTAATCTAAAAGAGAGTGGTCCTAAAGGCTCACAAACACCACAGAGGGTCACAAAGCCCAACAGATCTAAAGAAGAGTGGTCTAAAGGCCTACAAACACCACAGAGGGTCACACAGACCCACTAATCTAAAAGAGAATGGCCCTCAAGGCTCACAAATAGCACAGAGGATCACAAAGCCCAACAGATCTATAGAAGAGCAGGGTCAAACACCATAGATTCTCACACAGACCCATTGATCTAAAGGACAATGAACCTAAAGACCCATATAATTTATAAAAATGAGTAAGATAAAAAAGAAACATTGAAAAGAATGCAAAATTAATGTAAGACACCACAACCCTCAAATAGATCTATTGTAAAATCTTCCGGTTAACTTATTTAACTGCACGTTCACAACATGTGCGCAAGTACATAAATGGGGAATGCTCACAAACAGTCCCCAAAGCCATTTGAGAAGCGCCTCCTATCGGCTCGTTGCCGCGGGTGATTCTAGTTCTCACTTGGAGGAATCTAGCTCTTACCAGAGAGGACAGGGAGCAGTGTCTCTTTCTCAGTCAAGCAAAACGTGCAATGACACTAGTGGCCATACCCACTAGGCTCACATGCTTCAGAGTCTACAGTGCTAAGTCAAGAGAGCTACCATAATCTTTAAGATCATGCGGCTCTAATCAGCAGTTTTGTTACACCTGTTGCTCCTGTTATTATATGAATTAAGATTTGCTTTTGATTAGGAGATGGTATCAATATAAACCACATTAAGCCAATCTTATTAGTCTTAGTAATTTATTCTTATGGGATTTAGCTGCCTGATAAAGTAATTTTCATTTCTAGCTTAAAGGAAATAAATCTTTGTCCCTAAAACCTGAAAATAAAAAACCTAATTTACAATCCGCATACTTCCGATTAGCAGATTCTAACAAAACCTTCTTTTCAAATTGTTGATGCTACCTAAAGGGATTGTCAATTTTGACTGTCTTGCGTTTTTTATTTTGAACATAAACCGCCCATTCGTAAAAACTTTTCTTTTTTATTTTTTTTTAATTGAATATTTAGATTCGCAATGCTGAATAACATCTATGATTTTATTCGTCGTAGAATGCTTCTTTTTCTTTTTTTTTTTGGTTCTGACCGGTTTCGGATGGATTCTCATCCTCACTCTGACAGTAAGGCTATCAATTCGTGTTGAGAGTTTACTTAAACTTAGTGTTTCTATGATGCACCACACTGTTTGACTGTATTTAGAAGGTTATATGGTTCGCTATGGTAGTATGTGTATCTCGTGTATTATAGTAAAAAAGGAATGTATAAAAATTATGATTAAAAATTACATATTGTTATATAATAAATAATGTCTATTGAAAAGCAATTTAAAATTAAGTGTTTTGGAAAGGCGCTATGTAGTTTGTAAGTTACAATGTTCTTTGTACAATGTCATGGTATTTTAATGCGGGAGAGGGGTAGGAAATTAGAAGAGTACATTATGTAAATAAGAATATATAAAGTCTAATGAAGAGGAATATTTATATAAAAGCGAGTAAGATAATAAATAAACATTAAAAAGAATGCAGAATTAATGTAGAAAAATATCTAAGACTGTTATTGAAAAAGGTAATTTCCAGATGGAGATAATGTTATATTAATAATTATAACGAAGTAAAGTGTATTACATATATGAATTATAATTTTCATTAACCGGTAAAATAATAGATGAAAACTGAAATGCATACAGGGGATTAATATAAGAAAATATGTAAAAAGGTAAATTTGAAATAATATTAAATTAAATAAATTAAGAAAAAGGGAAAGAAAAATGTATTTTCTGAACTATTATACTTTTTATTTTTCATGCTTATTTATAATAAATAAAGTGGGTTTAATTTATTTTCTCTTACTTAATAATAATAAGAGGAAGTACTGCGATCATGCCAGGTTTTCGAAATTGAGACTTCACCGGAAATACACGTTTTGAGGTCCCCTGAGTCCAAGAAAGTGTTTTTTTTAAAAAAATGGTCTCTATGTTGTACGGTGTGTGTGCATCTGTAAGTGTGAAGACTTGGTATTCCGTTTAGGTACTATCACCGCATCATAACGAAGATTTCACAACTTTATTGAATGTTTTTTTTTTTTCAGTTTTTTGTGATTTTGTTAAAAAATAGCTCCAACGATTTTCTTTAAAATTCATATATCAACTACGCATAAAAAGAGCTACAATTATGATTTGAAACATTTCACCGGAAAAATTCATTAGGGGCACTTTTGGGGGAAGGGTGGGGTTATAGTTTCTTCTAAAATGCAATTTCAGTTTATTAAACAATTCTAATTAAAATTATAATTCTCAAATAATATTAATTAGAATTAAATATGTTGTCGAAATCCCGCGTTTGAAGAAAATCGAATGACCGGAAGTGCGTTTTTACTGAAAGTAGTTTTTCAGTTTTCTGCTATTTTTCTCTAAAACGGCTGCAAACGTTTTTCTTTAAACTTTAAATATTAATTACACATATAAAGAGCTATTTGCATATTTTTCCGGGAAAATTCATTTAAGGGGGGACTTTTGGAGGATGGGTGGGATTAGTTTATCTCTAATGAACTATACAATGCTGTCAACTAAATAATATTAATTAGATTATATAAGTTGCCAAAATTCGCAGATTCACAGAAAATCGGTTGACCGGAAGTGCGTCTTTAGGTTTTCCGTTTTTTTATTTTTTTTTGTGATTTTCTCCATAAAAATGCTGACGGTTTTAAAAACTAATAAGTAATGGTAAATGTGAAGAAAATTTCCCATTTCGCAGTAAGAGAAAGTTGTGAGTATTTTACGCCAGATTTTTTTTTTTTTTTTTGTTTGTAGTATAAGGGAAGTATTTTTGATGAAAAATAAATTTGGAAAATTTGACAATATTTTCTCTTAGAATAGTAAGAGAAAGAAAAAAAAAAAAATCGTTGAAGTATTCTAATTAGTTAAACCGTTTATAAGCTCACTGCTGAGATAATGAAGATAATATTTCATTAATTAAAAAGTAATTACCAATGGTAACATGATACAGGATAATACATTAAGTCGATAAGTCATTAAGAAGAGACATTTATCCTGTTGTATATAAAAGTTGTTTTTTATTTATTTATTTATTATTAAAATAAATTACTTATTAAATACATACAAACATATATATATCTATACGAAATAAAAAGTTTGACCAAGTTGGATGAAAGCCAATATACATTAGAACGTTCAATGCAATGTTTATTGAAACTAAAATAAAGATAGGCCTATTGTATAGCTATAGTGTGCAGGTCTTGTAATGTGTAATATAAACCCAAGGTCAGGGCAATATGTCAAGTGTGATTCAGGTCAGTTATTGCTTATTTAATTTACAACGAATAATTTAATATTTGTTCAATAAAAAACATATAAAAAAAGAAAAAGAAGAGTAATTAATATAGAGGGCTCATGCAATAAATAAAGAGATATATGGTTATAGTGTTAAAGTGTTTTAATCGCAGAATTTATCTAGTTTTCTACATAGCTCATCCCTCGTCAATATATAGGGTCATTATACGTTTCTTTTTCTTTCTTTTTTTTTTTGTGCCAATAGTAAAAAATTATTTGTCTTGAATTGTGTGTGACTCAGCTATGCATATTTGTTTTCACATCTTGTTGATGGTGCATTAATTAATATAAGAAAAGGGCTGTCAGACATGTTTTAAATAATAAACGATAAAGGATAGCGTACTGGATTCCCACGCGGAGGACTCGGGTTAGAGTCCAGCTGTGCTACCCTTAGATTTTTTCTTCTAGGAGCCACTACAAAAAAATTCATTAGGGGCACTTTTGGGGGAAGGATGGGGTCCGGAGATGGACGGTGTTGCCTGTGTGATGGATGCAAGAAACATATAAATATATTAAATTATAAAAGAAATCAAAATTAAAAAAAAAATGCAAGCTCGCTCGCAAAAAAGATACACGCAGGTATAAGAGAACAGTTATGGAAGAGTTAATTAACCTGCCCCCTTCTTCTCACAGGGGAGGCACAAAACGGACAAAAAAGAAGATTATTTTAAGACAGACTTGTTCTACAAATCAAGGTGGAAACATCAGAGCTATACCAGTATTAAGTTATAAGAAATTATTATAAGCTTTTTATTGTGATATTCAAAGTACTCAATTTCTCTTAGAGAAAATATTTATTTTAAAAGCAGTGTGATCTCTTAATTATTACTAATACTTCATTCCCCTTTAAACTTACATACTTACAAGCCTTAATACGAAACCGCTCGTGCTACTTACTACAAACACCAAAACATTACACCTGTAACGAGAGAATACTGTCCAGAGGCCGGCAGAGCATTGAGAAGGCTCTGGGCGCCAATGACCATAGATGTTGATGCGCCCTAAATTAAAAAAAAAATCATAATAAAAAAAATAAACCAAAAACTGGTTAAACTCGAATTAGTTTACAAAAACCAAACTCATTATTTACATTATAATTATCTTTACCAGTTTCCAAAAAGGAACTATTTATTACTTTCTCTTATTTTTACTTTCTCTTACTCCTAGTAAGAGGAAGTATTGTAATCATGTCAAATTTTCGTTATCGAGTTTTCACCGGAAATATCCGTTTTGAGGTCACCTGAGTTCAAAAAAGTGGTTTTTAGCAAATGGTCTGTGTGTGTGTGTCTGTGTGTATGTATGTATGTGAACAGCATAGCTCAAAAACGAAAAACCGTACGAAGTTGAAACTTGATATTCCGTTTAGGTATCACTATGGGATCTGACACTACGTTATCTGTAAAAATTTCTCAACCGGAAGTACCAATTTACTAGTTGGATTTTTTACTTTTTTGCGATTTTCTCAAAAATGGCTCCGACGATTTTCTTTAAACTTAGTAAATCAACCACACATACAAAGAACTACAACTTTTATTTGAAACATTTCTCCGAGAAAATGCATTGAAGGGCACTTTTGGGGGAGGGGTGGTGTTAGGTTTCCATCTAAAGTGCTATTTCAGTTTATTAGACAATTCTGTCATCTAAATAATGTTAATTAGAATTAAATATGTTGTTGAAATTCCGAGTTTGAAAAAAATCGGATAACCGGAAGTGCGTTTATTTACCACTTTACTAAATGATTTATTCACTTTTTCGCAATTTTCTCAAAAATGGCTCCACGATTTTTTGAAACTTCGTATATAAACTAAACATGCAAAGATCTACAACTTTTATCTAAAACATTTCTCTGGAAAATTTCTTTTAAGGGCACTTTTAGGGGAGGGGTGGGGTTAGATTTTCATCAAAGTGCTATCCTAGTTGATTATACAATTCTATCATCCAAACATAATTAGTTAGAAATAAATAGATGGCTGAAATTCCGAGTTTCAAGAAAATTAGTAAACCGGAAGTGCGCTTTTACTGAACAGTTTTTTCAGTTTCGACGAATTTCATTAAATTTGGTACACAAACTATAAAATTTGTCAATTATCATTTTGAGAACTGGAGTAAGAGAAAGTTGTGTGAGTGTTTCACACCAGATTTTTTGATTATGAAATAACTAACCAAGTTTTAGATGTTTTACCACTATTATTTACGAGACAATTTTTAACACAAATTATTTTCTTTTCTTTTTTTTTTTAAATTTTAGACTCTTGTTTGTATAATGAGTTGACAAATTGGTTTGCTCTGGAAGCGCAAAAGTTTCATTTCTGTATAGGTTTTGCCACCCTTGCAAAACCAATAAAGTTAGTGAACGATGATTATAGAACATTATCAAAAAAAAAAAAAAATCAATAAAGTAATTCTCTTTGACCACTTTCTTTCGAAATATATCGAGCAATCATAGGAAATGTTTACAATATTTAAATGCAATGGTAATAACAGTATGTTTATGATTTAAAAATAATAATAATAATAAAGACAGTTTTACAACTTTCTTATTAGTATATTACAACAGTTTCAGCATGCTAATAATTCAGCTTGACAAGATGATTTAGTTTCAACAATAAATCAACCATTTTATACCAAATCTAATACAGATATTGTTACACCTCAAATCCAGGGAGGTGGTAGATGTACATCAAAAGGCCCGACAAGCAGCAGTGGAGAAGGGTAGGGTCCAAAAAAAACTAAAATAAAATTATGGGATTAATCAGGAAACTAACGGAAAGGAGATAAATGAGTAAGGGGAAGGAGTAAACTAAGTAAAATAAAATAGGAAAAAAAAAGGAAAGGAGTTGCAGGGAAGCAATAATTATTTCTTGGTTTTGTGAAAATAGTGCCCTGAAAAAAAATTAATTAAAACAAACAAGTACCACCAACAATAAAATTGAAGAGAAGAAAAAAAAGGAAAAAAAAATACAGACGTGAATACGTACAGACACTTACAATTTATTATAATATGCCACTAGAAACAAAACCATTCTTAGAAAATTAAAAAAAAAATACACAACCAGAAAAAAAAATCACAGAGTCCTCTTGTGTAAAGATTAAAAAAAAATTATACTTTAAAGAAAAAAAAATATATACTCGAAACCAAAAATATTATATTAATTAAAGAAAATTACTGTATTTTTCAAATACGATTATTACAAAAGCTGGTGGCGGATGAATAAATATACAAAAGAAACTCCTTTTGTCTGTACTAAATTACTTCTCTCTTTAAATTTTTAATGAAATGTCATATTAAAATTAAATTTCAAGTTTCATGAATTCATTTTAGAAGTTCACTTAATTAGATTAGTTGTTTTTGATTGAATTAAATTAATTCAATTCATCGATCCTTTTCTTTGATTTAGGCAGGCTTAGTAGAATGACTGTATAAATACACAAAGTACCTGCTATAGTTACAAAATATGTTTTAAGAAAATATGCAAATAAAATGAAACGAATTTTTATATCTATATGGTTGTTATATATCTATTCGTTACTAAAATCTATACATACTTTATTTATTTTTAAATAATAAAAATGTATGTGAAAGTTCAAATTATACTCGCTGCGAGAGTCGACTGAATTTTCCACCTTGTGGTCGAGTTTCCTCTTGTTGGACGACTGGAAAAATCCCCTTCTTTTAGGTGTTTCGTCAGGCGCCTCAGCAAATTTCCAACACCTTTTGACGACGACACAATCACCAACACCGCTTTTCATTAATTTAGAATGAAAAGTAAAATAAATATCCGCCTAGGCGTAATGAGAAAACCTCAAACTTAGTGGAAAAAAAATTACGCAAAGCAACAACCGCTCTGCAGTAAGCCTCACAGCGTACTCCTTTCTTATCACCACGTACACACGGGCGCGCACCTATTTATTTGTAACTATTGTTCCTATTATTACTTTTGATAGTTTGTTACAATAGATGTATACAAATATTGGCTACATTTTGTTTTTATTTTATTTTTTCCCTTTCTCTCTCAACTAAATTTTATTTAAAATTATATTATAACTTCCAAAACATATCATAACATCCCCCCCTCAACTCCGGAGTGGAAACACGGGATTACGGAATTAGGTAAGGGACTTGAGATTAGGAATGGGAGGAAGGATCAGGTTTGAGCTCCTCCACGTGCCATGTTCCAATGTTCCTTCCATCCAAATCTTCCAGCTCAGCTATTACATCCGAGATCATCCTTCGGATTTTGCACTGGGTGTACCTTGGAGCCAACTTACTCGCGAAGTATTTACTTGCGTCGGACAGGACATGGGTTTTCTTCCATACGGTGTCTCCCGCCTTGTATTTTACAGGTCGCCTCCTTAGATTGTAGACCCTAGCCGAGCGTTCGTAGGCTCTTGACAAGCGTTCTTTTACTTCCTCATACAACAACGGCATCCCCTCCAATCTCTCCAACCTCTGTTGTCTGTCAAATTGTGGAAGAGTTCCATCATTTTCTAGGGGACCGTACTCTAATCCTGACCTCTTCAACTCCCGTCCAAAGTTCAAATAAGCCGGGGTGAATCTAGTCACCTGATGAACAGCCGTCTGCAGGGCGAACTCCAGTTTTGCCAGTTCCTTATCCCAGTCACGGTGATTATCTTTGACGTAGGAAGCCATCATTGTTTTTATCACCCGGTTCACCCTCTCCGTTGGGTTGGCTTGCGGATGATAGGCAGCAGTAAACCATAGCTCACACCCATACTCGTCGGTCTTTTGTTTAAACTCGCGGCTAGCGAATTGGGTTCCATTGTCGACGATGATTTTCTGGGGAGCCCCAAACTTTAGGATTACGTTCTCTTCTATCAGCCTAGCGACTGTCTTGGCTTTAGCTTGTCTCAACGGCATTAGAATGCAATATTTGGAAAAGTAGTCCGTGACTACCATAAGGTACTTATTCTGCTTCCTAGATATTGGAAATGGGCCCATCAGATCGGCAGCAACTATTTGCCATGGCTCCGAAACTACTTTCTGCTTTCCCATTAATCCTGCCGGTGCCTTTTGTAGAGGTTTATTTTGCAGGCAAATGGAGCATCGTGATACATACCGTGCGACATCAGCTGCCATACCTGGCCAATAATAATTCTCCTTGACACGTTCAAACGTCTTGAAGCCTCCCAAATGGCCAGATAGTGGACTATCGTGGAATTCTTGCATCACCATTAATCTTTGTGGCTTGGGCACCACTAACTTCCACAAGGATGTCAGATCGCTGGGAAGTCTGTTCCGGTTTTCCGTAACGCGTTTGTACAACTTTCTGCCATCTTGTATTTGCCAGTCTGGGTAGTTAGTCGGATTTCTCTTAATATTCTGCAACATCCGGGCATACCAGTCATCAACCTCATCAAACGTGATGTTCAGAACCCCTACTGTATCCTCGTTAGCTCTGGAGAGCGCATCAGCGGCTGCATGCTGCTTTCCCGGTCGATGTTGAATAGTGAAGGAATATTGTTGCATCCTTAATGCCCATCGTGCCAATCTTCCTTGGGGATCTTTAAGGTTGAGAAGCCAAACTAAGCAGTGGTGATCTGTAATTACGGTGAACTCCGTTCCTTCTAAGTATGGGCGGAACTTCTCTATAGCCCAGAGTACCGCCAAACATTCCTGCTCTGTGGCAGAGAAATTCTTTTCGTTCCGCGTCAAACTGCGACTCGCATAAGCTATAGGTTTTTCCCCATCCTCAAACATCTGTGACAAGATCGCTCCCAGGCCTGACGATGAAGCATCTGTCTGAAGAATAAAGGGACGCTGAAAATCCGGGCAGGTAAGCACGGGTGCGGACACCAGCACGTCTTTTAATTCCTTGAAAGCTTTACTCTGCTCTTCATCCCAATGCCACTTCTTACTCTTCTTCAACAGGTCTGTTAGGGGTGAACTGGCTGTGGCGAAGTGTGGCACAAATCTTCGATACCAGGAGGCGAGTCCCAAGAACCGCCGAACTTGTCTCACATTTCGCGGTTGAGGGAAATTCAGAATAGCTGCTACCTTTTCCGGATCTACATGTAATCCTTGCTGATCGACCACATATCCTAAGTAATGGAGTTCCGGTCGGCATATCTTGGCTTTATCCCAATTCACAGAAAGTCCAGCGTCTGTTAGTCTCTTCATGACTAGCTCTAATGTTTGCAGATGATCTTGGAAGCTCTGGGTAGCAATCACGATATCGTCTAAATAAACGAATACCTTCGGTTCCAAATCAGGGCCAAGCACGGAATCGACGAGTCTTTGCCACGTTGCCGGGGCATTATGAAGCCCAAATGGCATACGGACAAACTGGAATAGCCCTCTCCCTGGTACGGTGAAAGCAGTCTTCTCTCTATCTTCTGCCGCTACCTTCACTTGCCAGTACGCCGACTTGAGATCAAGGGAGGATAAATACTTTGCGTCTCGTAGCTTGTCTAATATGTGCCTCACAAATGGAATCGGGTAGGCATCCCTCTTTGTTACTGCGTTAAGTTTTCTGAAGTCAACGCAAAATCTGTAACCCCCATCTGGCTTCTTCACGAGCACCACTGGCGAAGACCATGGGCTAGCAGAAGGTTCTACTACTCCCTCTCTCAGCATCCTATCCAACTCTTCATTAAGAACTCTTTTGCATGGCTGGAGATACGGGATAATACCTCTGTTTAATTGGTTTACTATCCCCTGTATCAATTGAATGCTTGATTAAGTCAGTGCCCTTTAGTTCCGTTGCCTCTTCCACTTGCCATCGGTGAATAAATCGCTTCACTTCCAACTCCTCGTCTGGCGAGAGATCCGACCGTCCGACTAAGACTGCGGAGACATTTTCTTCAGAGGATTCCTCGCTGAAGGTCCAACACTCTGCTTTCATATCCGGGACGATACTCATGGATTTCCAAAAGTCGATACCCAATATCAGAGCATTTACTAACGAAGGCACCACTAGAAAATCAATAACCTTGATTTTCCCTGCTAGCTCAACAGGAATCTCGATGGACCCCAATATTTTACATCTGGCTCCACTCGCTGTAGTGACTTTCAGGGAAGGATCCTTACGAAGCGGGAGTCCTAATTTCTCCAGTCTTTTCCAACCGGTACCTCCTATGATTGAGCGGCTTGCTCCTGAATCCAAAAGGCCATGGAAGGTAAGTCCCAACATGGAAACCCTAACATATGGTCTACCATCACGCTGTTTTGCGATCTGCATTAGTGGTCGAGCAGGCAGATTCCCTTTCATAAATTCACTTACAACCGCAACCCACTCTCTCCACTCAGGATCTGTTGTGGACATCTTAGGACAACTCGAGATCTGCCCACTTAATCTCGGTTGGGCACGGCGTTTCCCGGCTTGGACCTATCCGAGAGAACTGTGTTATCCGTCTTCTGATTCCTTCCAGTAGATTCCGGTGTATTCCGACGACTTGCTATTGTTGGACACATTCTCTGTACGTGGCCAAGCTGATGACATTTCCAACATTTGATTGGATTAGATGGTGTCCCCTTAACGGATGAAGCTTCTTTGGATGTCTTTGATACGGTCAACACCGGATTAACTCGATTGATCTTCGAACGTGGTCCTTTATAGGCCAAGTCTGGTTCCATGCTTCCTTTCATAGGTGGTTCTTCATAACGAGAAGCTCTTGTTGCTCCTATCTCCAAATTCCGTAAAATAACTTCTAACTCTTCTACAGTGTTAAAGGATGTAAGAGGTAAGAGTGGTCTGTACTCCTTCTTCACATTTCGTTGAATTATCTCAAGCTGCTCTCTGGGATTCGGCGGGATATCTAAACGAGAAAATAGGGCTTGCATCTTAGCAATATAGACAGAGGGATGTTCCTCTGGACCTTGCGTTCGTTTTCTTATTTCCTCCATAAGGCGATCATTGTAATCAACATCCAAGAATGTTTGTCTAAGACGCGCAGTTAACTCGTCCCATGATGATATTCCATCTCTCTTGGACCTAAACCAAACCAATGCAGTTCCACGGAAGAGTTCACTAGCCGATTGGAATAACTCTTCCTTCGTAATACCCCTAGCTACTCTTCTATCTTCTACTTCAGCTAAGAATGATCCCAAAGTCTGCTCTTTGTCATCTCCTGAAAAAGAAATTCCCCACTTATGTAATCTCAGATCTCTCGTGATCCCTCTTCCTGCAGTAGTAGGGTTCGTTTGTGATTCAGGTGGTGATGATTCAACACTAAGTGAAGGTTGAGTTAGTTTTTCTAAGTCCCGTTTAAGTCTCTCGACCTTGAGAGTAAGTGCATCTTTTGCCGATGCCAACGGCTCTGGAGGATGTACACGGGCTAAACGAAGTTTTGTGTGCTCTAACCGAGTTAGCAGACGTTTCAGTTCATTCGCGTCTGTAGCGTCGAAAATTTCTAAACTAGAAATTATCGTATTTATTTTCGATTGACAGATCGTCAATTCTTCTTTCGCTGGAAGGGCGGAAATAGCCGATTCAACTGGCGAAACACTAGTAGATAAAGCTTTGGACAATCTTTTCCTCAATTCCGTAACTGCTCCTTCACTTGGTAACTCTCTAATCTGCAGCTCATAGACCAACTCATCTTTCAGTAAGCGGTAAATATCCATCTCAAAATTAAACAGATTAATCGGCAGACAACACACAAAATTTTTTTTTTTTTCCCAGTTGCAGTACCTAAAATCAAATTTCGGAGAGAGGTTAACGAAACAAATAATCCAGTACGAGTTTATTATGTATCATTAAATAATTAGTCAATCTTCTTTTATAATCTTCTCAGATCTTCCACAATAATTATCATATTTATCCGAATAATATTTGATAAATAACTGTCGGGTCCCTGTTCGGGCGCCAAAAATGTTACACCTCAAATCCAGGGAGGTGGTAGATGTACATTAAAAGGCCCGACAAGCAGCAGTGGAGAAGGGTAGGGTCCAAAAAAAACTAAAATAAAATTATGGGATTAATCAGGAAACTAACGGAAAGGAAATAAATGAGTAAGGGGAAGGAGTAAACTAAGTAAAATAAAATAGGAAAAAAAAGGAAAGGAGTTGCAGGGAAGCAATAATTATTTCTTGGTTTTGTGAAAATAGTGCCCTGAAAAAAAATTAATTAAAACAAACAAGTACCACCAACAATAAAATTGAAGAGAAGAAAAAAAAGGAAAAAAAATACAGACGTGAATACGTACAGACACTTACAATTTATTATAATATGCCACTAGAAACAAAACCATTCTTAGAAAATTAAAAAAAAAATACACAACCAGAAAAAAAAATCACAGAGTCCTCTTGTGTAAAGATTAAAAAAAAATTATACTTTAAAGAAAAAAAAATATATACTCGAAACCAAAAATATTATATTAATTAAAGAAAATTACTGTATTTTTCAAATACGATTATTACAAAAGCTGGTGGCGGATGAATAAATATACAAAAGAAACTCCTTTTGTCTGTACTAAATTACTTCTCTCTTTAAATTTTTAATGAAATGTCATATTAAAATTAAATTTCAAGTTTCATGAATTCATTTTAGAAGTTCACTTAATTAGATTAGTTGTTTTTGATTGAATTAAATTAATTCAATTCATCGATCCTTTTCTTTGATTTAGGCAGGCTTAGTAGAATGACTGTATAAATACACAAAGTACCTGCTATAGTTACAAAATATGTTTTAAGAAAATATGCAAATAAAATGAAACGAATTTTTATATCTATATGGTTGTTATATATCTATTCGTTACTAAAATCTATACATACTTTATTTATTTTTAAATAATAAAAATGTATGTGAAAGTTCAAATTATACTCGCTGCGAGAGTCGACTGAATTTTCCACCTTGTGGTCGAGTTTCCTCTTGTTGGACGACTGGAAAATCCCCTTCTTTTAGGTGTTTCGTCAGGCGCCTCAGCAAATTTCCAACACCTTTTGACGACGACACAATCACCAACACTGTTTTTCATTAATTTAGAATGAAAAGTAAAATAAATATCCGCCTAGGCGTAATGAGAAAACCTCAAACTTAGTGGAAAAAAAATTACGCAAAGCAACAACCGCTCTGCAGTAAGCCTCACAGCGTACTACTCTCTTATCACCACGTACACACGGGCGCGCACCTATTTATTTGTAACTATTGTTCCTATTATTACTTTTGATAGTTTGTTACAATAGATGTATACAAATATTGGCTACATTTTGTTTTTATTTTATTTTTTCCCTTTCTCTCTCAACTAAATTTTATTTAAAATTATATTATAACTTCCAAAACATATCATAACAATATTTTTCACTGCATAAAAAAATTAACAATTTATAAATTTGCAATAATAACTAATACTTGATCTGTACAATTTCATTTACTAAAAAGCCATTTCCCTAAGATTATGTAAACTAATCCGAGAACCAGAATCTAATCAAAATTAGTTTAAAGAAAAAAATCGTTGGAACCATTTTAGAGGAAACACCAGAAAACTGAAATATACATATCAGTATAAAAACGCACTAATCGGTCGTCCGATTTTTTTTTCAAACTCAGAATTTCAACAACACATTTAATTCTAATTAATATTATTTAGATGATAGAATTGTATAGTAAACTAAAATAGCACTTTAGAGAAAATCCTAACCCCAATCCCTCCCACCAAAAGTGCCCTTAAATAAATTTCCCAGAGACATGTTTTAAATAAAAGTTTGTAAATCGTTGTATGAGTAGTTGATAAAACAAGTTTAAAGAATATCGTCGGAGCCATTTTTGAGAAAAATGCTAAAAAGTGAAAGAAAAAAAAAACCATTAAGTAATGTGGTACTTCCAGTTGAGGAATTTTGACAGATAATCTAATGTAGAATCCCATGGTGATACCTAAACGGAATATCAAGTTAGAAGTTTCTACGATTTTTCGTTTTTGAACTATTCTATTCACATGCATACATATACAGACACACAACACACACCATTTTTAGAAAACTACTTTTTTGGACCTCAAACCGGATATTTCCGGTGTAAACTCGATATCGAAAATTTGACACGATTACAATACTTCCTCTTACTAGGAGTAAGAGGAAGTAAAAAATGCGACTTCTTTATACAGATATCTGGAATCAGACAAACATCTCGCATGTCTTTATTCATGACTAAATATGGGCGTTCAAATTGATATGTCGTGTAAAATAAAGGTTACTCGATCTATAGTTTGCTTTTAGACCACAAAATTTAAATCCACAAAGTTTGAATTGACTTTCCGCCTTCTTTTGTCTCGATATTATTATTATTATTATTATTATTCAAGGAAGTTAGGGGACAAAACCCTACGCTATCCAAAGCCTCCCTGGACCCATATAGCAACCACTAAAGAATAACAACTACTGGGTCTGGAACAAAAGTCCAGGCCCAGGTTTTACCCATCTAAGTTTCACCACAGACCGAACAAATCGGACCAAAACCTAAAAGGACATAGCTTAAGATCCTCTACCGATATCCCATTCTGGCCGAAGGTCCTAAACCTAATCTCCTCACTGCCCAGACAATCCGTCATCAGATGCATGGGTGTTTCCTCCTCCGTCTCTTAAACTCTACAAAAGGGGTCAGGCATGAGTCCCATTATATAGAGATGTCTCCTTAAGCCACAATGCCCAGTGAGAAAGCCAACCAGATGCCTGAGAGAGGTCCGTGAAAGACATCGGATCCCGCTACTCATAGCTCCGTCCGGACCCCCAATGAGCAGCATCTTAGATTTCCGACAACCCACAGCATCCATAAGGAAGCCTGACAAACATGTGCCACAAGACACACCAACAGCAGGCTTTGGACCAATGAAAGGGAGAGAAGCGCCTAATTTGGCAAACCTATCCTTCTCCTAATTCCCAAAGATTCCCATATGACCTGGAACCCAGACCAGAAGCACATCCTTCAATGAAGAAAGATCTTCCAGTCTTTTAGAACATTCCAACACCAATCTGGAAGTCCAGACACATGAGCTAAGCGCCTTCAACGCAGCCTGGCTGTCCGAGCAGCTATCCGAGCTAGTTTCGATAACTATGCAATATTTGCAAACGGTCACCCATTGATATCCTGTGATAGGGTCATTATTATTAGTAGTATATCTAAAATCTATAAATCTGTGATAGTGCAAAAATTGTAAGATCTTAACGTAGGTAAATTTACATGAATGGTACAGTTTTTTCCTTTCAGTTACTTTTATTAAGAGGAGTATTGAGATCGTATCAAATTTCACGGGAAATACATGTTTTTGGGATCCCATGAAATTAAAAATCAAACTTCATATTCCAATTAGATCTCACCACCATTTAGATTTTTTTACTTTTTGCAATTTTTCGTGATTTTCTCGAAAACCACTCCAATGCGATTTTTTTTTTTTTGTAATCAACGATCTTTCTTTCCGGAAAAATTTATTTTTGGGGGATTCTGGAGGGGGGGGGGAGACTGCAACGTTAAGTTTCTTCTTTTAATGCCACTTCAGTGCACTATATAGTTCTACCACCGATATTATAATATTATTTTTCAGGCAGGCTTAACTCCAAACTACCAAATCAGGTGTCGTGGACGGGGGCGGAAGCACCTACTTTACTGTTTTCATTTTTCATACCAATATAAAATTTAGCAGTTATATGCGGGACTCGAACTGAGGTCCTCCCACTTACAAGTCCATGCTCATAACCACTAGACCAACACCCGCTCCGATATTATAATATTAAGGTAGGTATATTAAAATTTTCTGCTAGAAGTTCAAATGTAAAAAAAAAAAAATCGGATAACCGGAGGAAGTGGGACTATAGAATAGGCTTCTGATATTTTTTTTGTTTGTTTAAGTTTATCGATAACTGCTTCGAATTAATTTGATCTTGTAATGAATGCTCACTTCAGAACAAATCTATAACTTGTATTTGAAACATTATAGCGGGAATGTTTATTTTTTGGGATTTCCTGTAGGACGAGTGAGTTTTGGCCTAAATTTAAATGCCTTTCATTTATTTATTTACTTATATTAACGGGCAACATAACCCTTTATAAATGACTGATTATACAAAAAGAGCGCTGTTATTCATTATTTAAAATATTAAACATATACATATATATAAAATAAATAATTGTGTAATCAAAATACATTTCTACAAAACAACCATCATATATCGATTATAAACTACAAAACAAGTACGACATCCAAAAAAATACTCTTAAAAATATTACTACTCAGGTTACAGAAGGACCAATCAAAATCGAAAAAAAATAATAATAATAATAATATCATGATAAAGTTTTGATAATCCAATTTTATTCTCCTAATCATTTTAACTGTTATATTGAATAAGTCAATGTTAAAGAGATTAGCATATATTAAAATTCTTAAAAATAGCAAATGATAAAAATTCCTTTACACAGTTAGAGAGGTTGAAACAGAAGGCGCTGTCAGGTAAACATATATAATTCCCTACCACATTTATAATGTAATGCACGGCCAGCTAAACCGCAATTAAACATGCGCATGTTTAAGGAAAACTTGTTAATTAGAATATTGTATTCATTACAGTAAGAGAAAGTAGAATGAATGTTTCTCACCATATTATTTCTTCTTTTTTACTTTCTCTTATTTTTTATATAACAAGTTTTAAGGGCGGGACTTTACAAAGCTACGCGACCCTGAATAATTGAGCTTGGACCCACTTTTAAAAACAATTTTGCACAATGTACATTTCGCTTTATACAATATCGTTTGATTACTTGCCAGGTTTGTTTTTTTTGTTTATGCAATATTCCTTTTTGTTCTTCTGTTCCTACTTCATTTTAAGTAACTTGTTATAAAACAATATAAAAAGGTTTCTCTTTCATTTTATTACAGACTATTTTTTTTTTATTTAAGTTCGGTTTACCTCAAAGAAAACTTTTGACAAATTGAACGGCAAACTGTGAGTAAGGAAAGATGATAATAAAAAATTAATTAAGCGGAATTTTAGAAATTTAAATTAATTAATACATTTTTAAAACTATAAACAAATATTTACAATAGCAATATTGTACAGGTAGGCTAAACTGATTTAGCTTCTTCTTTTTTTCCCTAAATCATTTAACATAAGTTAAATAAAACAAAGAAAACAATTCACATCTTGTGCCTGAAGGCAAAAAAAGAGCAAGGATATTGGAGGTGAAAAAGTACTTTCCTTTGAAATAAAAGATTCGTATAGGAGAAAGGTTGCTGCAACACTATCTTTGTATCCGATCTGACTAAAAAGCCGGCTGCACACGTAACTGCATACTTGAACGGTATACATGCGCAGTCCGCTTGTACATGCACACTTGATCGTTTGTATGGAAAACTTGCACAAGTCAGAAAATGTTCAAAATTTCATACTGCATACTTGTGCGGCGCCATCTTGTTCATGTTTAATACGTCATTGTGCAACCGTTCAGTCAGTAAAAGTGTATAAAGGTTATATATTATTAAAATATATAATTTATAAATAATTATGTCGGTTAATTTTAGGAAGGGGCATAGATCAATTATAGAAAGAATTTATTCATATCTATGAAAGCGAACCGTGTCTGTGGAATGTAAAGTGTAAAGACTACCACGATAAGGGGAAAAAAGATGTTGCTTATGCCTTGTAATCAAAGGAGTAACTAGTGATAAAAGGTGAAGTTAAGTTTCTTCATCCATTCTCAGATAATTACGCCAGTCCCGTGCGTAAAATTTCAATTCACTTAATAAATTAATGTATGAATAGCTTTTTCGTTTCTTCAGCCATTCTTTACACCACAGAGAACGATCTTTTCGTTGACTTTTTCTTTGGTAAATTAAAACAAAAGCAGCTAAAGCGAGATCGTCGTCTTCGGCCATAGTCGCCAGCTGTTATCTGTTCAAGTATACATGAGCCGCGTGGATCACATGTATACTTGCGCAAAAGACCTGCGCATGTATACCGTTCAAGTATGCAGTTACGTGTGTAGCCGGCTTAACCAGAACTTTCATCCATCCAACTAATCAATCCAATTCATCGAGAGTTTTCCGAAGTGAGAGTAATATATGTTCGGTAAACTTTTTTTTTTTTCAACTCGCATCTTTTTTGAAGTGATTATAAAATCCACGCCTTTTGGGGGAGAAATTGACAAGTCACTTCTTCAGAGCTATATGTTTCTTGTGTGATGGAAAAAAAGCGATAAACAAAATATAACAGCAAATCATAAAGAAATTACAGATACATCGCCAGTTTAAGAAGGCAGCTCATAAGCTCGTACAGACAAGAAGACTTTATCACTTACTCTAAGTTAGTAAATAAATGTAGTTTCTAAAACCAAAATATATCATTTCAGTGATTAATAGTCAAAGTAATGAGTAGTTATTGTTAGAACAAGTTCCTAGTACTGAGTTTTTAACAAATCAACCAATTCAACTTAACCAATACACCAGCCTTTCACTAAGGACAGCACTTTTACTGACAACTTCTAAATCCTGATTATTTTTAGAAAAACTGCAAATCTGTTGTTAAATATAGATATAGAACTTTCAAAGTGCAGAACATTCACAAAGCAAATTTTAGTCTAACCGCTGCAGAAGCACTAAAACTTTTACAGACGGTAGCTTGTGTAGTGGAAGAAGAAAGCCAAAAATAAATAGTTTTGAAAAATATTTTAAGTGATATAATTTTGGCAAAAATAATGTATTTTAGAGTCAGGTACTCTAATTTAAGGTCATTACTGCTAAAGAGACAAAAGCACAGAAATCCGTTAGGAAAATAACAATGCCACTTGGCCAACTGTTTTATAAGAGAAAATCCCCCATTAGAGAGGGCATTCCTTCAAGACAGTCTGCATTCTGCTTTCAAACAAGAACAGTCTGAGCTAGACATTGACCAGGACACTTTAGCACAGTGCCAGTTTAAGTTAAATCAATCCAGTATACTTAAAAGCAGATTATTGTGATATTGTAAAGATTAAATTCTTTTAGAGAATAATATATTTATTTCAAAAACAATGGTGCTCTCTTGATTATTACTAATACTTCTCTCTTAAACATATATACTCACAAGCCCTTTTACTAAACCCCTCGTGCTACACCAACTACTACTACAAACATACAACTCAATCGCAACAAATACATTTCACCTGCAATGTAATATCATTCCTATATGATCATCTAGCTGATCTCTAGTTTTCAAAAAAAAAAAAAAACAATGGACACATCCAAAGGACATCTCCAACGTATAAATTATACCTCTCGACTATCTCAAACAAATCCCTATATTATATGTGGATAAAACATGAAATCTGGGACTACATCTGAACCGACGAATCATTTGGGAACCCCACATTATTCTATTCTTGGCAGGTACTTTTTCTGGTTTTCCCTCACTCTTGCAACAGGCTCATATAATTTATAACACAGATTCTCCTCCGATAGATGTTTCCTCCTATTTCAATACATTTGCGTCAAATTTGTAAATCGCTGAAGTAAATTTCGAAGCCCTATATCTCCAAAAAAGCGGAGAATGCGTTAGCACTGATCTAGGCAAAAAAAAAAAACCTCAAAAACTGTCGCGCCATATAAAAAAATACTAGTATGTCTTAATAATTACCTAAAATGCTTATTTGGAGCTGAACATTGAGCGTACCAAAATGGGATCTTATAATGCCTTTCCAATTCTCGTTTTTCCATCCACTTATTATCATCTTCAATATTCACGACTCTGAATCACTCACGACTAAGTCACTCCAATTCACCTTCCATCAAGACCTATAGATTCCTTTTGTTAAGGTCCTAGTTTTCAATAAGATAAAGAACATTCACTAGCAACCAGGACCCACTCTGAAAATCCATGGCGCTACCCTGTAGTAAGTGAACTCGAGATTGTTTATTGTAATTATCGTGAAAAAAAAATCTATAAATTAAATAAGAGGGTACTTGAGAAAAAAAAAGTGTGGGAACACTCTGTACATAATCTTTATCATCAATTTTAAGTTATAGTCGTAATTGATAAGGAAAAAAAAGACAGTAACTTAGTGAAACCACTTTTTTCAAATCACAAATGGAAAAGATTTTAATATAGCCTTTACTAAATGGTGACGTGAAATTTAAAGAAACAATTACTAAAAAAGGTTTTCATTGTATTCCACTGGTCATTAATTTTATTTTTAAATAACATAAACATTGAATATGAATAATTATTTTTGGATGAAATTTTTAGTTGTTTTTTTTTTATCAGACAGATTGCACGTCTTCCAGCATTAATAACTTGATGAACCATTAACTATGAAAATTATAGGAAAGAGAAATTAAAAATTAAACAAAATTTAAGTAAACAGACGACCCTGGTGAGAAATTCCTTATTTAAAATGCTGCATTTTTTTTTTATTTTTTTTTTTTTTTTTTACACAGCTTTTTAAATAATAAAAATAAAACAGAAAAAAAAATTTATAAAATAATTTCAAATAGAGGGAAAAAAATTGTTGACAGGTGATGAATGAATTTCCTAATTTTCTTGAAAATACACATAACATTTCTACCACTTATTTTTACGTGTCTTATATAGATTATTAAGAAAAAAAAAAAAATAAAAAAAAAAAACAAAGTATAATCAATAGAGAAGAATTATTTAAAAATATATTACAATTAAAACACTATGCTTAACATTATACTATAAAGTTTCTCACCCAATTAGATTATTATACAGTTTTTCTGGGGGGCTTTAACATCCAACTAGTGTTGGACAAAGCTGGGGCACCACACACAACCTCATCTTTACTTATATATTATTAATATTAACATATAATCCAAGACAAAACATTGGGAATGGAACTGAGTACCGTGTGTCAATCCATCCTACCAGACCATTGTGCTATCTCGCTTCATCCAAATTTATTAAAATATTCCTTTATATTATTTCTATCAGTATAGTTATGAGATCGCTGTCAAATAACGACTTTAGGACATATATTGGATCCTTACACAGGTACTGAGTGATTTGTACATGTACCGTCAAACTGAGACATATCGGTATGGCACTGAGTTCGAACAACCGGTCTTGATCTTGGATTTTATTTATGAAGAAGAGAAATGTATGTTTGCAACTCCTCGCCTCTGCTCACGGCTCTTAAATTTGTAGTTGGACGATAAAGCGCTCCCCAAAAAATAATTATTACTTTATTTACTTTTCTACAACGCTGGCGATTAATCCATTAAAATTACTTCTACTTTTAATTTTTAATGATTAAAGTATTAATGATTTATTAAATATTAATATTATAGTAAAGTAGAAATTTTGAAATTGAAGTGTTGTTTTAAACAACAAATATCAGAAATCATAATATAATTCTGCTTAACTTTAACTTAATATTCAATGGGCAACGTTCTCATACTGGTCCATACTTTATCTTTTTTTTTTTTTTACTTTCTTATACTCCTAGTAAGAGGAAATAATTGTATTCGTGTCAAATTTCCGATATCGAGTATTCACCGGAAATATCCGTTTTGAGGTCCCCTGACTCCAAAAAAGTTGTTTTTAGCAAATGGATCAGTGTGTATATATGTGTGTGTGTGTGTGTGAAAACAGCAAAGCTCAAAAACGAAAAACCGTAGAAAGTTGAAACTTGATATTCCGTTTAGGTATCACCAGGGATCTGACAGTACGTTATCTGTCAAAATTCCTCAACCGTAAGTACCACTTTACTAGTTTTTTTTTTTTTTTACTTTTCTGCAATTTTCTCAAAAATGGCTTCGATTTTACTTCGTACATCAACTACACACATACAAAGAGCTTACTTTATGCCACAATTCTATCATCTAAATAATATTAATTAGAACAGTGGTTCTCAACCGGGGTCCACATGGCAAAATATTTCCGGGGGTCCACAGGCAAAACACAACAAATTGGGGGTCCACAATGATATTTTGGGGGTCCATGAAGAAAACCAACTCAGAACGCTCTTTATTTTTAAAAATTCAATTTCTACTGTAATTTACATTATTTTGAAAAATATATATTAATAATTCTTTCATTATTTTTTTTATACTTTCTTTTGACTTATATATTCACCCATCAGTCAGTGGCAAGAACAAGCGAAGGTGAAAATCTTTTAACTTTTCTCATGAAGTAGGCGGTGAGCTTTGATGTTTATTTTTAAGCAGATATCTCCCTCCCAGTGCGCGGTACCTAACCATAGATCTGCAACGACAGTTTTACGTTCAACTCCATCCTGACAAGGTAAGAAATATCAAAAGTTTCTAATACATACATTCTTTCGTATTTTTTGTTTTTATTGTATTTCAGTAATAAAAAACTTATTTTCCAGTATAAAAGACTGAAGAGAAAAATGGCTAATTTTTCCCGTTTTGATATAAATTTAAAATATTAATTTATATCTTGGCAGTATCTGATATAATTATCAGCTGATGAAGTTAAAATGTCAATGGTGACCCTAATGATAATAATGAATGATTTTTATAGTTTTTTTTCTTATCATTCATGTTATATTAACTAAAAATTTCTATTTACCAGTTTTACCTCAAACATTTACCATACGCTGTGTTTCTAAATGTTTTTTTTTTCCAAAAAAATCTCTAAAAATGAGTAGCAATTTATATAGTTAGATATTATGAACTACAATAACTATATTACCAACTATTATATATACTTTTTTATTTTTTACAGATATCCCATGGCTGCTCCAAGTAAGAAGAAGTGCCGACAGTACTCCACTGAATTTTTGTCTTACGGATTTATTCCATCACCACAAAATGAAACGAAACCAATGTGCCTCATATGTATGGATGTACTGTCAAATGATAGCATGAAACCAAGTAAACTAAAAATCCATCTAGAAAAGAAGCACATAGGAAAGAAAGATAAACCAGTAGAATACTTTAAAAAACTTCGTGATGATTTCCAAAAAAGAAAAACGGTGTCTCAAGTGTTTGATAACAAAGTGAGTAAAATGAGTGATGGTTTCCTGGCATCATATGAAATAAGCAAAATAATTGCAAAGGCCGGAAAACCCCATAATATTGGTGAAACAGTAATTCTACCCGCAGTTTCTGCTATAATTTCGTCAGTTATGAAACAAAATGCAATTGAAATTACTAATTCCATCCCTTTAAGCAACTCTTCTGTGTCACGACGCATTGATGAAATGGCAGGGGATGTAGAAAAACAATTGATAGCTCATTTGCAAGTGAAACAGTTTGCCCTTCAACTTGATGAATCCACTTTAAGAGATAATGAGGCCATTTTATTAGCATATGTTAGATTTAACAATGAAGGACCCAAAGAGGAAATGCTTTTTGCTAGAAGTCTTACGACAGACACAAAAGGTGAAACAATTTTTAATGAAGTTGCTACTTATTTCCAGGAAAACAATATCCCACTCAAAAATATAATTGCTTGTGCTACTGATGGTGCACCATCTATGACAGGCAGATACAAAGGTTTTATCGCACATTTTAAAAAAGCAGTCCCAGAAGTATATTGTATTCACTGTGTGATACACCGTCAACACTTAGTTGCAAAGAAAATGAGTGCACGTCTGCATGATGCCCTTACTGTTGTAATAAAAGTAGTTAACCATATTAAATCAAATTCTCTCCGAGACCGCCTTTTTCGTGAATTCTGTAAGCAAAATGGAGAAGAGTTTGAGCGGCTTGTATTGCATACAGAGGTGAGATGGCTATCAAAGGGGAATTGTCTTAAGCGTTTCATTGCACTTTGGGATTCTATTGTTTCCTTTCTTGCTGACACACAACTTGGAGCAAAACTCTTGCAAATAAATGTGATGTGTTTTACTTATCAGATATATTTGAAAAATTTAATTCACTTAATAAACAGCTCCAAGGAAACGATTCTGATCTGATATCTAGTAAAAGTGCTATTGCTGCTTTTCTAAGGAAACTACAGTTGTATAAGAATAATATCAGGCGTCGTGCATTTGAACAGTTTCCTTGTTTGGCCTGTGTTAGCAGCGATTTGCAAGATGAAGATCTTGCATTATATGGTGAATATTTGGAAAATATACATGAAGATATGCAAACTCGGTTTAGCGACCTACTCGGGATGGATATACCGATTTGGGTTTCAATTCCTTTCGAAGTTAATGTTGCCGAAATAGACATATCTTTGCAAGAGCCCCTCATCGAATTACAAAGTGATGAAATAATGCGTGCAAAATTCAAAGATGGAAAGTACAATATATGGAAAACAAATGATGTTGCTACAAAGTACCCTTTGCTCTGGGATAAAGCGCAGTTCTACGTTATTGCTTTTCCTACATCTTATCTTGTTGAAGCGGGATTTAGTCGTGTTTCTCAAATGTTATCAAAAGCTCGCAATAGACTTGACATTGTGAAAAGGGGTGATCTTCGACTATCATTAACATCGATAGAACCAAATATAAAGAAACTCGTCGAGAAGCATCAACCACAGGGATCTCATTGAATAAACATGCCTTTTCCTTTTTTTTTTTTAATCACACACTTAATTTCAACTCCTTTTTTTATCCAGTTTACATAAATAATGTTGGAGTGAATTAAACTGCTTGAGGAGCTCTACTCTCCATGAGCTTGAGTTGCTTGCCCATGGAAGAAACATTGTAATATTGTAGTTATTGTCACAATAATAGTAATAATAATTATTATTATTATAGTAGAATATTTTATTTATATTAAATTAGTTTTCATTTAAAAATAAAGCTTAATCGTATACTATTTCTTTGATAATTAAAACCTTAAAATTTATATTAGTGAAGAATAGAAAATTGTTCTTATGTCCAATAGCTATGAAGGGGTCCACCAAGATAAAAAGAAGGGAAAAGGGGTCCATGGGTAAAAAAAGGTTGAGAACCACTGAATTAGAATTAAATATGATGTTGAAAATCCGAGTTTGAAAAAAATCGGATGACCGGAAGCGAGTATAAACTAGTAAGTATTTTTCACTTTTCTGCTATTTTTTCTAAAACGACTCGAACCAATTTCTTTAAACTTGAAATGTGTACTACACATATAAAAAGCTACAACTTTTATTTGTAACATTTCTGCTGGTAAAGTCATTTAAGAGAGGGGGGGTAAAGTCATTTAAAGTGTATATTACCTGTAGTGTTAATGTCTGTAAATAATACAGTGGCATGAATGACATGTGCAGGTATCCCAGTGAAATGATCCAATTATCTTGTACTGGTTCGACAAGCAGTCATGTATGCAATCAGTAATAGCAGCAAGTTAGTCTCTTGTATGATAGATGTAGTAAGTCTTGTAGCCATTTCCGTTTCAGTTTCTCTATCTGGAACTAGAGTCGTTCGTAAGTTGTTGATAAGAAGATTTTTTAGGGTGGTTGATTTTTAGATGATCCTTAGTATACAGTCCATGAGCGGCTTATTGTACTGTTCCTCCGGTGTTTATTGGTTTTTATATATTGTTTTGTTGGTAACATAGAAAGAAGAAGAAAAGATAGTCCATTCTGTACACAATAGGAATTAATTTATTAATTCAATCCTTTTATATTCAAAGAAGTGGATTCCTTTTGTATTCAGTCAATCAATTTTTTTAAATGTTTGTTACAAGTCCAAATATAAGCTCTAGTAGGACACAATCACAAAATATTCTCTTAATTTCTAGTTCCCACAGACAGATTTTCTTCATCTCTGGAATTTGTACTAATTGTTTATCAGTCGTAAATATTTTGTAGATGGCGGAACCGGATAGTATCGTTCTATCCGGAAACTACCAAAAATCAATATTTCCGGAAAAATATTTGCAAATAAGTTTGTATGTGAGTTGTTAGTGGAATCAAGTAAAACGGAAATCGTCACACTTAATTTTTAAATTTTAGGTCTCTATTTTAGTCAGTAGATTTTTTAAATTACAGTGATTAACTATTATTTGCACTGTACACTTCAAATAGTATTGCATCCAATCTTGATAAGCACTAGATTACATAGAAGCTTTGTAGGTAATTCACATTGAATTCGCTGTCTTATTAAAATCAGAATAATAAAAGTTACTTTTAATTTGGTCCATAATCCACAAAGAATAGAGATGTTGATGATAAATTAAAAATTAAGTGAACAACACTTAATGCACTATTATACACCTATTTATCACACAATTAAATTTCACATACGAGGGTCATTCAATAAGTAACGAGACAAATCGCTGTAGCTCAGAAACGGTTTGTTTAATCAATACAATAGTTTCAGTGCGTCAAGTTGGCATCCTTGTACTTAGTTTCTCATCAGCTGTTCGAGAGTATTTGGTACTAATGGCGTGTCCTTTCAAGACGGGAATAATTGTTTGAACTGTTCGAACTTTTATAAATGGGTTAGAACAGTTTAAAAGTGGCCGTGTAAGTGTCTGTGACGAGCAACGAAGTGGACGACCGGTTGAAGTTGCAACTTTCTCCCTCGAATCTCGCATTAATGCGTTAATTCAGGACACAGGCCTATTACTGTTGAACTGATAGTTGAAGAAGTGTACGTGAGTGTTGGAACTGTCCATAGCATTATTCAGAATAAGCTGCAGTACAAGAAAACTTGTGCGAGATGGGTTCCAAGACAACTTACGGACGCCCACAAAGAAACCAAGTTTCAAATCAGTCAACAGTGGATCCAAGTTTCAGATCAGTCAAACATGGATACACCATTTTGAATCCCATAAAGAGGCTCTACGTGGGAAACATTTTCAATCCAATGAAGAAGTTAAAAATCAGATACAAAAATGGCTTCAAGATCAACCCAAAGAAGTTTATGCCAGAGGCATATACAAATTAGAAGAATGATGGGACAATTGTATAAATATTGCTGGGGACTATGTTGAAAAGTAGCCAAAGTTTTGTATTGATTAAATAAATCGTTTTTGAGTTACAGTGATTTGTATGACCCTCGTATATCTATTTACATATTTTCGGATTCGCAAACAAATCATTTACACGCACCTGGACTAGCGGAAACTGGACTTCCCGACAATGCACAATATCGCTTGTCTGTGGCATGTACAAGCTTGCACTTGATAAAAGACCTTGATGTCGGCTAATTTGATTGACTTCATAGGTTATGATTTGCATTTTGTGATTTAATATGGAAAATAAAGTTATATTAATGCTTCTCATTTTTCATAATGTGACCGTCAGCCACAACGTTTTATTCAATGCCTCCAAATTACACCCAAAATTGTTGGATCACTCCAGCACCTCATAGTACTCTTAAAAACTAAAAAAAAAACTGCACTAAAATTCATGAAACTGTGAATTAAAAAAAACACCTTGTTCAAAGGCACCGGTTACATTTTTTTTTTTTAATTTCTCAGTCGGAGCGCTAGGCAGGGAACGGTGCAGCATCCCACGCGTATGCCCTGGACTCTTTTGATAATTTGTTGAAAAATGCAGCACCTTTTTCTTTCATATAATTTAAAAAACGAATTAAATTATAGCAGACTTTTCTATTTTAATTTTAATTTAACAAAAGCAATAAAGTAACTTCCAAAAATAATTGATTCTATTATATGGCTTTAATATGTTTATTGTTAAATTACTTTTGTTTATTTACAACAAAGTAAGAAAGAAAAAATAAAAAACAAAGGCATTGTGAATAGAAACTCGTAACCATAAAGTAAATAAGCACATAAAATTATTGTCTGTAACTAGAGAACAATGCCCGCAGGCCTGTAAGGGCACTCAGAAAGTTCCGAGCACCAATAAACATTCGCACGCTTGAACAAAAAAATAAATTAAATTAAATTAAATAATATAAAAAAAAAAATTAAAAAAAATAAGGGCATAAAATAGAAAAATATATATTAAAAAAACAAATAATACAAAAGAATCATTTAAATAACCAAAACAGTTTACAGAAACAAAAGAATGAAAATTAAGAATATTTTAGTGGAAATAATATAATAGACTAAATAAAATGTATAACACGTACACCATTGTTTACTCTTAATGAGCAATAATTTTTTTTTTTTTTTTTAATCATTATAAGAAGTTTTTACATTCATAACAAGTTTGAAATTTAAAAAGTCAAAAATTTTTTTTTAAACATTACGTCAGATGGCGTTTATATAACCTTAGCGATTGATTCCCCACCCCCACCCACCCCCCAACCAAGCGCCCTGTCGCCACTAAAATTACCAACAAATTATTTTACTTTCATATCGATTAATTTTTTTTTTTAATCACAAAAATTGAAGTTTTAAAATCAATTTATTGTAAAATATTATTCAAATCTATTTTAACTTCATATAAAAATAAAATAAAATAAAATGAAACTTGTACAACGGCCCAATTGATAATTTATTTAACCATAATGAATATAATGGAGGAGGTGGAGGTCCTTATTCAATTTGAAGATCAGTCAGAAACCCCATTTGACAGATATCTATTTCCACTAATCCGATCAAACATAGAAGGGATTCAGTTTGTCAATAATCATATATAGGAGGAGCCTCCCTCTATAGATTATTTATTTAATAATAACAAATAATGTAAATGTTAAATTATAGAATTTCATTAATAAAAATTAAATAACTCTTAAGAATAAGAATGATGATTTAAAAAAAGAAGTCAATTAAAAAAAAAAAAATTTTTTAAACTCTTATTTTCAAAAGATAATTTTATAAAAATTTCTATTTTTAATAGAAAAATAAATTTTATTGTTAAACAAAAAAGAAAATTTATTAGGGAGGTTCGAACAATAAAAAAGAACAAAAAACAAAACTTTAAACATGTCAAAGTTTCGATAGTATAATTTTTTAAAAAAAAATAAAAAATCGTAATTTTCTTTCATAATTTTACCTTCTTATTTATTACCTTAGTTCTAAATTATTTTTTTCTTGGTCCTATTTGCTCACCGAACTGTATTTTAAAAATAAACAAGACTTGATAAAGAAGAAGACTGGAAATATTATCGAAAAGTTGGCATAAATCAAGTTTTTTTTTTTTTTTTTTTTTTTTCTTGTGGCCAAACCTCGCCAATCGGCTGTTTTTTTTCTAAACAGAAATTTTTTAATATAAGCGATATAATTTTATTACTTTTTATATTATTAATAAAAACATAAAAGTTTTCATATTTTCATTATTATTATTATCTTTATATTTTTATTTACAATTTACGTATTTCCAATTTTTTTGTTTTTATAATTTTTTTATAATTTCAAGTTGATATAGTTATTTTTTTTTCTTGTTGTTTTCCTTTTTTTTTTTTCATTTCTAAATAAATTTGTTCCATGAACAATTATTGTTAATGTTTTTTTTTGTTTTTTTTTAATATTCAACCGTGAATAATGGTTTTATATTTTGTATGTTTTTAATTAATTCACTTATTATAAAATTTATTAATAATTTATAAGATTTTTATCGATATAAATATTTAAAATTCAAACTAGTACACATACATATTTCATATTTCATTACCCCAAATGTGAGACTATTATTTTTGTATTATCCCGAAAAAAACTACTTTTTTACACTATTTATTAGAAATTGTATTTCAATTTATTTATTTATTTTTTTTTTTATTCTCTATGCAAAAATCTGAAAGAAAATTTATTGAATTTTAAAATTCATATATATAAAGAATAAATGTGACGTATTTGATCGATTGACTTGAATTTTGAAGATCATCGATATTTGGTCCCAATAATTGTGCATGTTGGATGGTTTAATTTTCTGTGTGGAAATTATTTCCAAAAATTTTCTTATTTTTTTATTTTTTATTTTAATGAAATGGACTCAAGAAGTATTTAATTTGATATTTAAGTGGTTGATTACTAAAATGGGTAGAACAATGCAAATGATGGTTAAGAGACATTTTATTAAAAGAGGAGGGTCTCGGGGACGTTGGAACGGTAAGTGAAACAGCCCTATTATTGACACTACACTATGACCCTTTACTTTATACATTCTGACTTAATACTTGTGGTTACACCCATTCTTACTTTTGATTTTAACAAGTGCCAAATTATATATTCCCTCTCTCTCTTTTTTTTTAGTTTTAGGTTCTTGTCAAAAAGAGAATAGAAAATTACTTATAATGAGGTCATGGTAAAATTGTTCACCGTATACAATGTTTAATTTTTTTAAATTTAAAATATTGTTTCCTTAATTTAATTAAAATTATAAATATATATTTCAGACACATAACTATATATATATATATTTATAGATGATAGAGATTTCATTAATTATTACTTATAATTTTATTACTTAATCATTTACTAATAAATAAATAAAAAATTCAATACCAATTTATTGAATGGAAAATATTACCTGTTGATAAACAGATCTAGAAATGCAGTTCTAATGTATAATAGAAACGGCGGACATATAGTTCACCAGACAAAGTCAGGGTGGCAACTGAGCCGCCCCCGGCTGGGGCGCTTCTCTTCTTCTCCCTGTACATCCGTCCCCCACTACACACCCCTCTTTGAACGAGCTCTGTTGTGGCACCGCCTAGCTAGTCTGCTGGAATAACATTCTACCATATATATATATAATTTTATGTATGTCTATATATACTTATATATTAAAATATATTAATATATAATTAAATTATAAGTTTAACTGAAGAATAAAAAAAAGGTGGAATATTTATCATATAATTAATTATATTTTATTATCTAAAAATCTGAGTCTTATTTGGAATTGCTCTTCCAGCTCGGGGGAGAGGAGGAGTAAATATCCTCCACGTTTCCTGGTTTGGAAGCTTCAAATTTTTTTTGTATTTATTAAAATGAATTAAAAACAATTATGCCCTTTTTGTCGTTCACCAAACATAAATATGTAATAATTATTTGGGGAATTAATCTGTGTTAGTCATTCTTTTAAATGCAATCGTAATTTACTGTTAATATACTCCACTATTTCCAGTCTAGACTTCAGGCAAACTATATTGTGTCAACTTTATCTTCCGCAGTAATAGTTCCTCAAAGAAGTCTAGCGATTACGCCGCCCCGGACAAAAAGACAAATTGCCGCCCCTTAAGAATACATATAATTTTTCTAAGTAGATTTATGCATGTTCAGACACAAGCTGAAGCGGCGCCCTGCTCGCGTGCTGATGCTATTCTGTTCAGAATAGTATATGCATGTTCAAACAAGTTCAAGCATCACCATTTACAAATTCTGCGTTAATTTTTCAATAATAGTGTAAATATTTTTAGCTTTTAGATATAAACAATATAAATACGCTAAGCACTGTAAATTTTTAGCAAACGAAAAAATCGATATGTGAAATTTTCTATTATTGAGTATTTAACACATCAATATTTTCTCACACTTACAGCCAAAATGGCGCCACTAAATTTTGACGCCCTGGACAAATGAACGGGTTGCCCGCTCCTAGAGCGGGCGCTGGAAGCACAGAAAACACAAAATGGCGTGGTAATTCGGAATGAGGTTACATGATTCTTATTCAAGAAAGATTTTAAATTTTAAACATTGAAATGTGTTTGGTGATAGTGTATTTGTAGTAGTTGGTTGCGGCGTGAGCGGTTTAGTAAAAGGGCTTGTATAAATGTTTGAGATAGAAGTATTAGTAATAATCAAGAGATCAACATTGTTTTTAAAATAAATATATTCTCTAAGTGAATTTAAATGGTTTACAATATTCACAACTATATCTTAATAATTCAGATGTATATCTAGAATAAATGCAAAGCTCTTATGTTTTAACTTAGGTTTCTTCAATTGGGGACGGGCAATCCCGAAGCTGAAAGCTTCGTGACGGAGCCGCTCTCAGCTTTGCTAGGATTGATTAGGAGGGCAAGGCTGGGGGATGTTCTGTAACTTAAGGGGATCCACAATAGACCTCAATTTGTAGGTCGCAGTGGAATGAGGCTCTCCCCCCCCCCCCGCTTCTATCTATGTTTCAACTTATATCTGGCACTGATTTGAAGAAGGCGATTCCTGAAGTGTCCTGGCTTTGGAAGCAGAATGCAGACTCTATTGTTTGAAAGCAGAAGGCAGACTATTCTTGTTTGAAGGCAGAGTGCAGATTCTTTTAAGGAATGCCCTCTTTAGCGGGGGATTTTCTTTTACAAAAGAGTTGGCCTAACGGGTTTTTGTGCCTTTGTTTTCCTAATAGCAATGATCCCAAATTACAGTACCTGACTCTTTTCATTGCACTGAAATACATTTAAAATATTAACAAAATTAGATTTTTGATACTATAAAATATTCTAAACTATTTTTTAAAACTATTATTTTCTTTTATTTCTTTCTTCCACTACAACACCATCATTTTTAATCAGTTTTTTAAAAAAGAAACAATCAAGAAAGTGCTGATTTTATTGAATTAATATGATTTCAAAATTCTATATTTACTAGAACAACTAATACTTCCTTGTATATTTCATGGACAAATTTCAGAGAGTTTTGTTCCGTGCACATGCGCGCGCGTGTATATGTTTGGGATAAATAGCATACAGCAAAACACATGAAGCTGGAACTAACAGGAACGTGTATTTCTGTTACAAAATAATTTTAAACAAAATTTATCGTGAGCTATTTCTAGCTATTTTTAGAAAAGCAACTATATTTGTAACTGTTAAAAATATTTTGTATATGATTGGATGATGATGGCCTCTTTATATTCAATTCAGTAGAAAGTCATAAGAATTAGAGTCCCCTGAGAAATCCATCTATTACTCAAAATGTACACTGCATTTTTTACGCAAATTTTTATTTAAAAATTTGTAATATTGCAGAATGCACTAAATAACCAAGGTATATTGTTGCAAAATTTCATTTTAATTCCTATCTACGGTGATGGTTAAATTTTAGACATATATGTCATTTGAACATCATATTTAGCCCTAAATATATCAATATAGAAGGCAGATTGATATGTGAATATATCTGTACATAATTCTGTAACGCTTGTATTATATAAAATTTCTATTCAGCAAATAAAAATTGGACCCTTTAATTTTTAAATTTGTAATTTTTTTTAATTTTTGTAATTTGTAAATCTGTATTTTGAATCTTATATTAGTTAATAATGTTAAAACTCCGCGGATTTTCATTAAAGTAATTTAATTATAAGCTTGTTTAATAAAATTACAAAAAAATTTCAATACATCTGATATATCATTAGAACATTAAATTAAAAATGATTGTCAATTATAACCTTTACTGACTGTCGCTACTATCTCTAAACCTACTTCCTGTCTTCTTTAAACCCATATGATTATTTCTTTATTAAACTGGAAACTGTACATATTTTACGGACATTTAAATTCACAAAAGAAAAGACTTCCATTATGTAAAAAAAAGTTTATATCACAAACCATATTACTGGCTTTGCAATTGACCTTTCTTTGAGAAATATCCTTTCTCATTTTTAAGTATGCTTTTCAGTAAAACATACATTCAAGTAGTAATGACTAAGTCATTCACAGAAAAAGGTCACTGGAGTCTCAAGAGAAAATAAGCTTTCATTTATACTGAATGGTATTTGCCTTACATATATATATATATATCCAGTGGCGTAGGGGTATAGCTAGGGGTGGGCGGACAGGGCGGTCCACCCGGGCGGCATTTTATCCTGAGGTATGACTAAAGTTTGTAACAATTTGTTTGATTTACATCATCTAATTATTAATTATTTTTTTTTATCACAATCACACTAACGTCTATCAATTTAACTTGTTTTGTCGAATATTATTTTTACTTTCTCTTACTCCTAGTAAGAGGAAGTATTGTAATCGTTTAAAAATTTCGATATCAAATTTTCACCGGAAATATCCGTTTTGATGTCCCCTAAGTCCAAAAAAGTGGTTTTTAGCAAGTGGTCTATGTGTGTGTGTGTGTGTCGTGTGGGTCTGTATGTGAACCGCATAGTTCAAAAACGAAAAATCATAGAAAGTTCAAACTTGATATTCCGTTTATGTATTACTATGGGATCCGACAGTGGGTAATCTGCCAAAATTCCTCACCTGCCGGAAGTGCCGCTTTACTGTTGTTTTTTTTTACTTTTTCGCGATTTTCTCAAAAACAGCTGCGACGATTTTCTTGAAACTTGATATATCAACTACACAGACAATGAGCTACAACTCTTATTTAAAACATTTTTCCGAGAAAATTCATTTAAGGGCAGTTTTGGGGGAGAGGTGGGTTAGGTTGCCTTCTAAAGTGCTATTTCAGTTTACTATACAATTCTGTCTGTCGTATAAATAATATTAATTAAAATTAAATAAGCTGTTGAAATTCCGAGTTTGAAAAAAAATTGGATGCCTGGAAGTGCATATTTATTGAAATGTATTTTTCAGTTTTCTGGTATTTTCTCGAAAACGGCTCCAACGATTTTCTTTAAAGAAGGTATGTATACTATACATATAAAGAGCCACAACTTTTATTTGAAACATTTCTCCTGATAATGTCATTTAAGGGCGCTTTTGGGGGAGGGGAAGGGTTATGTTTGCCTCTAAAGTGCTACCATAATTGATTATACAATTCTACCATCCAAACAAATTAATTAGAAATAAATAAATGGCCAAATTTCCGAGTTTCTAGAAAATTAGTAAACCGAAAGTGCGCTTTTACTGAACAGTTTTTCAGTTTTCGATGAATTTCGACGAACTCTGACGAATTTCATTAAATGTAGTACACTAACGTTAAAATTTGTCATTTCCCATTTTGAAAACTGGATTAAGAGAAAGTTGTGTGAGTGTTTCATACCAAACTTTTTATAATTTCAAAAAAATCTGCCATCTAGTGGTAGAAAGAACAAATGTTTTAATCCAGTAAAAGTATTGAAAGAAAAATATCCAGTAAAAAAGACTAGTATCGAATGACTAAAGCATTGTTACCATTTCCGCATCCTTACATACAACCAGACTGTAACAATAACCTTCATGTTGTCACACATTCTTAAATGCGACAAGCGCGTCCAAGATTATTTGATTTTATATTGGTAATTCTCTTATTTAAAAGTTGAGGCGAGCAGACTGCATCTTAAAACTGATTTATTTCTTCATTTTGTTATGTACCTATTAAATAATCAGTTTTATATACTTTATTTTGCTTAGTCTTAATTCAAATAAAACAAATAAAGAAGCGGCGCAGCTTTTAGAAACAAGAAAAAGGCTAGTGTAGTGGAAGAACGAAATGGAAATAATAGTTTTTAAAAATAGTTTAGAATATTTTATAGTTGAAAAATAGAATTTTGTTAATATTTTAAAATATCTTAGTGCAGTGAAGAGTGTCAGGCACTGTAATTTAAGGTCATTGCTATTAGGGAGACAAAGGCACAAGAATCTGTTAAATTAATACAATGCCACTGGGCCAACTGTTTAGTAAGAGAAGGCATTCTTTCGGACAGTCTGCATTCTGCTTTCAAAGCCAGAAACTTGCTTCAGGAATCGCTCTCTAAAAATCAGTGCCACTTTAAGTTAAAACATAAGTGCTTTGCATTTAATCTAGATAAATACTTAATTTCATAAACATAATAGCTGTGATTTTGTAAAATATTTAAATATCTTTAAAGATAATATATTTAATTTAATCTACCAAGTTTTTTTTAATTATTCTTATTACTTCACTCTCTTAAAACTTACAAACGCAAGCCCTTTACAAAACCGCTTACGCCACAAGCTACCTCTACACTACATCACATAACCAATAACATTTCGCTAGAAAGGAAGAATTACCAAATTAAAAATATGTCAACGGCGAGTGATTCTTTAATTTTTATGAATGTAATTAAGAAAAAAAATATCTAGGGGAGCTGAAATAGATCATTCATTCACTTTCTCTACAAACATCCAACAACAATCACCTTTTTCTTCCCTCTCATCTCTCTTCTCTTTCCTGTCCTTAACGCTAACGCTTAATAAATAAAAACTATCACAGACCACTTATTTAATTGATACGTATATTTATTATAAAACATGGACAATGTAGTAACTAAGAAATTCAATATATTTGTATTTATCCTGACTTCCGCTTTCATTGGAATGCGTGTCTACATTACATAGATTTAGATCTACTGCATTGGGAAAACCTATAGGGCAATAAGGTAGGTAGGTGTCTTCCGGTTTAACAGTGACTAACTTACGTTTTTAAACTGGCATTCCAAGTGGATTACAATATCACCGCGTTGTAGCTAAAAGGACTTTTGCTTGTCATATGCAACTAATTTCTAAGAACTCACAGATAAATTGCATACCATTACGGAATTCCTCAATTGTTTATCTAAATGCGAGAATGCAGTTTTACAATAATGAGTGTATGAATGAATAAATGAGCCATCAAATCTGTGGCATATCCAATTCTTTGTTTTTATAAATTTTTAATAATTTATTCATATTTTAATTTATGAAAAAAAGTAATAATCGTTCTTGTAATTAAGTTTGAAATATTTAATTTCCATCAAATTTCTGGCCAATTTTACAGGAAGTATTATTTGATATGATTTATTATTATTTTATAAATAATATTCCAACAGTTCGAAATATTATTGTTTTTTTTAACTAAGTCTCAGTTTTCATTCTATGTTGTTTACTTTTACTCTTTTTTTCAGTCACAAACTGCCTACCAGATTTTTCTAATCATACTCCTTTTAATATTAACGATTAAATTTAGCAGTCGAAATGAAATTCCATAACCATCTTTGATGTAACTGTTTTCCATTTTATTTTCCTAAATATATAGCGTTCAAATTTGACAATAGAAATCAAATTTAGTCACTATGGCAACAGCGTACTCTACTAATTGAATTTTAAATAAAAATATCTCTCTATCGTTTCTGACCCAAACAATAAACACACTGACCTTTATGTTGCAACAATGCTAGAGCACTTTTTTATTATTTACACAAAATTTAAACTTAATATATTTAGTAAAGAAGTAACAATGTTGGAAATAAAAAAAATCTTTTAGGTTACCGCGGTCATTCTCATGAAAAAAATTTAAGTTTCCGGATTGATACCCCGTGAGTGTTTTGCCATAAGCCGTTGTTTAACCGATATTGCAATGAGCTTCGTCAGGATCGTGTCTCCTTAATGCTAATGAAGTACTGGTACGAATTATCATTGACTGTAATCAATATGGCCGAGGAAAGTGTCCCGCCTCTGTTCTATTATGGTTCTTGTCATTAACTTCAAGGGAAGTATTGTTGTATTTTTATTTTTAGGTCTAAATAAAAGTTCAATTCAAAACTTTTAGCAATTTTTGATGATAATCTAAAAATAAGGCAGATAGATAGATTCTTATTGATAATAATCAAAGCTTTAGTGAAAACTGTCAATACTCTTTCTGCATCAGTTTTTGCAGCTCACCTATGAAATGACTAATTTTGTCAATATTCTGTTAATTGCTAAATTTAATTTACTGTGTTGGATTAACCTAACTGGAGCAAAGATTCTGATTGATACTTTAGCAGCCAAATAAACATGATTGGTTTAAAGTTTGTAGAATTCTGCCTTTGCTCTCTTCATATCGATTCGTTCTCTCGCTTCTTCACATTTAAACACAAAACTCAGTTCTTCATGTTTACATAGACCCCACCCATCTTGCTGCAATACTAGAAATAAATATTCAATATTTCTTTCCATAATCGACCTTACATTCTAAGATCATCATGGTCATTCATCTGATTATAGAATTCAAAATATTTTATAAGGTGCCTTTCACTATCAGATATTAAGGACCCGAACCCGAATTAAAGGTCGTTCAACAAGAAGCCGAATAAATAATTGGGAGTGCAGGCGTTTTATTCGATGGATGTGCTCGTATTTTGTTCTTTCTAGCATCATTTTATTTACTGGTATTCGTCATTTTATTTATTTGTTTTTGTACCTGACGTTCTTTTACATATTTTACATATCCAGGTTAAAATGAGAAAAAAATAAATAATAAATAATGATACGATAATAATTAGATGAATCGTATCTCCACAGTATATACCAAATATCAGTTTCCAATGTTATGGAGAACTTTAACCATTTAATAATGTTATTATGTCCAAATTGATAAAGGAAGGACAGAAACTGTTTGATCTGCTATATAGATACTTAGAGGCACTCTTCCGCTATGAAGACGTTCTGTTTTCTAACAGTATTTTCATCTTGACTGCACTAGAAATGGCTATACTTTAGGGATAGGGTGAGGCAAGAAAACGAGTATAAAACTTACTTGTAAAATTGTATCACATACTCAAGTCAATGAATCCATTTCACACTTATTATGAGACTGTTTGGAGGAATGCTAATGCAAAAACAAAGTAATAATAATAATAATTATACAATGTGCAAGTTATACAAATTCTTTTCATATCACAAACTTGCAGATAGGCAGACATTTAAATTTAATTCCCATAAACTCTTAGAAAAGTTCTTAATAGAATAGCGAATAAAGACGCATTTTGGTACGAAAATTTGAAAATTGATAAGTAAAAGAGGAGTGGTTGAGATAATGTGGGAAATGGGTCTGCCAATCGGAAGCGAGCATCTCAGTAAATTATTTCCTGTGGATGACCAATTGGTTATAGCCCAAGATAAAGAGGATCTTGAGATGATGATGAGAAAACTAAAGGTTTGCTTGAAAACTACACGATCTGCAGCAATAATGAATATACGGTGATAGAGGGTGATGAAGAGGAAGATCTCTTTATCGAGCAGGACAGATGTAAAAAGGGTGAACTCCTTCAAATAACTGGGTTAACTTTTGGAAGAAGCGGGAGGGAATATGAAGAAGAAATTAAAAAAAGAGAAGTGAACAGGCCTGCAAAGCTGTGAGAATGCTTCACCCAGTCCTGTCGAATAAGTCCTTATCCAAGGAGAATAAGAGAAGAGTTTTCTATTCAATCATCGAAGGGATATTCGCGTATAGGGCTGAAACATGGACCATCACTAGAAGTGTCTGTGAAAGTGAAGGTCATAGAAATGGACTACTGGAGAAGATGTGTACAAAAGACCAGGAAGGATAAGGTGAGAAACGCGAGTATAAGGAAGGAAATGGGAGTAAAGGAAACAATGGAAGGAAGGGTTAAAAGGAAAAAATTGATATGGTATGGATAACTCAGAAGCATGCCGAAAAGAAGGTAGCCAGAAATGGTGAGAGCATGAATCTCTCAGAAAAATACGCAGGAAAGGAGGCAGGCCAGCGAGGAGATGGAAGGAAGTAATTGAGAAGAGGGCTGAGGGATGGTGACTGGCTGGATAGGGGGTTTGGGTGGGAAGAAGTTACCTGACGGTAGACCAAACATTGGGAAAACCGGGAAAAGTAAAAAAAGACAAGTAGAACACTTTATTTATGAGATATTCTGTAAACAAAGATTACTAAATGTGCAGATTAATATTAAAAAGTAGAATGTTTTTACACAAAAATAATGCTGTTTATTCCATATCTAAACTAGATTTCCTCATAATATCATTGTTATGTAAACAGTAATACTTCCTGTTATTTGGGTTTAGTAAGTATTTGTTTACAGCCAAAATTTATTTCTAGAATAGTAGTCCTGGATAAAAATATCTCCCACAAGGTGAGAATTATTTTAGCTGCTAACATAGACGAAAATTTGTCACTGTTCCTAAATAAATATTTAATTATAAATGATAATGTAGTTAATTTATTGATTGCAACATCGATTAGTTTCAAATTTCTAATTTTAAAATAAATAATTATTCACAATTTTTAAAAAAATATGAATTACTTTCCCTTATCAGTTGTAACTAGAAAATATAGTGATCATGTTAAATTTTTGTTTTATCATTTATTTATTTGAAACTTACAACTGTAAAAGCAATGCTCCTACAACTAGTAAATATGATAAGAAGTGTAGAGGTGTGGGAGTTATCACCCTTTGGTGACTCTCCATATTAGTTGTTTTTTACTGACCCCCTACGTCGCGTCAGCCAGCGCCGCTTCAGACGTCGAGTCGGGTCGTCAGGAAGGGATGAAGATGAGAGGTGATTAATTAGAGGATTAGGATGTTCAAAGAGGCTAGAATGAAACTTTATATAGCGAGCTGGAATTAAGTCTGTAATGAAAGGTACCTTGAGATAATTGTGAATAGTTTTGTTGGAGTCATAGTATGGAGTATTAGTTATGCGGCGAAGAATTTTTGATTGAAGTGATTGAAGACGGTAGATGTTGGAATTGTAGTGGAATCGTTTATTGTGATTCCTGAGGTATGTAGATGTCTTGATGAGGGCGGAAGTTAGTTTAGAGATTTTGGAAGTTAGTGCTCGAAGTATTAACATGGAAATTATAAAAATAGACTGTATTTGAACAATAATTTAAACGTAAAAAATGGTAACTATTAACAAGAAATACTTAGAAATAAATACAAGATAAATAACTAATAAATTAGAATGATTAAGATAAATGAACTAAGATGCACAACTAAAGATAATAAGTATAAATAAAAACTGTATAGGGACGCGTAAACTGCTGTTCGTATATGAAGACGTACTCAAGTATAATTGTATAATCATCCCCTCTTCAAGGCGAGTTTATCAAAGTCATAGCAATGTCATTACAGAATCTTAGCTGACCCCCTTAGTTCGAGTCCTTAAGTCCAGATCGGTTTAAGTAGCTTGTATATAAGTATTTTCTTAAGGGAAGGATTAGCTCAGTGGTAGCGCGCTGGACTAGCAACGCGGAGATCACGGGTTCGAATCCAGCGTGCTACCCTTAGATTTTCTCTTCCTAGGAGCCTCTACAGCTCACTGTCCGGTGATGGACAGTGTTGTCTGTAACGGGAGAACACTGTCCGCAGGCCGGCAGTACACTGAGAAGGCTCCGGGCGCAAATGACCACAGATGTTGAGACGTCTTAAATAAAAAAAAAAAAAAGAAAATATTTTGTTGTTCAATGTCAGTTTTGATCGTCTGTCAAGCAGTCGGGCTAGTAGGTGTAATCATTTCTTCATTTCTTGTCGTTTGAGTCTTGTGTGTGGATTCCAAGTCAGGCGCTTGTCAATGTACATTCCAGATAACGTATAGTGTCCGCGCAAGGGAGTGCGGTATGATTTAAATACACTGGAGATCAGATGACGCGACGGTGTGAATGTAATTTGTTGGCATTTCTGGACATCTGCTTTCATTTTCCACTTAACAAACAATTGTTCGAAAGAATTCAGATGTTGTTGTTTTGAGTTTACAAACAAGCGTACTTATTTTAAGATTTCTTGAAAACTAAAAAACATCGCATCAAAAAGCTCAAAGTTGATATTAAGTTTACTTATCATCATCGCTTCTTACAAGAATAAAATCATGTCTTTCAAATATGCCTCCTCATATTTATTTGAAACGTATTTTTAGAAAAAAAATGTTTTTTTTTAGAGAATTCGGATGGAACTACAATGTTATAATTTTATGTAAGTGCTTCTTCAGTCACTATATTTCTTCTGTTGCGTACATAGTATTAAGTATATAGGTGCTTTGCTAGAATTCCATGTTTCACTAGAAAATCGGTTAACTAAAACTGCCGACTATAAAAAAATTAGACGTTTTAAGTTTTTTTAGCATCCAAACTTTATACATACTTGGAAATTGGAATGCTAAGTGCCCAAAATAAAATTGTCACTACATTGATTTTTCACCGGAAATTCTTATGTTTTGAGGTCGCTGAGTATGTGTGTGCCTGTGTATGTATCTCAAACAAAAACATCTCAGTAACAAAAAATCGCAGGAAGCTCAAACACGATAATTCGTTTAGGTACTACCATCGCATATAACAATAAAGTTTCCTGGTGAAAATCCATCAACCGGAAGTGCGACTTTTCTGAATGTTTTTTTTTTTTTCCAGATTTTCGCAATTTTCTCCAACGAGTTTCTTTAAACTTCGTATACTATCTACATTCATAAATACCTTTGGAAAGATATTTTTACCAAAGATGATATTTTTAACTCTGGATGCAAAAAATCGAGTTTTTCAATCCGTGACAACGTCTATATTAAGTTACGGCGCGCAAATTTTGGGGGTTTAGATGCTATGAAGAAATTGAGAAAGTGCAGAAGGGCTGTATTTAAAGAAATTCTACAAGTTACCACAAAACACACCTAATTACATGATTTACTTGGAAACAGATAATAAACTATTATTTTCACAGATATTTACATTACATACAAATTGTATATTCAAAATTTTGGATTACCCAAGCAATAGATATTGTACCCATCTCGTGAAAGAAATAATAAAACGTAAAATAGGTTGTTTAAAGAATGGTGATTTTTAATCCATAATCATGACCCAGAATGCAATTTAGAGAACATTCCTGCTGGGAAATGGAAGGAAGTAATGAACAAAACAATTGAATTTTCTAATCAATCTCACAAAGCGAAATGTATAGAGCGCGCTTCTAGAGGATAGTACCATGGACTTGACAGCGTTTTGGATAAAAATGTACACCCCCCCTATTATACTAGTTTAACAATCCGAGAGAGAGGGGCATTGTAATGAAGTGTAGGGGCGAGCAGCTGAATCTGAACTGCAAGCGCTATATTGAGAATAGAGTAAATTTATGTATCTGGTATTTTATCCGTCGTAGCATACATATTTATTTCCTTCCTGACCGGTTTCGGACTTTCATCCATCATTAGAGCAAATTCACCAAGTTCGGGTAGAGAGTTTCTATTACTTGTTACTCACACTTGTTGGTTGTATATAATTATATACAAGTATGAGTAACAAGTGACAGAAACATTACGTTGAAGTGAACTCTCTACACGAACTTGGTGAATTTGCTCTGACCATGGATGAAAGTCCAAAACCGGTCAGGAAGAAAATAAATATGCACGCTACGACGGATAAAATACCAGATGTTATCCAGCATTGCGGATCCATCCACATATTCACTAAATTTATGTACTTTGTGTAATTTGAATCAGGAAGAAGACGCTCCTCATTTTCTGTCAGATTGTCCAGTATTAAAAGAATTTCGGAAGCAATACCTGGGACAGGCAAGCCTGGCCACGTCAGAACTAATTGAGCTGATGAACAGTAAAAACTGGGTAGGTTTGTGTAGATATGTTGAAGCAGCAGGCTACTATAGAAACTTTCTTATTAGTTACTTTAATGTTTAGTGGAATGGAAAAAAGATTCTCTTCATAAGGAGTAAATAAAAGTTGTATTCCTTTCTTTTGAAGTTTTATTGTTATTGGGGTTTTACATGGCAAGTTTATGTTTCTTTAGTAATTTGTAATATCCACAAATAATTTTGTTGAACAAAGAGATGAACATCTGTTTATAAAAATTTTTTTTTTTTACTTTCTCTTACTCCTAGTAAGAGGAAGTATTGTAATCGTGTCAAATTTTCGATTTCGAGTTTTCACCGGAAATATCCGTTTTGAGGTCCCCTGAGTCCAAAAAAGTGGTTTTTAGCGAATGGTCTGCGTGTGTGTATGTAAACAGCATAGCTTAAAAACGAAAAACCGTAGAAAGTTGAAACTTGATATTACGTTTAGGTATCAGCATTGGATTTGACGGTGCGTTCTCTGTCAAAATTCCTCAACCGGAAGTACCATTTTACTGTTTTTTTTTTTTTTACGTTTTTGCGATTCTCTCAAAAATGGCTCCGACGATTTTCTTTAAACTACACATACAAAGAGCTACAACTTTTATTTAAAATATTTCTCCGGGAAAATTCATTTAAGGGCACTTCTGGGGGAGGGTTGGGATTAGGTTTTCATCTTAGCTGCTATTTCAGTTAATTAGACAATTCTGTCGTCTAAATAATATTAATTAAAATTAAATATGTTGTTGAAATCCCGAGTTTGAAAAAATCGGATAACCGAAAGTGTGTTTGTTTTAACAATTTACTAAATGATTTTTTTCATTTTTTCGCGATTTTCTCAAAAAAGGCTCCGACAATTTTCTTGAAATTTCGTATATAAACTAAACATGCAAAGATCTAGATCTTTTATTAAAAACATTTCTCTGGGAATATTCATTTAACGTTACTTTAGGGAAGGGGTGGGGTCACAGCTTCCTCTAAAGTGGTATCATAGTTAATTATATAATTCTATCATCCAAACAAAATTAATTAGAAATAAATAGATGGCCCAAAATTCCAAGTTTTAAGAAAATTAGTAAACCGGAAGTGCGCATTTACTGAAAAGTTTTGTCAGTTTTCGACGAATTTCGTTATATTTGGTACACAAACTATATCATTTGTCAATTATAATTTTGAGAACAGGAGTAAGAGATAGTTGTGTGAGTGTTTCATACCAGATTTGTTTTACTTTAATTGAGTGAAATATTAATTTGAGCTAGAACCTCTGACAGACGGTACATGCTTACCATGTCATATCAGCTTATTTGTTTTCTTTGTAAATATATATATATATATATAAATATTATTAAATAAAGCTGTTTATCTATTTATCTATCTATCATAAATACCTAACACTTTTATTTGTAACATTTTCCCCAGAAAAAATTGATATTTTGGGGGGAATAGCAGCGTCAAGCTTTCCTTTATAAGTACCACACATCATTACAATGTCTTATTCTACCACTGATATAAATGTTAATTGCCAAATTTATAAAAAAAAGGATTTTTTGAGTTTTTCAGAATTTCAACGCTTTTTTTTTCTGTACACTATAAGCCTTGCTAGAATTTTCAAATTGAAGAAATAAGATTCACCGGAAGTGAGTTTTTTTTTTTTTTAATTTTCTCTAAAACGACTATAATAATAATAATATTGATATTCGGGTGCCTAAGGCGCGGGACCCAAGCCTATGTGGCTCTTATCCCCCCGATACCCCCCGTAACCCCTTAATTAATCTCCCCCGGTAACTTGCCGGTTAATCTACAATATCTCAAGATATCCCCAAACTCCAACTCGCCCAGGCAATCCTGCGAGAGTGGTGTCCTCCCAAATATACGAAACCTAGTTCCAGCGAAACGGGGACACTGACATAAGTAGTGATACACCGTTTCCCTAACTCCGTCATCACAGTTCTGACAAATGGGACTCCGCGTCCTCCCTATGTTAAACAAGTGACTGGACACCCAAGTGTGTCCAGTCACTATTCCTACCAAGGTCCTCAAACCCGTCCTACTAAGAGACAGGAGATACTCCGAGATTCCCTGCTTGCTTGCCTTTATAAATCTTTTGGCTTGGAGGCACCCCTGCGTGTCCCCCCAGCGTTTCTCCAAAGCTCTCGTCTCCCAAAGTCTAATCTGTTTATCGGCGAAACGTCTTTGTAACGGCCAGGGCTGGTTCAGGTCCACAAAATGGTAATGATGATCCCTCCCTGGCCAGCCGATCCGCCCTCTCATTGCCCTCTATACCCGGACTGATCCCTCCCTGGCCAGCCGATCCGCCCTCTCATTGCCCTCTATACCCGCATGTCCGGGTATCCAATAGAGATGCACCTTACCCCTCCGAGCCAAAGCGTTAAGCCTTCTCCAAAACGACTATAAAGAATTCATCTGATATTTCATCCGTCACAGCATGTATATTTTTTGTAGTTTTCTTGGCCGGTTACGGATTTATCTCCAATTTGCAGTTTGCTGCCAACCTTCTTACATATCAGCCTTACTTGGTTATTTTCTTCTATTAACCCTGCTTGTATTTCACATTTATTTATTACTTGTACAAGCTTTTGACTGTCCATAAACTTTTCATTGCCTTTCTTCAAACTTTATCTATTCTTATTAGTACAGTATACTCCTGAAATAACTTATCGCCCCCCCTCCTAGCAAAAATTACTTGCACTGAACATACTTAACAACACTATTAAAATTTAGTTTGTAAAATATTCTTGAAAATATACTATTTATTATACACTATTTACTAATGTCTAATCATAATTTATATTAATTCTACTTTTTCATTAAACACAACACATAGTAACATAACCTTATAACCTTCCCACATATATACAACCAACAAGTGTGAGTGTAACAGAGAAATTACGTTGAAGTGAACTCTCTCTAAACGAACTTGGTGAATTTACTCTGATGATGGATGAAAATCCGAAACCGGTCAAGAAAACTATAAATATGCATGCTGTGACGGATAAAGTACCAGCTGTTATCCAGCATTGCCAGACCCATCCACATATTCAACTATAAATATTTCCTATAAACTTGGAATGCTAACTGCACAGATATCAAACAATTACTTTTTTATTTGTAACATTTTTTGCCGAAAAATAAATTGGTTTTAGGTAGTTTTTTGGCGGAATTTGTGTGGCGTTAAATTTCAAGATGAATGGAGTTGGTTCAATATTATTGGCACACTTTTCTGGACCAAAATGTAATCACTTCTCTACAGAGCTTGGGTAGTTAGTTGCTATCCATCACCTCTTTATTTGTACTAGAACGAATCAAATTTGGAGTTTAAAGAAAATTTGTCATTTTATATATATAATACGAACAGGAGTAAGAGAAAGTTGTGTGAGTGTTTCACACCAGATTTTTTTTCTGGTGAAAATAATTTTAGATGTAATCTGGAGAATGCATACGCATTTCGCCAAACTGCCATCACTGATATAGAAGGCTGTGCTATTAGTTACAATTAAAACTTTAGTCAGTATTGAAGTTTACTCAAGTTGACTAATTAGTAGTAATTAACTGCATGAATATGTTAGTAATTGAATGGAATGACAAATAGATAATTAACAGTGAACAGATAAAAGCTTTCAGGGCAAACAGAGAAATATTAATGTTTATGAGAAGTAACTTTAGACCAAGAATTCATATAATTATTTCAATATTTTTTCTAGGTTGTTAGAGAATTATAATCTTCTCATATAGAAAATGGAGGTTGCAACTAATTTATAAATTGGTTAAATAGTTCTGTCCCTTTCTTGCGACGATTGATGGGCATCTCGTTTACCTATATGTTTGAAGTCATCTCGTTTTGATGGCTTAGAACGGAAAGGAAGTGAATTGAATAGAATTTTATTGCTTTTAGGAAAATACAACTTTAGCAAGGGTTCTTGCCTTGTTCAAAATAATAAACACTACCATTAACAAACAATTTAATTACGATTTTGTTTGAAACTCTCAGTTGATTACAAAATCATATTTTATTAATATTTATGATAAGTTCTATATAATATTCTGATTTAAAATACATTGAAAAACGTTTAACAAGACCGAAATATGGAAGACGCGGGCGGGGATATGAAAAAGAAATTAAAAAAGAGAAGTGAATAGGCCCGCATAGCTGTGAGAATGCTTCACCCAGTGCTATGGAATAAGTCCTTATCCAAAGAGAATAAGAGAAGAGTTTTCTATTCAATCATCGAAGTGATATTCGCTATGGGGCTGAAACATGGACCATCACTAGAAATGTCTGTGCAAAAGTGAAGGTTATAGAAATGGACTACTGGAGAAGATGCGTATAAATGACCAGGAAGGATAAGATGAGAAATGTAAGTATAAGGAAGGAGATGGAAGTAAAGAAAACAATGAAAGAGAGGGTTGAAAGGAAAAAATTGATATGGTATGCATAACTCAGAAGCATGCCGAAAAGAAGGTAGCCAGAAATGGTGAGAACCTGAATCCCTCAAAAAAATACGCAGGAAAAGAGGCAGGCCAGCGTAGAGATGGAAGTAATTGAGAAGCGGGCTGAGGGATGGTGACTGACTCGATAGGGGGTTTGGGAGGGAAGAGGTGACCTGACGGTAGCCCAAGCATTGGGAAAACCGGGAAAAGTAAAAAAAGACAAGTAGACTTTACTACTTTATTTATAAGATATTCTGTAAACAAAGATTACTCCATGTGTGCAAACTAAATATTAAAAAGTTGAATGTTTTTACACAAAAATAATGCTGTTTATTCCATCTCTAAACTAGATTTCCCCACAAATATCATTATGATGTAAACAGTAATACTTCTTGTTATTTGGATTTAGTAAGTATTTTTATACATCGTGTTAACCGATAAAATAGTGGTTTGTTTTCGTCCCGATTTCTCTGCCTTTGTACACGTAAAAAAATAAGTTTATTTATTAAAATTAGAAAAAAAAAACACAAAATTTACCGAATTCGAAAACTAACTGAAATGTTTTGACAATGGCAGTGCCTTTACCTTTACCTTCAAAGACAATCGGAAACCTAGCAACAGTCCAGTTTATTTGTTCCGTCTAACGAAATAAAATAAGCCAGAAAATCTGCGTGACGATGTGACTGCAGAAAACTGGTATATTTTGTTCGTCCGGAAAGCGAAATCTTTTCGTGTTAAGCGATATTTGTTTCGTGTTAAAAGAAAAAAAAAAATGTATGAAATTACATAGTATTTTGTCGCAGTATGATTTCGTGTTAACCGATTTTTCATGTTAAACGTTTTCGTGTTAAACGTTTTTCACTATATAAAAAACTATAAATATTTTCTATACGTTGAGAAATATCTGGAGATAATAGCTCTTTCTATATCCATGCTTAACAATTAGTTTTTTTGTAACTATTTTCTCTAACTTAAGTGTCAACAGAAAAGTAAAAAGCCATTTTCCTAAAACTCTGTGTTACCCAATTGTAGTTTGATGAAGAATTATTGTTCCGCGCTTGGTCCAATAGGCATAGTTTCTTAAAACTTTGTTATGGCAAGCTCCCAAGGCTGAAGCTTTAGTAATTTATTTCAGTAGCTAAACAGAAATGTTTTCAGCGTTTAATTTTGTAGAAATAAGCACCTCAAACTATACGGTTGGATTTTAGGAAGCAATTTACCATCAGTTTTTTAGAACCAGGACTTTCCTGTCTCTTTGGTATATTAGCGTATTGGAAGGTTGTTGTACGGGAGAGCTTCTACATCAGTTGAAGAGAGTTTTATGTAGATATTTAATCTGAAATTAGTAAATTTTTTTAGCTAAACTTTCAACAACTTCGTTATATCTTAAGATAGAGCTTACCAAAAGTATTCTTTCAAAAATTAGAATATATAGAAAGTCTAATATTTCTTTGATAATGTTTTTAGAAAAGAATTAAGTGAAATTATTTTTACAATGAAATTTCATTGTAGCCACAATATTAGAATATTTTCGTGCTGCCAAATTTTTAAAGTATTGCAGAGCCAGACGGAGTAATTCTGCTGAAACAGAGAAGTTAATTTGCGGAAAAAGAAAGAAGCAGTCTTTAAATGTAGCTACTGAAATATAGTTACTGAAATTGATACTTGTTCCTAATCAAGCTCTTTGAAATTGAACGGCTAAAGAGATATCTTTGCTTTGAGATAATTACTTCGAATTGTGATATGCTTTGGAAACAATTAACTATTGAAGGAGATTTTTAGTATTCCGATACTTTTAAGTAAGAACTTTTCAGTTGACATATATTAATAGTGATCATTAAATTCAATAAGTGCCGGTCCTGTAAGATTATTATTTATTTAACATTAATTAGTTTTCTTATATTTATTATTAGGGGCGGGTGTTGGTGTAGTGGTTATGAGCTTGGACTTGTAAATGGGAGATCCCCAGTTCGAGTCCAGCGTATAACTGCTAAATTTTATATCGTTTAAACAATGTGAATAGTAAAGTAGGTGCTTCCGCTTCCGTCTACGACTTTGGTTGTTGGACGTTAGCCAGTCTGAAAAAATAGGCATTAATTTACTTACTTTACTTTATTTACATTAGCCACATCTATAGGGCCATGTGCTTCAATCAAGACTCCAATCTTAAAAGTACTAAACCATTGTACTTTTAAATATAAATTGAATAAGATTATGGACGTTTTTTTAACATTGAATTTATTCATTTGTTTTCAAAAGAATACTTGTATGTGCAACTATACTCAATGAGCGCATCCTATCCTTTTATAAAGCGTCATACTTAGCGAAATAAAGGCACATATGGATTACATGTACAGGAATATATTAGATTTAAGGGAGATAGCCGTATATCCACATCCCCAATACCCACATGATTGCATCCCCTTTTTTGAAGCATAAATTGGTAACCTGTAACAAATACTCCCATATTCAGTCCCAGTCCCAATACTCCTCTATAGCAGCCCCATACTCAATTAAAAATAGGCATCTTTCGAAAATATATACCCTTCTACCGTGATCATCTCAAGTCCAAGCTCAAATGCCACCAAAAGGACATTTACTTTTTTCTTATCCAAAGAGATCATAACATGTTAACCAAGGTAGTTGCCATTTTAACTAAGGATCGATGTAACACACATTTGCGTTTAGCAAAGAAACAGGTAAAGCTATGATGTCAGAGCTGATATTACTTCCTCTTAACCAGCTGTTAAGATGTTACTAAAAGAAATGTATCATCAAAAGTTTAAAGATAGTACATGATGTTTACTCTAATTTAGTAATAATGAATAAATATAAGACCATGACATGTTATTCAACTGTACTAATTCCAAGAATAATATATCATGATGCTAAGTAACATGCAACAAGGCTTGAATCTAATAAATCTATTGGGAAATCTGCTGCATTATGTAAATAAGAGGAAACAGCAAAGGATAAGAGGAAATTCGATATGCAAAGGGATATATAACAAGGTTATTACTTGTTATACTGTTATTTCAAGCAATAAAATCTATAATCATATTCAACGTAATGGAATTAAGTTTGGAATAACATCTATTAATGTAGCCCTATAAACTGATTGTATATCGAATCAAAACGCACCATTCAGGAACAATTTATTTGATTTCTATAACAAAGAGGGACTAGTGGATCTCTTAAACCAAGAAATAGGTCTTTTTCATCAATCATAATCTTATCAAGTATTTGAATAATTAATACAGCTTTATTTAATCCAAATGCCAATTAGAGCAATTATCACATAAACAAGATAACATATGTATATCCAATTCATACATATGGGATACATACCACTGAAACAGTGGTCAAGCTTTTATACTCATTCTTATATAGTTCTTCTTGGATATTTACATCTCTTTGTCTCTTTAATTACTAAAAGACGTCGTATTTTTTCGGAGTGAAATTAGGATAAAGTAATGAGGAGGAAATGCTGCATTCATTAAGTCCAATAATTGCTTAAGCAATACGGTTATATAAAACGTGCGAATTTTTTAAAAGTGAGTTGATTAGTACTGAAGTAGGCCGAACGATTGGGTCTGATTTTCAACATGCCTGTTTATTAATCCATCACTCATTTCAACTCCATCCTTGAATCTCGCATTAACCCCCTTTTTCAAGAACACAGAAACCGAGTTGCGATAAAAGAAAGAAACCTGTTATCCTGGAAAAAACCACATGGTTGGCAGTGGGAAAGGGTGGGTACTCTTTTTAGGGAAAACGTTCGCCAACTCTTTATTCTTCTTCTTTCTTATTTCTGGGGCGCGCTTGGGTTAAAAGGAAAGGACCTGAAAGGACCTGGGCCTCCTCAACCAGCCATTCCATTCCAACCAGCCTTCCTCCATTCCTCTCGATCACGGGCTCTCAAACGCCATCTAAACACGCCTATGCTCCTCAGGTCCACCTCCTCATCATCTAGCCACCTCATACGAGGCCTCCCTCGATAACGTCGTCCCCCGGAAGTGTCATAAAACATCCGTGGTCCTTCAAATGACCCAACCACTTAAGACACCCTTGCTTAATGAAGGCTACGAGGTTCGGTTCCTGGTATAGATTTTTTAACTCTACATTCGACCTAATCCTCCATCGATCTCACTTCTTCACTGGCCCGTAAATCTTTCTGAGGATCTTCCTCTCCCAGACATTCAGATCCCGCAAGCCTTCCCTGGTCTGTACCCACGTCTCACTTGCATAAGTAACTACTGGTCTTATATACCAGTAGCTTTGCACAATAGATAACGTTTTAAAGCGCAACATATTGTGAATCGCAAAATAGCATCTATTGCCTGCTGCGATCCCGCCTTAATGTCAGAGCTAACACATTCTGCTCGGTAACAACCGCTCCTAAACATTGAAGCCCTTTAACCTCGCAAATTATTAGTTCATCAACTCGATGACATCTTGTTCTTTGCATCCGGATTCCTTGTGGTTTTCATGTATAATCTCTTAAATCAACTCTTTATACTGTTGATAATATCCTTTTTGTTTGATTCACACTTAGAGTGAATACAATTATATACAATACAACATACATACGGAATACAATTTCACAGAGTAAAGAAGAATTGAAAACAAGTGCAAACTGATTCATAATTTTAAGATTATTTTTATGTTCTCTTACTCCTAGTAAGAACAAGTATTGCGATCGTGCCAGATTTTCAAAATTAAGTTTTCACCGGAAATACTTGTTCTGGGGGTGTCCTCTAAATGCGAAAAAAAGTTTTTAACGAATGGTCTGTATGTGTGCGTATGCGTATACGAGGTGTGTAAATTAAGTAATAAGACTGATTTTTTATCTTTTTTTTATTCAACGTTTATTCAATTTTTTTATCAATTTTTATTCAACATTTACTCTGACGCTTAGTTTCTGGGTAATAACACGTTCCAAAAAATTGGGATCGTTTTCAATTGCTCTCAAAAAGTCAAGGCTCCTTTCCTTTCTGATGTCTTTTTGCTCTTGTGAAAGATTTTTCGGAACCATTTTTGCACAAATTTTCTCATCCCCAATTCATTAGTCAAAATTTGATGAACGATTGCGTGAGTCAAATTCAACTCTTCGCCGATCATTCGGACTGTCAAACGACGATCTGAACGCACGAGATCGCGGATTCTGCCAACATTTTCGTCGGTTCTTGAAGATGAAGGCCTTCCGCTGCGAGGCTCGTCTTCAATTGATTCCCTTCCTTCTGCAAACGACTTAAACCACCTAAAAACCTGTGCTCTCGACAAAACATTGTCTCCATAGGCCTGGCACAGTTTTTCAAACGTTTCCGTTGCACTGTGCCCAAGTCTGAAGCAAAACCTGATAGCACAACGTTGCTCGTAATTGATGTCACTCATTTTTAAAACGCACTGAAAAAACCTTGCTCACAAAAAAAGTCACTACGGACAGTGCAACAACTCTAGCATTTTCAAATTTGCACTGGACGTGTATCAGATGTTTACTTGCCCTACCACGCATGCGCCGCGTCTCCAGTGTTGCCAGATCGAACACTAGAAAATCAGTCTCATTACTTAATTTACACACCTCCGTATATATGATGTATGTATAACAGAGCCGCTATCATTGCTAGTTCTGCTCAAAAGGACGAATCTGGAAGACGTATTCTAACTATAGTGGATCTACAATAGACGTCCTTCTCCCAATTACGGTGGAATAAGGCTTTTTCCATTCTAATCTAAATTACCCCATTCGTTTTGGCAGGTTCAATTACTGGCGCGATCATCATTTAGCGTTTAATAAAACTTGCGACTTTCCGAAAAATTAGTTTACCAAACTATGATAGTTATAGTGACAGAAGTAATACTTATTTTTTTTACATCAGATTCAGTTCACTAATCATTAATTACTTTTTACTTTCTCTAACTGCTGTTAGGAGGAAGTAATGTAATCGTGTCAAATTTCCGAAATCCAGTTTTCACTGGATACATCCGTTCTGAGGTACCCTAAGTCCAAAAGAGTGGTTTTTAGAAAATGTCTGTATGTGTGTGTGTGTGTGTGTGTGTGTGTGTGTGTGTATGTGTGTGTGTGTGTGTGTGTAGAAAGAATATCTCAAAAATAAAAAGTTGCAGGAAGCTCAAACTTGGTATTCCTTTTAGGTTCAACCACCAAAATCAGACACGAAGATTCATTCAAACCGGAAGTGCCATTTTACTAAATGATTTTTTTCAGTTTTTTTTATGATTTTCTCAAAAATGGCTCCAACGATTTTCTGTAAGATATTATATCAACTACATATAAAAAGAGCTAGAACTTTTATTTAAAACATTTCTCTGGGAAAATTTATTTAAGGGCACTTTTGGGGGAGGTATGGGGTTATGGTTTCCTCTAAAGTGCTATTTCAATTGTTACACAATTCTATCATGTAAATAATATTAATTAGAATTAGATATGTTATCGCAATCCCCCATTTATGAAGAGTGGTGGGGGTATTTTCTCTGAAATGCTACATGTATACTCGTATAATAGTAAGTATTAAATGTGCTGTTAAAATTCCTTTTATTTAATGAAATTTATGGAATGTGTTTTTGGGCTCTCTCTGTATTAAAGCACAGCATCAAAAGGCAATTATTTCCTTTTGGCAATGTCGAGGAATCGTAGGTAAAAATTGGGGGATTATTCCCAAGATTGACATGGTATGGTTATTAAACCTAGGTTGTTGTATGCGGCTGTGGTGTGCTGGCGTCGCATTGAGATAAGATCCGCTAGACTGCTGCTTGAGGATATTCAACGCTTGGCTTGACCGGTGCGATGCGGACCACGCCTACAGCTGCAATGGAGACTTTATTAGGAATTCCACCGCTCCTTGTAGAGGTGAAAACTATGGCAATGAAAGCCTGTTATAGAATTAAACAGGCAGGTTTTTGGCAGGAAAAGCGATATGGTCACTCTACCATTGATCGCGAGATGCTTTTGAAGGTTCCTGTTACAGGTTTTCCCTCTGATAGAATGTTGGGAAGATTGGTCAAGATTGGGTCCGTCTGGCCTGTGTCATGCCAGATAATTACTTCCGGGATAATTACTTCCGGTATTACACGGACGGTTCCAGAATGGATGGTAGGTCTGGAGCTGCGGTCTATTTTGAGACCGGAGATCATTTGACGGTATCTCTTGGTGAATGGACCACGGTCTTCCAGACTGAGGTTTATGCTATTCTGTGTTGTGTTTTGGATGAGAGGGTACGTAACATTAACTTAAAAGGTGTTTGTATCTGCTCGGACAGCCAGGCTGCGTTGAAGGCGCTGAGTTCATGCGTCTTCACTTCCAGGTTGGGGTTAGAATATTCAAAAAGACTGGAAGAGCTTTCTTCTCTGAAGGATGTGCTTCTAGTATGGGTGCCAGGTCACATGGGAATTTTTGGAAATGAGCAGGTGAACAGGTTTGCCAAATTAGGCGCCTCTCTTCCTTTCATTGGTCCCGAGCCTGCTGTTGGCGTGTCTTCTGGCACATGTCTGTCAGGCTTCCAGACATGGACAGCTTCACAGCATTCATCCTTATGGATGAGCTCAGTTGGTTTTCGGCAGTCCAAAATGCTCATCGGGGGTCCGGACAAGGCCATTAGTGAGACGTTGCTGTGTTTTTCACGGAGCGCTCTCAGGCATCTGGTTGGATCTCTTACTGGACATTGTGGTTTAAGGAGACATCTCTACATAATGGGGCTCATGCCGGATCCATTTTGTAGAGTCTGTGAGACAGAGGAGGAAACTTCCATCTTATGACTGATTGCTGGGTTGTGAGGAAATTAGGTTCAGGACCTTTGGTCGGAATAGGATGTCTGTGGAAGAGCTTAGGCTATTTCCGCTTAAGGTTATTGTCCGATTTATTCGGACTGCGGTGAATCTTAGATGGATTAGATCCGGGTCTGGATTATAGACCCGGCTTATTGTTGTTTTCCTTGGGGTAGCTGGGCCAGTGAGGCTTTGGATAGCGTAGGGTTTCCCTCCCCAAAGACAAATAATAATAATGGGCTCTCTGAAATTCCTCTAATGGAGGGTAGAGACTATAATTGGAGGGATCTATCAAACAATTTAAACTATGCAAACTGCAGTAAGAGCAAGTTGTGTGCGTGTTTCACACCAGATTTTTTTTTTAAATAAAAAGAGTACAGTCCCAAAGCTTATCATGGACTTAAATTTCTGTGTTATTTTATCGTTTAAGTTGTGGCACTTTTTTTAAATATTTAATTACAAATGCTATTCTACTGTATTTTTAAATTCTCTTATTTATTTATTTATTTATTTATTTATTTTAAGAAAATGATTGCTTCTTTTGTTTACAAAAAAAAAATTCAATTACTTTTGTAAAAGTGGCCTTATTTGAAATGCATCGCTCGGCTCCTAGCTACTATTGAATGTCATCGACAAATGTTGCTGTAATATAGGGAACACGTTTGGTGCATAATAATTTATTGAATTGATCGGTTCCATAGTCAAGCCCCGAGTTAAGCTGAGTTTAAGGCAGGATTAGAACAAGAAATTATTTTGTATTGAATTGAAAAAATGTTGTCAACTTTTACTAATTTTTGAGCTATTATTCATTTAATTGTTTATGAACAGATTGATTATTTTCTTTTATCGGTCGATTGACTTTTTATAACGGGTTTTTCCTGCTTTTAATGGCAATAAAATAAAAAAAAAAGAATTACAGAATTCAACTTGAAGGTAGAGACACACAATGACGCATTTTTTAATGTGTGTTTATTTGTTTAGAACTAATTGATTATGTTTTTGAAAATAAACCTCTCGGGAATTTACAATTGTTAGTCAATCCTTATCAACTAATCCATTCATACAATAAACATTCGGCTATCATATTTATTTTTTTTTTTTTTAATTTTTATTATTATTTACAACAGCATAAGTGCCATAAATAAAGGTGTGTGAATAATTACAAACAAAACGGAGGCGATATTAGCACTCCTAATAAATATTGTTAATGTCCATTTTCTTCTGTGAGCAAGTCTCTTGGTCATTGCCGTTTCAGGCCTTATGGAGGATTGTCAGTTAGGGTTCGGGACGAAAGACGACAGACAAGGGAAATGTAATGATATTATAAGGACATATGGAATTTATTATATATGTATCGTAGGAAGGATTGTTTTGTTGGAGACATAGAAGGTAGCATTGACAATAGTTCTAATGATTTTGGATTACAGAGACTGGATACGTTGAAGACTGGAACGCTTAGTTGAACCCCACAGTTCAATTCCGTATGCCTAAACAGGTTTTAAGATGGCTATATAAATAAATCCTTTGTTTTGCAGTGTGAGTGTCGATCTGTTGTCCGCAGTCTTTTCAGTAGTCTGAATCGTATGTTCAGTTCTTTTCTTTCAAGTCTTATGTGTGGGTTCCATATAAGTCTTTTGTCAATGTAAAGTCCAAGATAGCGGACAACATCAGCAGCCGGTAATGTGATACTTTATAGTATATAGGTGGAGACGTAATGTGTCGAAGGGTAAATATGACATGTTGGCATTTGTTTTCGCTTAGTTTGATTCTCCAAGATTTGAACCAAGATTCAACAGATGATAGATGGTTCTGGAGCTGTGTATGGGATATTACTGGGTCAGTGTGGGTAGAAAGGATGGCTGTAGCGTCTGCTAAGGCGGAAATAATTGTACCCGGGTGGGTTGGGGTCTGCAGTGATTTGCTCTATTAAGTTTGGCTAACATTAAATGAGATCGAACAAACTTTAAAATTAGTACAATCTTGAAGTCCATGTATGAAAAAGTAGGAGAAAAGTAATTGTGAACATAAACTTGTAGTACAAAATTAAGGAAGTATATAAAAATTAATATATCCAAAGGGCTGTTATAACTAATCCCCCCCCCTACATTGCGAGCAGTGTGCATGAAAACAAAACAAAAAATTGCAGTTTAATGAATTCATGAAAAATTTAATTGTTCCGCCCCAATATCTCATAAAAAAAAAATTGGGTTTCTAGAAAAGGTTATCTCGCAATTCTCTAGAATGTCTATAGATTGTTAAAGAAAAAGCGAAAATTTTTACTATAATATTATGAAGAACAAATCATCTAAATTTATCGTGTGAGATACAACCATATTGTACTCTAAATATTCTTCTTTTTGATCTCTTACTCACAATCATTATCATGATAAAGTTTAGTAAACATTGGCAAATAATTTATATTTGCGTAAGGTAAATTTAACGATTGCATATTAGGAAAAACATATACACAGTTTCCAAGGCTTGGAACTCTCTTGGGGAATCTTCACTAAGTAAATATTTTTCACAAACATTCTCAATGAACACCTAACACCTCCCTAGTTACCCTAGTTTAGGCTGTAAGGCATAAAGTTGCCAGGTACATAATGTCTCCGACATGCTCTTTAGACAATGGGCTATACCCAATAAATCCGTTTCCACAGTTAAGGTTGTATCTATTTTTTTTCATATTACAAAATAAATTTACCTGTATTTTACTACATTTTGGATTGCAAACCTTCACTTTGCAACCAACAAAAATAAAAATATACGCGTCATCCTCATGCTGTTCTATCATTAATGCCTAATAATACTATTAAAAGTGTTCTTATATATATATTTATATATTATATGTATAAGGAGCTGTCCTTGTGCAGGTATCAATATGCGTTATAATTTATCATTATTATCTGGGCATTCCATTTTCATTTATGAAGGCGATGTAGAAAAAAGAAAAAAAAATATAACAAAATCTGACATCATCTTTCCTAATCAATGCAATTTTTTAAGTATTTTATTTTGCTATTAAGTTTAGTAAGATATACAGGTCAATCACTAGAATTTCCGGTCCCCTATCACACCAATTTCTCCTATTTGTACTATTATAGTTTGCAATACATTATTGCATCATCTCTAGTATATATCTTGATCACAATTAGCCAAAGGTTTGATTTAGATGGGTTGGGCAAAATATAATAGGTTTAGAGTTGGACAAAAATGCCTTAGGGGTTGGTTTAGTTAGGCTAGGCAACATTATAGGTTTAGATTTAGACAAAATGTCATTTTTACCTGCAAATTAGATTATTTTATATGAACTACGATAAGTGGGCCTGGCTTAAGTGCTCGTCGAAATCGATGATTAGTCGGCGTGCATGACGCATCTGTAGCATGCATCTTGATCATAATTGGGCAAAGATTTTATTTAGATAAGTTGGCAAAATATAATCAGCTTAGATGTAGGCAAAATGTCCTGGGGTTTGGATTAAATAGGTTATGCTAAATATAAGAGGTTAGGTTAGGTTAAGTTGGGTTACGGTTAAGTTGGGTTACGGTTAAGTTAAGTTGGGTTACGTAAGGTTATGCGTTTAGGTTCAGCCAAAATGTCGATGGTTCCCAGCTGGCATTAAATTATTTTTATATGCATTTTGCGGTCGCAAAACCCAACTCACTCTAACCTAACCAAACCTTACACAACCTAACCTAACCTCTTATATTTTGTTTAAACCTAACCCAACCCAACTTACTCTAACCTAACCTAACCTTACGTAACCTAACTTACCCTTACATAACCTAACTTAACCTTACGTAACTTAACTTAACCTAGCCTAACCTCTTATATTTAGCATAACCTATTTAATCCAAACACCAGGACTAAATCCTGGTTTGGGTTTGGCCCAGGACTAAACCCCAGGTAGGGGTGGGGTTGTGGAGGGGGGATTGGAGGGGGTGTGGGGAGGGGGTAGGTATGGGGTGGGAGGGGGATGGCCGCCATTTTGAAAAAAAAAGTGGCCCAGAACCGCCATTTCCCCTCTACTATTTCGTCCACCTCCCCCTTCACCACCTCGTCGGTTGAAAACCTTTTTCCACCCATGTGCAGCTTCATGGAGGTAAAGAGATAGTAATTTGAAGATGCTAGGTCAGGGGAATGAGCGGAATGCACGAGGCAAGCAGTTCCTTCGTGGCGTTGGCCGTGTGTGGTCTGGCATTGTCGTGCAGCAGGTAGACTCCCTTTGTCAGCATGCCTCTCCTTTTGTTCTGAATCGCCCTCCGCAATTTTTTTATGGTCTCACAGTATCTTGCAGAGTTGATGGTCTCCCATTGAGGCATATATTCAATTAAAATTATGCCTTGACAGTCCCAAAACACGGATGCCATGATTTTCTTGGCTGAAATTGTGGTTTTGAACTTTTTGGCGGAGGGTGAAGAGGTGTGACGCCATTGTTGAGACTGCCTTTTGGTTTCAGGTGTGTAGTGTGCAACCCAAGTTTCATCTCCAATAATGATGGAGCGGAGAAATTCATCTCCATGGAGTTTGTAGCGTCTCAAAAACTCTTGCCCGGCCTCCACTCGATTCAACTTGGCGGGAGATTGGATTGACATTTTTCACGAAACGTATTGTCGCGTCGACAGTTCTCAACGTACTGACCTCGAACCGGTCTCGTTGCAGAGGGAAGGAATCAGGCTACACGACAGTGTCGCCAACATGTCGAAAACAAAATCCCTTCGGCCGTGAGAGCCTCAGTACACTTACTTACTGGACATGCTTCGTATATTGAAATGAGACTTAAAATAGAGAAAAGTCTAACGTCATCCCTTTCCCCTTAAACCCATTAAATAATTTATTCCGAAAAACAATTGTAGCTCTCAAGTTTAAAGAATCGTTGAGAGTCATTTTTTTCAGAAAAAAAAATCACAAAAATTCATTACAATTTTTTTTTTTTACATCCGGTCGACCAATTTTGACCTAAACCATATTATCGTGTCACCCTGATAAAACCTAAATTAAATAGCAAACTTTAACTTTGTATGATTTTTTCCGTTGTTATATTTGTGCCGAGACCATATACGTATAACAATCGGACCAGTTTCTAAAAACCACTTTTACAGACACAGACATGTATTTCCGGTGAAAACTGAGCTACGAAAATTTAACACGATCCCAATATACTTACAACTTCAGAATATAATAAAATTACTAAATGAAATTTTAATTCAAATAAATCTATCTAATCTCTCGAAAATTTCCTGGTCACAAACATATGATGAATTTAAATAACCATATTCTAAATTTATAGTATTTTTTTTCAATAGTTACAAATGTGAACAGAGTACATTTTTTTTCATAAGTGTTGTGAAAGAATTTTTATCCTTATAACGTAATTTATATAATATTTGCTGGGAAAATAATTTGTCATTTTTATTCTGATTTTTTTGTAAGTATATAGTACGTTACATAATTAGTATTTAAAAAGTAATTGATATTTTATAGAAAATGTCGTAAAAGTTATTTATTAACAGAGATTAAAGTAAAAATGCTTATTACTAACATGTTTGAATATTAAATTTTTTTCTGCACCCTCATTGAATATGTTCTTAGCTTGTACGAAAATAGTATGAAACTCTTAAACAGTATGCAAAGATTTAAGTACTGAGAAAGTATGTTTCTTCTCATAAATATTTTGGCAGTTATAACCATCAACAACTTTTTCTACGAATATTTTTATAAATAAGGGAGTGTTGGCAAACGAGTCCTACATTTCTCTATACATTCCTTTATTACATATAGGAAATATAAAATATCAATAACAATTTATTTCCAATCAAGATAATTTTTTAAATTAAAAAGTGTTCATCAAATGCATCGCGTTGTGGATACAATCGCTCCTCTCTGGAACTAAAGCAATATTGTCCAGGAGTCTTATTGGACATATCTCAAGCTTTGGTGCTATTTCATGCCTTTTGGAAGAAGTGTACAAATCCCTTGATCAAAATAATGACGTTATTAGTTTATTTTTCGATTGCTCCAAGGCCTTTGATATTGTGCAGCATGAAAGATTGTTAGAAAAACTCTGGACAAAGTTGGCATCCGGGGTGTTGTTCATCAACTAATGAATTCATATCTGGGCAATAGGAAACACATTAAGATCTTTTGATGAACGCAATATCCAAAGAGAATTTCAATCTCAGACCCTCTTATCTCCTAGTGGTGTAGAACAAGGCTCTAAGTTGGGGCCACTCCTGTTTATTATAGAGGTCAATGATGCACCCAGAAATAGTAGGAGAGGCAAGCGAATTCAGTATGCAGATGATATCAGCACAGTATTCACTGGAGGAATCGAGGATGATGTTGTGAATTGTGCCAATTGGAGCAGATAACATATTTACATGGTCCAAAGATAAATGCATTAAAATGAATAATTCCAAGACGGTTGGTCTGTGCTACTCAGTGGCTCCAGGTGGAAAAGAGTACTCTCCTTTAGTTAAGACTGAATGTGGCAGCATAATCTTCCCACCTTCGACAAAATTTCTTGGACTCCATATTTCTGTAGATCTGCACTGGAAAGAACATATAGGTTCACTGGCTCCTAAACTTTCGAGCATAGTGTTTCTCTTGAAAAAATTAACTCTAATCCTTAATCTCGACGCCTTGAAAGTAATATATTTTGGAAAATTCCAATCAACGGCTTCCTATGAGATAATGTTCTGGAGAAACAGCCCATGTACATCAAGAATTTTCCGTACCCAAAAAAGAGCTATTCGTGTTATGGTTAAAGCAAAACCCAACGAAAGCTGCAGGTTGCATTTTAAAAATAACAAAATCCTCACAATTCCAGCTCTTTAAATCTTTTCCATCTGTTCATGGTTCTACAAAATTAGAAATAATTACAACACCTTCCAAACCATAAATATAATACTCGGAACCGTGACCACTTTCCTTTTCCTCAAGCAAACCACTCATTTTTCACATCTTCTTATTTATTTATGGGAAGGAAAATATTTAATGCACTTCCGAATGAAATTTCATCTTCACCAACAATGAAATTGTTTAAATCTAAACTAACAACTATGCTCCTGAATAGAGTAATATATGATTTGGATGATTTTCTTACATAGACTTGCTTTGTAAAAAAGTTGTTATTAGATTGTTTAATGTATTGACATGTCTTGTTCATACAAGTGTATGTAGAAATGAAGATAAATAAAGATTATTATTATTTGGACAGAGTATGGCAAAGGGATTACTTTACAAGCTCAAGGACATCCTATCTCCTACTTATTATCTGATACTTAAATCTTATCTCACAGATCGTTTCTTCCAAGTCATCCAAAGTTCATCATCATCTTCTGTTACTTATCCAGTTCTAGCACGAGTTTCTCAAGGGAGCATTCTTTCACCTCTACTATATACTATCTTTACAACTGACTTACCAACTCGTCCAGATACAATTACTTTACATTTGCCGACGATACTGCAATTCTTTCTCCTCATGTGGATCCCGGTCATGACAACTCGTGCTCTACAGTCTCATCTTCATATTCTTGAACCTTGGCTCCGGCAGTGGAGGTTCAAAGCAAGCGGACTTAAATCCAAACTCATGGTATTCACCTTAAACAAAAAAAAAACCTCTTCCTTCTCTTTATTTTAACAATATTATCCTTCCCATTGCGAACCAAGTACGATATCTCGGATTGTTTCTTGTTGCATACCAGACTGCAAATAGAGGTATGAAATGCTAAAAAAACTACTTGACAAACGTTCAAAACTGACTCTGACGAACAAGAAAATGTTATACACTGCTCTTTTAGCCCCCATTTGGACATACGGCATAGAACTCTACGCCACTGCAAAACAATCCAACTTTAACCGACTTTAAACTCTACAATCTAAGATCCTAAAAACAGTAGTTGATGCTCTCCCTTCTACATCTCCAACCAAACAATCCACTCCGATCTTAACATTCCATTTATCTCAGAGACTTTAGCTTGTTGTACATTGTATACAGTTCACAAAAATAAATTAATAAATTAAAAAAAAAATTAAAAAGGATTATTTAATAATAATTTGTTAAACTATTTAATCAATAAATAATTTTATGTATTCGTAAATTTATCTTCAGTTACCATAAATAAAGTAAATTTTTGGCCAACGTAAAAAAGCTTTTCACATCAAATGATCTTTCGCTTCTCCAATTCCGTTGCTAATTGTAAAGGCCTTGGGGATTTGTTTTGTATTGCCGCCAGATGTCGGGCTATATAGGAATGGTATAATAAATATTACTTTATATCATTTGCAAAGGAAAAGTAATGATTGTTTTTTTACTTTTTCTCACTTGTAATTAAAAGTATAACTTTACCCATTGCTTTGATTGAATAATTTTCACATTAATTTACGGTTGCAAAAATAATAATGTTCTTTTGTTATCATCCCAAATTATCAAAGCATTCTTGCTTTAGAATCATTACATCATGGTTCCCCCAATTTACATTTTTTGAAAATCCTAAACCAACATTATGAGGAGCCTATAAGTGATTATAATACAATCTAATTGCGGTATGAATTATTATTTACGAGTATATTACGTCCACAACTTGATCGGTAAATAGACATAAAGCCTGTCCATTAAAAAAAAAAAAATAAAGTAACAATTGAAGTTCCTAAACATTTATTTCAAATATTTTAAAATAAACTTAACAATCAATTAAATATTTGAAAATATAATAAATTTTTACTTGACCTTAACCTAATATTCTTTAACCTTCTTTCTAATATAACCTTTCTGAAGTTAATGCACAACATTCTCTAAAGGACCCGGTAAACGATCAAACATTTTGTCAAATATGTTTATCAAACACGAAAGTTTGATCGTGTACGGCTTTGTTTGACGTGTTTGATGGAAAAATGGATTGATGAAATGTTTGACAAACATGTTTGAAGGTGTGCGGGTCGTTTTTGTCAAACATCTTCAGTATTTGTTTTGTTTTCATTCAGTCAGCACGTCTGCGCTAGGGACAAAGGACAAGGATTTTGTATTCCAGTGTATTTCTCTGTACAGAGACTTCCCGGCATTATGGAAATTGAAATCAAAAGAATATAGTGTCCTTCTTAGCACATAACACTGTCCTTCTTTTCGATTCTTGGACGAAGTAATTCCAACAAGCTACTGAAGGTTTCGCTATCCATTCGGAGAAAATTGGCATGGTCCCCTGGTTCTGTTACTAATATTTCTTTCAGCAAATTCTCATGAGTATATTTATGACTCAGTTTATACCATTATTTTGACCAACGTCTTGACTTTTTTTTCTTAATACAAAGTGCCAGAGTCAACGCGAGAAACGCCTTGGTTATCATTTAAATAAAAAAAAAATCTGAAATAAATGACCATACGATGTGCACAGATGAAAAAAGTCGAGCAACTGAATAGAAGTTTGACAAAACTTGATTGAACGTGTGCGGCTGTTGTTTGTCAAACATGGGACATTTGACAAACATATTTGACAAAATGTTTGATCGTTTATCGGGTCTTTTAGAGATTACCATAGATATTCAACTCTTTTTATATCCTTTTTTAAATAGTCTTAGCTGTTGTAGAAAAATATAAATATTAACCACTAATCCTTTTACAGCCGTCGTTCAGTTGCCACAATCGTTTGCGCTCAATTGTCAAACCGATAAGAGTGGTACTTTACTCTCTTATCAAATAAATAATTATTTCCATTTTCCGAAGAAATATGTTTCATAATATCGCATATTTACCATAGATTTTTTTTCAAATAATGAGATTAAAAACAAGCAAATCATATAAATATATTGCATACGATTTTAAACAAATTTAAAATATAACTTTTTAGGTTACTAGATTTTTATGGATTTATTCAGTTTACCAATTGAAATATTGGAACAAATTTTAAAACATTTACATACAAATGATTTACTATCGTGTTCAATGGTTTGTAAAGAATGGAGATCAGGAATTAATCAAGATTTTATATGGAAGCAAAGATGTTTGGAAAATAAATATGAACCTAATTTAATGGAAATATCAAGATCGCATAAATTTATCAATGATTATGAAACAGGTGACTAATTTTTCTTTTTTTCTTTAATACCTTCAAAATTATAGCTTAATATGTTAAAAACATGGCCCTTAGTAAAATTAAGTCGAGGAGTTCTTTTTGATTTAATAAAATTTGCTGAACCTACATAATGGTTTCACCGGGATTAAGAAAGCTATAGTGGATTAGTCCCGGCAGCAAAGCCCCAAACAGCATCATGTTTTTTTTTCTTTTTTAGAAAGAGCTTTGGAGCTTTCTCTCAGTCTAACCATTGAGCCGGGCGTTGCCGATTATCACCCATTTGACAAGCTTTTTTTACCTTTCCAACTTGCCGCATGCGGCCATAGAACTATCGACGTTTAGTTCTTCGACAACTTCTCTTGTAGTTGTAAGTGGATCAGCTTCGATAATCACCCCTTAATTTGTCGTTGTTAAGTTCTGATGGCGGCCCATTTTGCTCCTCATCTCGTCTTCTTTGTAGAACTTCTTAAATCTGTAAGTTCATTGGTAGCTAGGCCAAATGCTTTGTTGCGAGTTGTTTCCGCTGATATAAGACCCATTTCGAATAGGAAAAAGCTCGAACTTACTTTTTGTTTTACATTACTTCCATAGACTATAAAAAATATAAAATAAGCAGCTAGCTATAAGTAATTAGCAAGAAAACATAAGGCGAGTAATTTGCAATAAAATAACGAGACTTGCCTAATGTATTACAATATCAAAGGACGGGTGAAATGTAAACAGAACTAAGTATACTGAAAGATAATTCCTAATCCGACTTCTACTTTTATTTCATTCCATTTGATGAAATTATATATGCAAACAAGCGCTTCCTTTTCCATTAGTGCCAATATGATTTTTGCGCTACAAGGAAATCGTACATACTCAGACAGTTCAGTTAAAAACTTTCCTCTTTTCTTACTGTACTTGTTACAACTAAAGAGTAAATGATTGATATCACCATCTTCCCCGGCACCAAATAGCCTTTGGGACTATTTGCGATATGTATTTAAAAAAGGTGCGGCTTGGTGGGGTTATGGTTAAATCTCAATCGCATTATCGTGGTATAAAAATGCCTTTCCCCATCCAACTCTTCAAACCATGGTTTCCAAGGGATGCGAGGCTGAATGTCTGCATAATATTTGCCTTTATATTCATCTTGATCTTGCCATAATTCTACATACCGACTTTTCAAAGCGTTACTCATATCTCCCAAACTAGCTACCTGAATTTAATAGCATCTTTTGCCAGGGTATCGATATATTCATTTCCTTGGATCCCAGCATGCCCTTTAATCCACACTAAATGTATCCTTCCTGCAGCCTTCTCCAAACTATTCGCTATTTCTATGGGTATTGGGTCTATTACATCACCTGGGCATTTTATCTTTTGAAGTGGACTTCTTGAGTCACTGAAATTATTACCGTGTTATCCCTCTCCTGGCCTATCTTATATGCCTGCCCTGTGGCTTTCCAGATAGCTACCAATTCCGCCATATATACTGAAGCAATATTTGAAAGACTGTACTTCTTGGAGCTGCCAGTCTGGGAGTCCCATACGGCACAACCCACTCCATGGATCGATCTGGATCCATCCGTAAACAAGAAATACGGATTGGCTAGGCTCTCCTTAAACACCGCTTCGATCCCCCAAACCATGCACTCACCCAACTCGTATTTAAGTTTGTCATGTATGTCCAAATTAACATAATATGACTCCGAACAAGGCATACTGTAAGTTAATAATCGCCTCGGGATCCTATGCAAAGCAGTCAATCTGGAATACATGTCAGTTATAAATCCTACTATTCTGACACTAAGGCTGTTTCCTTTTGTATCAAAATTGTGTGAGGGGACCAATCCCGCCAGCCCGAATAGTGTAAAAGTCGCAATGAATTTTGAACCAACATAATATTATTAATCTGACTATAATTTTCTGGAACAATTTTATTGAGAAAATGATTTTAGCGGTTTCCTGGAAAAACTGTGATGTAGAGCTCATCTATAAATGGTCATTACTAGATAAATAAATATATTGTTTGCATATGTTTAAGTGCAATTAAAACGTTTGATTAAAAATTCAATTAAGATTTAAACGTTAGCGCATGCTTTAATTTCATTATTCATCTGTTTTACTTGTTGTATGGTTGCTGTACAGTTGTAAAAATCTTTAAATAATAAAATAAAAAGATTTAAACAGCCTTTTGAGATATGCAATAAAGAGCACGTATTTAAGTGTTTCGCATCAGATTATTTTCTAATTAATTTTCAATATAAAGAAGTCTAACAATTAAAAATTGTCTAATCTAACAAATACATAAAACTTTCCTTGATTTGAAATAGTTATTCAGCAAACTATTGTTTAACAGACAATGAAGAGAATGACGATAGTTTAGAATCACCAGGTTATTGGAGAAAAGTTTATAATTGGTATTCAACCCTCGCATCTAACTGGTTATGTGGAAATTATGTAAGTTATAAATTAACAGAGACACGAAGCCCAGTTTATTGTTTGGACTGTGATGGTGAAACAGTTGCTACCGGTCATGAGGATGCAATCATCTATCTTTGGTTTGTAGTTTTGTCGTTATTTATAATTCTTTTAATAATAACAACTTGAATCTACAAAACCGCCTGCAGGGTTGTTGACAAAATTGCAAGACCGGCGGAGATAGAGCAAGACAGACCGGCAATGAACTTAGTTTCCAGTCTGGCTGTAAATTGAGCCTCCGTTTCCTACTAAACGCTCCATTCTGTCAATTTCCGTGCCAATTGAAATGTTGTGGCACTCACTTAAAACATATTTTTACAAAACCTATCTCTTCACTGTTATAAAAAGAAAAAAATACATCAATATTTTACTTTCTCTAACAGTTGCTTTTACTTCCGTTATTTCGATGTGCATGTCTGACTGTGTGTGTGTGTAACATTGAAATATCTTGATATTCCGTTTATATAAATAGCATACGATATCAAAAGTACGGATAAAACTCCATCAACCAAGGAAATGAGGCTATACGAAAATGTTTTTTTCCTCGAAAATAAGTCAAACGATTTTCTTTTAACTTCGCATACTATCCAGAAAGGTACTTTATTTTGAAACATTTTTCCAAAAAAAAACTTTATTTTTGAAGGGTTCCTGAGGAATGATTATGGATGTTGTGGTTGGGTCCGCAGAATCGGAAAGCATCAGAATTATTTTCCACAATAGCCTGCTTCATTTTGTGGCCATCGACCACTTTCGGGCGCTTGCCTATTATCATGCCCGAAACCGGTCATTGACAAAAAAAAAAATCAGGATGTCACAGCATTTATCAAGGCATGATGATGATGGGCGTTACGCCCGAAACCGGTCGTTGACAAAAAAAAAAAAATGAATCACAGAAAATATCTTTAATGCTCTAATGTTTCTGGAGTTAATCTTCCTTTTAAAAAGTCTTCTTTCGAAAGTAATTAATTGTAATAACCACCAACATATAATGTTACGGAATATTAATAAAAGTATTGTAAAAATTCCAAATTTGTTGAAAAGTGGTTTAACCAGAAATGTGACTTGATTTCTGAGATTTTTGGAATTTTCTCGAAAACAGTTTCAACGATTTTTTTTTTTTTAAACCTACATCATAAATCAGCTGATAGCCAAAGCATACAATTCGCTTAATGTTTTGTCTATTTATCTTCTCAAACTTTAAAAGGTCTGATTGTGTAAATTAATGACATTTCTTGAAATAAGAAAATACCATTTTCGCTGACCAATAATGTGTAAGTCAAAATTTTGTGAAATTCCTTTTTAATTGCTGTGAGTGACTTATTGTTGACTAACCTCAAACGTGTGAATACTTTTTGCCATTTTTATTTATTAAATAGTGTGGTTACAGTTGGCCGTCTGTCAGTCAGTCAGTCAGTCGCCAGCGGGCTCCCACTATTAGGGCTGTGCAACATGTACTCGTCAGACTATCCAGAGCAATCTAATCTAGGCATTCAACCATTAAAAATGGATTCATCTCAATCTACATCTGCCGCCTCTATTGATGGCTGTTTCACACCAATTATTTACGATCGCATTAAAAAACGCAAACTCATGAATAGTCCTAAATCACCTTCTAATGGTATTCCTATCTCAAATAAATATGCAGTTCTCTCTTCGGACAATGAATCTGAAAATGAATCAGAAGAACCTAACTCGCCAAATAAGCACCTAATTAACAAAATGCAGAAAACCTGCATTTAAAATGCCACCTATTGTGATGTATTCACAATTTAAAAATCACAATAATACTTTAAGATTTATACAGTCCAAAATAACTGGGTTAATTGAATTTAAAATAAAAAACACAGAGTACTCGTGTATACTCAAAACTTGAACGACTACAATTTCTTCAAAGACTTTTTAAAGAAATCTGGTATTGAATTTCATACATATTCACCTCCTTCTGACTTTGGACCCAAAATGATTGTTTTTCTTCCTTCGGCGTTAATTCAGGAAGAAATCAAAGCAGATTTAGAAAGTAAAAATCTCAATGTAGTCGATTTCACTCAGTTTCTTAAAAAAGAGTATAAGGGTTCAGCCATAGTTTCTCAGAGACTACCAGTGTATGCTGTCACATTTGGCCCGAATACAACTTTCAAAGAAATTACTGCGGTTAAAACTATTCTTCAATGCAGAATTCAGTGGCAAAAATATAAAAGTAGAAATGCAGTTACTATTTGCTACAACTGTCAGAGTATTGGACACCTCTCAAAGAACTGCTTCAAAACACCAGTCTGTGAGTTGTGTGCTGAAAAGCACAACTCCTCCAGCTGCCCTTTCAGAGAGACAGCAAGTGCACTTAAATGTGCCAACTGCGGTGGCAACCACAAGCCAACAGACCAAAATTGCATTGCCATTCAGGAGGCAGAACAGAAGCGAAACAGGCTATGCACTCGCTCTCGACGCGCAGCTCAGATAATCGACATCGTTTCAACTACAATGCTGTTGATTTTCCTCAACTCTCCTCTCATTCATCAGCTCAAACTTGGCCTTCTCCTGGGAGATTGCCGAATCCACAACAGCAGCAGAACTCTAGTCTTAGTTCTCTTTTTCAAGACTTCAGAAATATGTTTAATATTCAAAAATTTGTCAATGTCATAAAATCAACTGTCACAAAAATTAAATGCTCCCAAGATCCCTTGTCCAAAATAGCTGCCTTAATCTATGTTTGTTATTCGATTAATACCACTGCTTAATACTGTTCTTTTAAATTTTATTTAATGAATCCTAGCAATGTGTGTAGACTTCTTGAATGGAATTCTAATTCTGTTAAAAATAAAGCCAATGAATTACCTCATACTCGAAGAGAGGCGTATAGACTTTGCTGTCTATGCGAACCAAACTGAATCCTAACCAAAGGTTTAAACTTCCTGGTTTTCGTATTCATAGAAATGACATTAATACACATGGTGGAAGTGTAGCAATAGCTGTCAAAGCTAACATCAACCACGAATCCATTACTTTACCCACAATCTCATCTATCGAAGCTGTAGGCGTTAGAGTATTTTTAGAAAATATGCCTGTAGTAATAATTTCCTGCTACAAACCTCCTCTCCGAAGAATTAGTCCCAGTGACATATTGGACCTCCTATCTATTCACAGAAAGGTAACTAATATTAGGCAATCTTAACGCCAAACACTCAGCCTGGAACTGCAGCTCTAATAATCCAACAGTTGAGACTCTCCTTGATCTCTCATTACAGCACAACTTCGCCATTGTCACTCCAGATATACCTACCAATTATCCTCCTCCTCCCCGTCAGCCCAGCGTCATCGACATAATGCTTGTCAAGAATATCAGAAATTACACTTCTCCACAAAGCCTCCCTATACTTAGCTCCGATCATAATCCTGTCTCAGTAAACCTCGACAAAGCCCTCGACATAGACTTACTACGTACACTAAACTTCCGCCTATAATACGACTAAACTACCACAGAGCTGACTGGAAGAAATTCAAAGACATTATCAACGCTAACACAAACCTTCTCAATATTCTCTCTGACATCCCTCCCTTAGAAAGGGCTACGAACCAATTTACACAATTGATCAATATCGCTGCAAAACATAGTATCCCCTCAACGACACCTCAGCTGCTATCGAAGTTCCTAACCACATACGATTACTAATTAAACTAAAGAACGCTTTTAGACATACCTATCAAAAATATAGATTTCCTGTTTATAAAAAACTATTAAACGAGTTTCAAACTCTAATTCATAAACAAGTGTCCACTTGGCGTAATCAGAAATGGTGTAACTTCATATATCAACTTGACTACCATAGCAACTCCTTTTGGAGAGCAATAAAATAGTTCAAAACTCCTCCCAATAATACAAACGTTCCTCTTATCTACAACAACATTACTTACTCTTCAGACTCAGACAAATCTACGTCATGGCCAGTTACATTGAATAACAGTTACATAAACAAAATCTCGACTTGGGCACTGTAACCCACTCATACAAAATATCCCAGACGGTTCAAAAACATCTGACAAAAACATTCACTCCTCGAGACTGCAAAGAAGTCACTGCTGTAATCCGCTCCAGAAGAAATAAGACTTCTCCAGGCTCAGACGGAATTTCTAACATATTACTCAAAAATCTCCCCCCTAAAGGCAGTTAGTTCACCTTACCAATCTCTTCAATAAAATGCTCTCACTAAGCTATTTCCCTGAAGTTTGGAAAACGTCCAAAATTATCCTCATTCGTAAACCCGGAAAACCCCCCACTTCCCCTTCTAGTTATCGGCCAATCTCCTTCATAAGTTCCGTCAGCAAAATACTCGAAAAAATAGTGTTATCCAGATATTCAGAACACCTCGACGCTAACAATACACTAACTAACGAACAGTTTGGCTTCAGACCAGGTCTTTCCACAGAACTTCAACTGACTAGAATAGTTGACGACATTACACAAAACTTTCATTGCAAAAAAAGCACACTGGCATGATACTTCTCGACATAGACAAAGCCTTCGACACTGTCTGGCATACGGGACTTCTCTTCCGCCTCATTGAATACAACTTCCCTCTATATCTTACTAAACTCCTACACTCATACCTTACCAATAGAAAATTTTACATCAAACTAAACACGGCCTCTTCTGACTCCTACCAAATAGCAGCAGGTGTTCCTCAAGGTTCTATCCTGGGTCCCGTCATCTTCATCACCTAAATTAATTCTCTATCCAAACCTCCTCATATCAACCTAGCCCTATACGCTGATAATGTTGCTTTGTACACATCATCATGGAGAATTGATACTATCACTAACAGACTTACATCTGCAATAGACAAACTGACAAAATACTGCACTAAATGGAAAATGAAAATAAATCACGACAAAACAAACGCCATTCTGTTTACTAAACGTAAACTATAATCAAGAGACAAATTAAACACAACAATACTTTGATCCCTTGGACTAACAATGTCAAGTAGCTCGGAATAACTCTGGACAACAAATTGAACTTCACGACCCACGTACAAGACAAAGTGAAATCTGGAAAAATGACTATAAGACTACTCTTCCCGTTACGTGACCACACAAAACAAACTCCTACTGTACAAAGCAGTCATCAGACCGATGTTACTTTACGCTTCCTCCGCCTGGAGCCTGACTAGTAACAGTAACATAAAAAAACTTCAGATAACCCAGAACAAATTCCTAAGACTTGCGACTGACTCACCACGACACACCAAAATCGACCTACTTCACGTAAAATCTTCAGTAACCCCAGATTATTCCTTCATCCAAAATCGTCTCCTGAAACTCCTCTCCACTCTAGACTGTCATCTTAATCCACTCTGCCGCGAAATAGCCTCCTACGATCCCTCCATACATTACAGGCATAAAAGACTGAAACACATCCTCTCGTAATATTTTTCCTAAAGCTGCAGGTTTTTTTCCCCTGTTTCCCTGCATATATACCTCGCCTTATCCAAAAAATCACTATACAAACATTGCAGGAAGGTTATAATGTTAATGTACATTGGAACTTCTATTAATTATTATTGTACATATTTGTAAATTTGTAATAAAGCTTTTTATCTATCTATCAAACCTACATCCTCTAATTTGCACAGCCAGTATTTCTGGGCCTGAAGCTAGCGGTGTCTTCCGGTCTGCAATGTAGTTATATTGAATAACCGGTTCTAAACCCAAGTGAGTAATTTACGACTCTCCACCACTTATATAGTTATATGGGCGTAACTAACTATACGTTTAGTAATAATTCCAAGATTAAAGAAACTTTCTCAATTAAAATTGCTATATTAGCAGTAAGAGAAAGTCGTGTGAGTGTTTCAAACCAGATTTTTATTTTCATTAGTGTTATGGATACGAAGGATTGTGATCATATCAAATTTTCGAAATTGAGTTTCCACCAAAACTGCTTGTTTTGAGATTCCCTAAATATATAAAAAAATTAATGAATGGTATATAATTACGAAAAGTAATGGAACGCTCTATGATGAATACACAATAAGTACCCCCCTTGGAGAGAAGATGTTCTACAACCTATTTCTCATACCCAACGATCTTTTGCCTTTTTTAATCCTCCCACCGACCCACATCATCCATTATCTTTTTAATTGTAAATGTGACTATCAGAGTGCAGTAATGTAACTCTGTTGACAGTACTGATTTTATTAAAATAAATGATGTTTTGAAGTTTTCCGGAATTTTGTAACTTAAGTAAATTTGTAAGTTGGATGCCGATGAGCGATCAAAGAAAAAAGTTTATAAATTTTTTTATATATTTAGGGAACCTTAAAACGTTTTGGTAAAAAATGTATTGCCTTCTTCAAGGTGAGTTGTGTACAATCAGAACATGGTTATGATATTATCATTTCATTTTTATGACGACACAGCTCACCCAGTTGACTCACTTACCCTAGTGGAAGGCAATAAATTTGCCGAAACGTTAGTAAACAAAAGTTTTTCCTTTGATCACTCCTCCGACATCCAACTTATAAATTTATTAAATACAGGAAGATCGATAAAGTGAACATTTCATTTGTAACTTAATATTTGATTGGGAGATTCGTGTGCGTCCTATGGATATTTTCTAACAAGCAAATTGCACTGTCGGGAAATTATCCATTTGAAGTAGGGTATATTATTCACAAAATCTTTGGCGTAACAGCCCATGAAGAGCCAAGGCTTGTAAGATGGCGATTTTTATTGGCGGACGTGCGGTAAGCTTACCACTGTTTCCCCACATTTACTCACGATGCTGAGCCAACACCGTCATTAACCTTATGGGTATCGAAGAACCCTGAATTCCCACAAGAAAGACAAGTGCTCTAACACATTAGACCAATGTGTGAGAGCTGGTTATATCATTAGATAAGTGAAAAAAGTTACGATTAAAGTTGAAAAGCAAATATGATATGACACTATTTCATAATCATAAGAACTCAAAGTTATGGAATTATTTCAATTAATCAAGGAAATTAATTAATAACTTTATGTAAGTTAATTACTTATATTAATTAATATTTAGTAATTAAGTAATGAAATTCTTGAAGCAATTATAGGAAAATATAAGCCTTTGAAACATCACATAACAGGGAGAGGTTTCCTCCTTCCCTGAAATTGAATGAAATGAAAGTTTCTGTAATTAAAATAGTAAAAATAATAATAACCATTAAATTTATCTGTGTTATAGGTCAGTGACTACAATTCCATTTCAATTGACAACGATCCGATGTTTACTATCCGACTATCCAATCCTTTCTATTCGTATAAATAATAACATTATTGTCGCTCAACAAAAAAAACTTTTACAAGTATATTATAATAAAGATGGAAAATATAAATTAATTGATGCTAAAAGTTTTGAAGTTGGTGAAAATAATATAGAACAAATGGATAGGGTCGAATTATTAGGTCAAAAATATGAAAATTGGTATAAAGAATGTTTAAGAATGAATGATGTATATTCAAATAAAGGATTAGTATATAATTTATGCAACAAAACATTGTTCGCTAGTAACAATAACAGTGGATGGTTATTTTCATGGAAATTACCAAAAAATGAAATATTTAATTGCCATCAAGTACATCAAGATAATATTACACAGATAGAATATGTAGAGGGTGACATTTACTTGACTGTTGGTGTTGACGTTACACATTTATTGATACTTGATAAAATTAGTGATACTTTGCAGATTGTATTGTCAGTTCCAGGTAATTAATTTTGAGTTTTATATTTAATTTAGAATTAAATATACAATCTCAATATACTTATTCATGTAATTTCAGAGTAAGAATATCTCACTGTATAGCAGCAGCTTCGAATTTTTCTGTCATAGAACGCTCAAAATGCCGCTTGTGTTTTGCGAGTCCCACTTACACATTCTTAAAACTTGGCTTGTAAAATAGGGAACAGTTTAAAATTTCTTTATCTAGATCTAACTGCTATGAAATATATAAATCCGAAGCGGCATCCAATTTAAACCTCCATTCTTCATGGAACTGCCATGAGAACCGGATGCATGTAGTTTGTTACACGTGTTTGAAACTGAAGTGGGTTCCCTGGCTAATTTAAAGACTAGGCAGAAATACGTAGTAGAATGTCTCTTCTTTGAATGCAAGGGTACGTTAGCAAACTCTGATAAAGAGATGATCGCCATCGGAGCAGGGAAAGGCGTATTATAACCCTCTTTTTTGGGATAAACAAACTAGTCTCTCCAAGAGCACAGAAATAAGGAGGAAAACAAAAGAGCAGTGCTTTGGGGAACCCTCGCAGGATTGTGGCACGCAACTCGACCGGAAAGGTCTGAAGTGTACAATATTCTTAGCTAAAATAGGCTCTCTGTGTTGATAGATTTCTTTAAGGGGCATTATACACTAGAGGTGATCTAAAGAAACTGGGGTTGAACCGCAATAGTACCTTCAGATTATGCGGAGAGATGGAGGAGTCTCGAATATATCTCTTTGCGAGAATGAATATTTCTTTCCAATCAAATTTATACTCAATGAATTTTTTTTTTTTTCATTTTCTATAGAATAGTACTGTGCCCCATAACATTCATAATATTAATTAATTTTTATAACAATTAGGATCGAAAAGATTCACAGTAGGACAAGGACTGATACTTGCGGTACCATTGCCTGGAGATAATTATTTAAAAAGGCTATGGGTATGGAATAAAAATGATGAATATGAATGTCCCCGGACCAGGGATATTACTTGTACACATCACAGTGCTTTTATTGCTCTAAATAAATTTGTTGTTTATACAGAAAATGGCCAGGTAATTTAAACACTTTCTGATCATTCTGATGTAGTAGTGGATACACTTGAATAAATAATAACTTCAACATAAGTTTATTGACAATAAGATTTCCAAGTAAAGAAATCATTGGCGTTCTTGGGCAACAAGATCCTGTGATGCAAACGCACAAAATACTTGATTTATAGTACATACAAACATTACTACAAATATAAAAATAACTAAATAATTCTTGTTTCAATGCAACAGTTGAAAACGACCGTGATGATAAGTGAGAATGGAAAGATTGAATAGAAAATTAACTGAAATAAGAAATAAATTAAATTTAAAATTATTCTATAATCACTCATTAGTAACAAAAAAATCTTCGTGGCTAGACTTAAAAATTTATATATCTTCGTTAATTTCCATTCATTATAATGAGTAAGTCCTCACGCGCTGGTTTAGTGGCTAGCGCACTCGCCTTTTGTGCGAGAATTCAGGATTCGATTCCCGTGAGGGCAAAGTCGGTATTGACCCAGCATCGTGATAAAAAGTAGGAAGCTACATGTTGTTGTGAGGGATTGGAAGAAGGCGGAACTATTCCCGAAGGCAAACCAACCAACTTCCTCCCACAGAACAGATACATGGGACTCTACTATCATCCTTGCGAAGCCTCGACCACCACGAAACCTTTCCTCAACTCTTGAGCGCGGGGACAGAACTCCGCCGGGCTGGCTCACGATCCCATGGTACCATTTTTGTAGAGGGAACAAGTCCCCTACTTGAAGGCCTAGAATGGTCACTGGCCCGGCCAAAGACAAGCCTACGGATTTACCACAACCTCCTGACACCAGCTTGGGCCTACCATGTCATTCTAGTTGCAGTGGGAATTCCGTGCCCATAGTAGGAAGCTACAGTTAGTAGCGGCCCTAGGTAGCGAAGACCGGAACTAAACGGCGTGGAAACTGCGGTGTGCTTACCACACGCCCCCTGTACAAATCGCCGTCTGGCAAGCCTTGGCCCTTCATGGCTGTTTTGCGCCATAGGGTTTTTTTTTGTTTTGTTTTTTTTAAATGAATGTACAGTGACAATTAAATCAAGACGGTTTACTATATATTCAAATCTGAATTGTATATACTACGGGGCATATAAAAAGGATGTGATGTACGTCTTCAAATGTATTCAAATTTCACATAGTACAAACCTCCAAGGGAATATTGTATATTTTATTTTATTGATATATGTATAGTGGCAGTATGTACTTATTACGTAACCTCAACTGAGTAAATGTTCTTTTAGAAACTGTTTACAGCCTGAAGTTGTATTCAATGAATGGAAAATTTTACTGATCCGAGAGTTAGCGCAATCCGTCAGATCCCCTCTCCCATAACTTCCAGGAAATAATATTTAATAAGGCCTTCAGCAAAATACGGTCCTGTTGTTTCTATAAATCAATCTAATTGATTCAATATAAATTAAGTAAATTTAAAAAAAAAAAAAAAAAAAAAAAAACTCATTGAGAAATCCAATTATAAGACATTTTATTTGAGGAAATTTCTAACTTTCTTAATTAACCACTTAATTGTTAATTTTGCTATTACCACTTTCAAATTGCCCGACATAATACCATGAAAATTATCAGCATAAAATACTTTGGCCCTTTTGTTTATCAATCAGAATCAACAAGGATTTCACCCCAACTATCCGGTACTATTCTGATTTCAAATATTTTACAGTGATGTGGCAATCTTGTAAATATTTCAAATCTGCAATGGGTAACAAACTAGGAGAGAATTGGGTTTGTAAGATAAATAAACTGGAAATAATACTGAACACAGTACAATGAGAAAGTAACACAAACTGCCAGGACTTTATACGGATATAGAAATTAGTAGTGAGAGGTAGAGAGTGAGTGAAGAGTAATTGGTTGCTGACGCATTGTAACTGCTGTATAAACTGTTCTAAAGACTGTACCCTGTAGGGCTAGCGCAGCTGTATTTAAACAGAGTCTACCACTCTAGACTGGCCTAAGTAGCGAGTGAGACTCCCAATTTTTGTGTCTCTCTCTCTCTGCTTTAGATGTGTCTCTCTCTTCGGATCCTATTACATCTGTATCTCACTACTACGTTCATCTCCTGGTATTTTATAATTTTTTGCTGAATTAATTGCGCTATAATAATCAGTGGAGAAAATTTTTGCTTCCATAAAAGGTGGACTCATACGGAAAAAAGTTACTTCCGGTTAATACCGGAAATAATGCGTAGATAATGCAGAGATAATCCGGAAATAGTGCGGAGATAATTCTCCCCACTTGGTAAAGGTTAAGGATAATACGTCCAATGATCACGTGGAGGCGTTTCAACAACCAGTGAAATTTGTTTACTGCAAACCAGAACAGTACTTGTACATTTATACAGACAGACAGATAATAATTTTCCCAAACATTCTGATTCATACAAAATTTTTTCCTATGTTTTCATTAGAAGTGAGAAGTTTTTTTTTTATTAGACATTAATAATTTCTTTTATCTTATTTGACGCAGTCAGTTTGTTTCACAGTTTTAAACTCTCTTATACGTTATTTTTAGCTATTACACCATCACATTCCGCACCACAACTTATCTGATTTTGTTTTATTGTATATATATATAAAAGATATATTAAATTTAATTAAATTCCAGTCTTTAAAGACGTCAGTTGTAGTTGTCGAAAAGTTATTGTATGATACGTAGAAAAAATAGATTTGATAAATCCCCAAAATGAGCATAAGCAAATGTAAGACCGTTTCCAAAGTTAGATCATTATGAAACAATTGATTTCATGATAAAGTCAAGCCAGGTTTTCGTAGAGGCTACCCTACTGTTTATCATTTGTTCATTATTACTAATATTATTAATGTTAAACTTCTCAGAAGGTGTCAAAAAGTTTTTTTCTCTTTTGTGGACCTTAAAGCTACCTTCCACAATATTGATAGAGAGGACCTTATTTTAAACTATATAATTTTGGTTTTTCTTCTAAAATGATTTTTATCCTGAAAGCTCTTTTTTTTAACAGAGTCTGCTCTGGTGTCAGTCTGGGTTGGTGACACAATCTCTTGAGTTTTTTGAAATTTCTAGTGGCGTAAGACAGGGCTGCCTTTTAAGCCTCATTCTTTTCACATTATTCCTGAATGATTTTCCAGACCTTCTAGGATGCGGTGTGTTGATAGGTAAAACCATGATCAAAATTCTTATGTACGCTGATGATGTGGCACTCCCGACCGCCAGAGTCTTCAAAGAAACATAAATATCTTAGTTGAAAACCAGACAAGTCCAAGGTTATAATTTTCAGAAAAGATGGGAGGATTGCCTCATCAGAGTGTTGGTTTTACAGCAGGCACCCCTATTGATGTCGTCAATGAGTCCAAGTACTTTGGTGTCACGCTAATCTTTCGCCATTCATTCACTGCCCCCTTACAGGAGAAAAAATCTATTGCTAATCAGGGGAAGCAGTTTTATTTCTCAGAACCAGATTCATCTTTCAACCAAAGTATAAACTGTTTTGCTCTGTTAGCCGCTCTATCTTGTGCTACGTTGTCAAATTTGGGGTTACCAGTGTTATGACGATGTACAAAAATTCAGCGCTTCTTCATTAAAAAACTGTTTGGTCTTCCTGATATTACCCGTAACTTTTATGTTATACATGGAAACAGTTGTTTATTTACTTTTTCTTTTTACCTTAAAACCACATTTTTATAATGTTATAAAGGTTCTTTCCCTTCCAGATTACAGATATCCAAAAATTTCTGCAGTTGATGTAATTAATCAAAACATCTCATGGTTTGCTCATTGGAAATCCCTATTCCTCAACTATGACTGTGATTTTAATTAGTCTCTTGATGATTTTTCCATGGCAATCGGTTCTCTCTGAATTGTTGGTGAAAGTGGGCTTGTCTTTTCGGGAGGAGTTTGTGAGGTCAGCTCTGCACTCTTTCCGATTCTTATTATTTAAAGAGCTCAGTCACAATCTCTTGTTATTTAATTTTATCTGACAAAAACATAAAAATATGTTCACAGTTCAAAAACTATTGCAAGTTTCCCATGGTCTCATGTAATTAATCATATTCGTATCTTTGTTGGCTTCGGTATTCTTTATGTTTGGCATGTTAACTAATACTGACTTTATAATAATAGTAAGCATTAGGATTTATCTATTTTCGTCGACAAAGCTGACAAACTATTACCATCAAGGAAAAAATAATATCTATCAATGTCTGATGCTTTCTTAGTGACCTGTTTAAGCCTCTGATGACTGTCTTATTATAATTTAAGACACTTTATTGAGACTAGCTAGCCTTGTTATATAGTTGTTGAAACTTTCCTTAACTACTTCTTGCTGATTTCCTAGGGAATGAGTTAGGCATCTTGATTTCCATAAGCTTGGTGAACTGGAATAACTTGTTGTGGGGAGCAGCTTCGCCTCATGTGACTATTGAGTGACGTAGAAGTGGGCGGATTGTCATATATTTTGGATATAGGCAATCCAATACAAATAAGTTGGCCCCGCGACCAAGTGGTTTGTTGTCTAATTTGGCAACATCACTGAATGAACTTCAAGCTTCATACGCCATTTGTATTTGTCAAATCAAAACAATAGTCAAGTGTATACAGATGGATTGTTTCTTGTCTAGCCAAGGGCGCCTCCTCCACAATCTTCAACTTTTTTCACTGAAATACTTAACCGATAAATTAAGTAATTAAAATAAAGGTTACTTAAGAATGTAAGTAAAAAACTTGAAAATTTAAAGATCATATGACTCATTCTGGAAGCAATAAATATAGTTTATATATGTATGTGTTATATATATATAAATTCATGATCAAATAAATTTATTTCTGTTTAGGTGAAAGTGTGGGATCCTAACCAAGACAATTTAATATCAGTCTTTTCTATTGGTACAACAATAGGCTTTATTAAAAATTGTTTCTCCACAGTTTTAATGGTTTTTGTTAATTCAAATTTATATTTATGGAATTGGAAGACTGGCATGAAAATATGCTGTTTAAGTAATTGTTTAGAATGGATTGGAGATTTTAGACGTCTAGTCTGGATTAATCCTACAATGCTAATTATTGGAGGTTATAATAAACAACTCCAAGTGTTTTCATTTTGGTAGAATATATACATAAAAGAAAAAATTATTATATAATGTATAATGTTATAATCATTTTTATTTTAATATTCATTTAAAAGAATTTTAGAAATTTTCCTTCTTCAATAAAGTTTTTATGAAAGAAATTTCGTTGAATAATTTTATTTATAAAAAGTCAAGTCTTAGCTGAAATAGAACAAGCAAAGACTAGTTTCCCACGTGACCATTTGTTCCAGCTCGTGATATTGCAGTAGAAGTTTTAAGTGCGCCACACGATGCCACGAGCCTCAGCTTGTATTGATAACTAGAATAAATAGAAACTTTTACAGATTGCCACTTTTTTACATTCTCTTACTACTATAAAAGGAAGTATTGTAATCGAGCCAAATTTTCGATATCAAGTTTTCATCGGAAATATCCGTTTTGAGGTGTCCAAAAAAGTGGTTTTTAGCCATTGGTCTGTGTGTATGGGTGACAGCATATCTCAAAAATGAAAAATTGCAAAAGGTGCAAACGTGATGATATTTCGTTAAACTGCTACCAGGAGACCTGAGAATAAACTTTTCGTAAAAATCATTCTACCGGCTATCAAAGACGAGGCTTCCTGGGTCGCGCCACCCGGGTCGGGCCACTTATTTTGACGCCACTTGATTCGTGACCTGGGAAGCGCCACCCACGGCATGGATTTCAATTGCAAAGGCTTTCACATCAAGCATTTCCATCGCTGTTTCCGCTTCCTACGTCCACATGTGACAGACTGATTAGAAATCCACAGCGCACTGGGTGGCGCCCTGCTGGGTCGCGGGTAGAGTCGCCGATGGTCGACCGGGTCGCGCCACCTGTAGAGTGGCACCACCTACTGTGAACGCCCAATTGTAAACTTCTTATGATTGGGTCGCGCGACCCAGGAAGCCTCGTCTGTCATAGCCCTTAAGCAGAAATGTAAGTCCTATGTACGATATATGCAATGTAAGTCCGCCATTTTTTATTTGGCAGAGTATATTAATGGAACAAAATAAAATTGATGTTAAACACGCTCAAACTTTTCTCCAAGGAATTCATAATATTCAGTTAAAAGCTTTGGTTTAACCGGGAGTTTTTAGCTATTCACTGTATTATATAATAATTTTATTGGCTCAGTCCACTAAGTATGAAAGACTATCTACTATAAAGATGGAAATCTGCGCATGAGCTAATGCAAACAAATTCTATTTCTCGCAACAACATAAAAAAAGGAATCGAACTAATTAGTGCAATTAAACAAATTTAAGAAGAAGCGTTATTAGAGTTCGACAACTAGGGACTATAACTATGTAAATTGGAGGATAAGAAAGTCTTGTGTGTGTTTCACTCAGATTTTTCACTTTCTCTTACTGGAAGTATTTAGTAAGAGGAAGTACTAATTGTAATCGTGTCAAATTTTCGACATTGAGTTTTAGTACGATTATTAGTAAGAGGAAGTACTAATTGTAATCGTGTCAAATTTTCGACATTGAGTTTTAGTACGATTATTAGTAAGAGGAAGTACTAATTGTAATCGTGTCAAATTTTCGACATCGAGTTTTAGTACGATTATTAGTAAGAGGAAGTACTAATTTTAATCGTGTCAAATTTTCGACCGGAAATATCCATTTCGAGGTCCCCTGAGTCCAAAAAAGTGATTGGTCTGTTGACGTGTACGTGTGTGTGTGTGTGTGTGTGTGTGTGTGTGTGTGTGTGTGTGTAGGACAGTATAACTCAAAATATGAAAAATCGCCGAATGTTTAAACTTAATATTTCGTTAAAGTGTTATCAAGTTATCAAGAGGCCTGAGAATAAGCTTTTCGTAAAGATCGTTCAACCAAAACTGCCACCTTACGAATTTTTTTTTTTTTCAGTTTTTTGTGATTTTCTCAAAAACGGTTCAACCGACTTTCTTTAAACCTTGTACATCAACTACACATATAAGGCTCTACAACTTTTATTTGTAACATTTCTCTTGGTAAAGTCATTTAAGGGGTTAGGAGGAAGGTTATATTTTCCTCTAAATTGTTATCATATTTGATTATACAATTCACCCATCTAAACAAAATTAATTAGAAATAAATAGCTTGCCAAAATTCCTATTTTTAAGCAAATTAATAAACCATAAATGTGTGTTTACTGAATAGTTTTATTTTTAGTTTTTGCGATTTTCTCCATAAAAATACAGACGAATTTCAATACATTTAATTTACTAACCATAAAATTTGTCAATTACAATTTTATAAACTGCAGTAAGAGAAAATTGTGTGAGTGTTTCACACCAGATTTTTTTTTTTCGTGTTTTATTTAACGTTAGCAGCGCGAAGTGATAAAGCAGCGGTTTAGTGATTGCTTTGGCAGAGCGTGTACTGCTTAGCAAAGCATGAGTACCAATGCAAAATAGTGGAATTAGCTCCGTGTCTGTGATTGTATTGATAGCAAAGAGGCGTTCCTTTTAAATACTTCACCTCAGAATGATATTCACTGTATATTATCTAATAGGAAAAGTAAATTAGTATCCACTGTCACGAACAATTCTGTACTAGAATATTATATTTTTTATAATTATGTCTCTTTCTGAAATTAAATAAAATCATTTTTTAAATAAGATCATGTTTTCTTCAATAGTTAAGTTGATAAGGTGGTATTTTTAATCTCTAGAAATTAAAAGTCACTTTTAATCTTTAGAGATTAAAATTAAAACCAATGATGCACCTTTCATTTCAAACAAATTTTAAGGTTTGGATGAAATTGCTAAAATCTAATTATAAATAAATAAGCCTGCACTTCAAAAAAAAAAAAGCAACTACAAGTAAAATCAACAAGAAAAAAATAAACTTGTTAATTTTACTGAGATAGGAAAAACAAAGTCTTCACTCGTTAGTCTAGTGACTAGCGCACTCGCCTTTCACGCGAGAATTCAGGGGTTGATTCCCGTGAGGACAAAGTCGATGTTGACCCAGCTTTGTTAGAAAAAATGGGAAGCTACAGTTAGTAGCGCCCTAGGTAGCGAAGGTCAGAACTGCCACTTACCACACGTCCCCCAATATATCGCCGTCTAGCAAGCCTTGGTCCTTTATGGACTGTAGCGCCATGGGTTTTAGGATAAACAAAACAAAAAAGATTAGCTGTATTTTTAAAAGAGTTCAAGGAGCATTCAAATGCTTGGAAATTAGGCCCATTTCTGGGCAAAGGCCTCTCCCAGATTATTCCAATTCTTCCTGTACCAAGCTGTTTTCATCCAATTGACACCACCTTGTTGCGATCAGTTCGTCGAAGTATCTCAAGTGTTACCTGCCTCTTCTTGTTTTCTGGTATAGTGGAAGCCAGACCGTAGTTCTTATTGTCCATCTATCGTCTGTCTGCCTCGCCATGTGTCCTGCCATTATCTTTTTTACGGCCTTGTTAATATCCTGTAGCCCCATCATTTTTCTCAACTCTTTGTCCTTTATCTTGCCTCTCCGGGTTCAAGCTTCAAAATACTTAAACTTTCTATTGCTCTCCGGGTGACTTGAAGACGATATAAACTTTTTTTGGAAAGGGGCCAGGTTTGCGCGCCATAAATCAATTGGGGGGACAATGCATCTTTGGTAACCTAGAGTTTTGAGAGAAAGAGACATATTAGTCTCAAAAATAAATTTCATGCTCTAGAATTTTCTCTAGGTCAGAAAAATTTGTATAAATAGCTGAGAGACTTCTATGGAGACTCTGTCCTTGAATGAAATTATTTGGCCTAAATAGATTGCCTCTGTTACCTAATTTAATTTATTTGCGTCGAGAAACAGGTCGTTAGTGCACCTATTCGTGATCAGGACAGTTTTATATGAATTAATGAACAGGCAGTTTTTTTTTTGCAACATTATTTAAATCATTTAACATTTCAGATAGTTCCTCAGACGAATGAGCAAAGCGCAGATTTGTCAGCTTCATTCTATTAATGTTTACACCCGCCCTCCCCCCGCTCCAGTTTTCTAAATACTTGTTCAAGTACGCAATTGAAAAGGGTTGGTGAGAGTGGGTCGCCCTGTTTGTCACCTCTTTGCAAATAGAAGTATTCACCTCCTTTTCCGACACCAATAATCCACTATATCATTGACCTTCTTGTTCACCACTTGCTTCCTCATACTGTCGTATAGAGATAATCATGTTTTAAGGAGTCAAATGCTTTTGTATAATCAATCAGTGCCATAAAGATTGCTATCTGATACTCTTTAGACTTCTTTATAATCTGATTGACTGATTGAAGGTGATCTATATTTGAAAAGCCACTTCGAAAACCTATCTGTTCGGATGGTTGATTTAAATATAAGACATTTTTTATTCTATGCTGAATAGCTTTAGAAGTTATTTTACTCAACATTGAAATCAACCTGACTGGCCTTTTAATTTTTTAATTCAGCTATATCTCCTTTTTTTGTGAAACAAGATAATATCAGAGAACAGCCATTGAGAGGGTACTTTGCCTTGGCATATCTGATTGAAGAGAACAGTGACATGAAGTATTATTGTTGGTGAAGAAAATATAATTTGATTTATTAAATATAATATGAACTGATTTATCAATATAATAGAAAATATAATACAATTTTCTTAATTTAACCTAATGTATGACAACCTTTCTGAAGGTAACCTCCCCATTTTCAATCGGAAGTTACTATCCTTTTGTAAATAGTTTTAACTGTTGTAGAAAAAACGTAATATTTAACGCGGAACAATCTCCTTCAGTTGTCAAAATAAATGGCAAACCTGAATGTGAGAATCTAAAAATGGCATTTTACTCTCTTGTAAAATAAATGACTATTTAAAAAAAATGAATAAAATTTATTATCTTGACTATGTGATTTAATGTTTTTTCATTTTGTTACAATGTGAGTACTCTCATTATTTTATACTCATTTAAAATCATTGTTTTTTCCTAAAGATAGTTTTCCTTAATTTATTTTTTTTTGTTTTTTTGTTGGCATTAGCCGTTCAAGTGATAGCCATAGTTGTACATTGATTACTTAGAGAAACCTAACATTTTCCAAAACATACCGGAAAGCTCTTAACTTAGATATATCAAATATTAATTTAGAATCTTAAATTAAACCTGAGCTCTAAATTTATTTGCACACACACTATTTACAAGAGTGTCGAGGTGCCTATCCCAATACAGACCCGCCCTTCCTAGAAACAGTGTCTCCCTAAATAAGTATAGAGAGAGACGTGATAATCAGAAGTTGGCGTCCCTGTCAACATCGGCCCTCACAAGAAAAATACACATACCCAACGAAATACTCTAACTATATTCCATTCTTGCTAATAAATACATTCACTCTAAACAACTACCCCATCTGTTTGCCTCATTATATCACACACACCATATATATATAAACATTTATTTTGTAGGTTGAGTACTTATGTTCTATCCCAGGGCTGGTATGGCTAAGGTACCGCCTCTTTGGAAAAGAGAAGCTGGTGCCATCAAGCCTCAGCCGGGGCCCCCTCTCGGACCTATTAAGTCTACTAAGGCAAGCAGGACTCGAGAGGGTGCTCTGATGGCAGGGTCCTAATTGACCACCTGGGAGTCCCCCCCAACTCCACAGTCCGATAAAGGAAGGACCGGGGAAGGGCCTCCAACTTGGGGGTTGCCACAATAGATCCATGCGGTGGCGCAGGCTGAAGAGCCAATCCCTCCTTTAGAATCTAATCTAATCTAATCTATGTTTATCCCTCCCTTCGGCCCTTTCAGTTATAATAAAACCTAAAAATAATTTATATTCTTAAACATACTTAAAATTATACAAATAATTTTACAATATTCTAACGTTTACTCGACCAAACACTTATATATTGCTTTATATACTTACATGTTATCACTTATCTTAATTCAATTAAAAGTCTTTTCATTGTATTTAAAAGACAATGCAAAATTATAGAATTCCAAATCTTCGTTTTTGCCGCAAGACCCGCAGGTAGCGCTACTTTCGGCATTTATTTTAGCCAAATTCTGCTTGCAAATGCCGTGATTAATATGTAATCTACATACGGTTCTGCAGAAGCTTTGTTTGGTTTCAGCGTATGAAAACTAAGGTCTATTTTTAATACTGGAGTTGATCATTTATAGAATCGGCCTTTGACTGCCGTTAAAGTACCTATTCTGCCCTTCTGACATAACACTATTCTTATTAATAAGAGACAGGATGTCTGAAGGTGCAAGGACTTCTCCTTCCTCTGTAGCCCTTGTGACCTAACAATCGACCCTTTCATTTCCTGCTATTCTAATATGAGCTTTAATAAGATATAGTTAAAGCTGTTTTTGAGATTGAGATGGTCCAGCTTGTTGAGAACACTCTGATGTCTGTAATTACCCTACCGATTTTTACAGACTTAAGATACTTCTTGGCTTATAAAATTACCCAAAGTTGGCAATATACAGAAGTAATATCTGATAGGGAAAACATTTCCTCCGAATAATGTCATTCTTTCTTTAAATATTCTTTCATTTTAGTCTATATAAAGTATCTATTAATGAGAAATAAAAACTGAAGGTAGCTAAGAGATAATTCTTTAAACACTTTCAGTCTCTATGGATAATATATCTCCGTGTAACTGTTGAACAGAATCTGGCGATCGATTGGTGTTAGGAGTCTGCGTAGTTTTCAGTTGACAGATATCATAGTTCTGTAAGAAGATTCTTTATCTTTATTTCATTATAATTTTGTTTAAAGTTAATATTCACCAAAAAAATTTTACATTTTTTATAATGGTCATCCTATAGTTTTTGATAGAATTGTAAAAAATATAGTTCTAATTCTAATTGTTTTGTTTCAATTTATTTGATGATTACTTCAATACTAATTCTGTGAGTTATATTCGGCCAGAAATGTTACTTGAAGCTTCCCTGACTATAATTATACTTACAAATACTGATGGATCTGCTGGTTAGTATTAAAAATATTGTTTACTTCATCTTATTTACACAATCTAATTTCAATAAGGCAGCACGTTGATCTGCTTGGTAGCCTGTTGCTTAGTATTGACGTGTTTGTTTATCTTTACATGTGCCATAAATTTCTTAAATGTATGAAATTATTTCGTAGTTAACAATTTTCTTTGTGTTCTAATGTTGAAATTCCATGTTAATTGAAGGTAATATTGTAAAAATGGAATTATAATTGTTTTTTTTTTAACCTAATTAAAATGGAGTGTATGGTCAATTTTTAAGTAATCAGTTAATTGAACCAGCACTTTTACTTTTCATTGACTGAGCGCTTCAGTGTATTACATTGAAAAAAAATTTTATCACTAGTATTCATTTAAAATGTTTAAGTGTTCTTCGATATAAGGAAATACAATGTAAATAATCATAATAGGAATATCTGATTATATCTAGATTATCTGTTCCGAGATAATAATAACATGTTATTTATATACTCAGTGTTATGCATAAAAATAATAATTGACTTTTATTTTCTTTTATTACTATAAGAGAAAGCCTGTGATGATGGTGACTAATTTTGAAAGTTGTACCTACTTTTAACGGAAATAAAAATTTCAGTTTGACAGAGTCTGAAAAAAATGTTTTAAATGATTTCTGTGTATGTATGATGGACAAAACAGCTCAAAAATGAAAAATCTCTGGAAGTTCCAATTTTAAATTCTGTTTCCAAAAAAATGAAGAATTTTTGGTCAGAAATCAACCGGAAATCATACTGAAAAGGATTTTTCAGTTTTTTCGTGATGAATCCAAAGGTTTTTCTTTCTCCCTACGCTAATACCCCAAATATAATCTTATCACTTTAAATATGAAATGTTTCAAGTAAACATTTAGCAAAAAAGTCCAATTTTGAAGAAAATGTATCAATTAGAATGGATAATATTTGCAGAAAAAAGAAGTCTGTGTCTATTGAAAACATTCGAGGTTTTTAGATCATTTTAAAATAGATATTGGCCAGCAATTCATTCATTAATTCCTAATCATCTATAAACAAAAAAAAATTGTTTTTACCTAAAAATATTAGTAATGGAGCTTTTAGTTATTGTCTTCAAATTTTACTTGAATGTGACCACATTGCATGACAGTTGCCATATGATTAACCTTCACCATAACATAACTGCAGCTGGAGGTTATCTCAACTCTTAGATTAACCAAAATCAATTTTCACAGGAAAATGTTTCACATAAAAAGTGATTAACTTAAATCTATGAGTTAGCATTATAAGTTTAAAAAAGAATTGTTGGAGCCATGTTCGAAAAAAATCAAAATCTCAAGACTCTTTTGTGTAAAGTATGAACTTTTCGGTGACCGATTTTCATCAGACTTTTAACTTATAGCAATGCATTTTAATGTCTTCATATTTTATAGAGTAGCATGCATATTGCAATGTAGTGATACTTCAGAGAAAAGCTTAACATTGCAAATCCCACCCTCCAGATCCCTTCTAATAATTCAGCCTTTAAAATGTTTAAATTGTAGTATAAATTTTCCCTAAATCTTGATGAGTAAAGTAATATTTACCTTATTCAAACCTTTTCAGCAAAACCATAGGTTTAACAATGATATCTCCCTCAGCTTTAAAAAGAGTTGTTTTTTATGTAGTACATGAAAGCAGAATGTGGTATGATAAACATCTAGCAGTGTTCAGTTATTGTACATATATATATATATATATACACATTGTATATATATATTTATATATATGCACTATGTGTATGTGAGTGTGAAAAAGAGAGAGAGAATCGCTGGAATCTCCAACTTGATATTACCACCGACGGGATGGTGAGATTACCTCAGTGGTAGCGTACTGGACTTGTATTGTAATGCGAGGGATTACGGGTCTAGTCCAGCAGTACTACCTCTACGAAGTTCTGCAGCTCATGACCTGGTAATGGATAGTGTTGTCTCTAATAAAAGAACACTGTCCGGAGATCTGTAGTATACTGAGAAGTTTCCGGAGGCGCCTATGACTCACATGTTGCCCCACTCCAAAAAAAAAAAAAAATCACCAAGGAATCAGTTACAAAGTTCGAGATAAAATGAGTCAACCGGAAGTGCGGCTTTACTGTACCTTTTTTTTCAGTTTCACGCAATTTTCTCGAAAAATGTCTGTACTATTTTCTATAATCATCCATCAAGTACCTTTGTAACAATATTACCATCTGACATTTGAACTATAATAAAGCTCATACTCGATTCCAAATATACTTTTTCCTAAGATTCAAATCAATACCAGCGACCAGATCAAGACAAGGTTCCCTAATGGCGTAATATGTAATATTAGGCACAACTAAACGTTATGTAAAAAAATTTCGAATTAGAAAAGAATCTGTCAATAGAATTATAAGGATTGCAAGAATTGCAAAGAATTTTAGAATTGTAAGAATTTTTATTTCTAATTAATATTATTGATTAAAAAAAAACTAAATTCAAACAGATATTTATATTGTAATTTATTTATTTATTTATTTTTGTTTTAGGAGAGCTAACAAATAAGGAACATAAAACACTTGGTGCATCAGTATTAAAAAATGAATTGTATTGTTATCATTGCGATACAATGGTAGAAGGAGACAAATGCATCAATTTAGGTCTAGGTAATAAAAGTGCGCTGATTAAAAAATGCCAGGGAGATGAATTGCTGTGCATGGTGAGTGCAAATTACATAATTTTCACCTTACTTATTGAATATTCTCTTCATTTACAGCAAAAAAAAAAAAAAAAATTTTAGTAAAAAAATATATTAAATGTTATAAAAACTTATGAATTTAATTTAATATTGCAGGTAAAAAGATATTCTTATACAACGAGCACGGAAAATTCAACTTCGGTTTTAAGAATGTGGTCGTTGAAAAGAAATTGTACATCAACATGTGAAGCAGGGTGTATAATTATTGGAGAAAGAACAAAAATATATGCATGTACAACATGTTGTTCAACATCAGCTTGTAATTATGGTAAAGGAATCTCAAATATGTTAGTTATTAATAACAGTATATTATTATTAACAATAATCTTAACCATTTTAATATACAGATAGGTAGGTAAATTAGTTAATTTATTTACTTTTATGTATATACATGTTTATGATGTATGTACATCTTATTTTTTTACAAATTACCTTGAATTTCATATTTATCTAGTACCTTTTGTTTCTTAACTGTATTAAATAAATTAACATTAGTTAAATGAAGCAAGATATTAATTTTAAGTGGAATTAATACATTTCTATAAATATATTACAATTCTCATATAAGCATATCAAATTTTTAAACTTCTTAAGAAAGTAAATTTTTATTAACATTATAATTGTATTCCAGGTAAAATTTACTAACTTTTAGATATAATTCAAAAAACTTTGCTTTTGCTTTTAAGAGTCTTGTTTATGTCTTTCATTTTAGTTTCTTTTTTTCTATTTATAATTTTGAAACCAATGAAATAATCAAGTATACAAATTGAATTTGAAGTAGTAGAATTTTTTCCTTATTTTGAATTTAACATGTAGTTTACAACAATGATAAACTAAAAAGAGCCCTCACTGGTTAACCTAGTGGGAGGCTTTGATACGAGAATTCAGGGTTCGATTCCCATGAGAGCAGAAACAGTATTATTGATCCAGCATATGAGAAAAAATGGAGGGCTACAAGTAGCGAACCTGATAGCGAAGACCAGAACCAAGAAGTGGTGAGAACCGCGAAGTGCTTATAATATTCTTCTCAATAAAACTGAATAAAGTAAAATTAAATTAAAATAAAATGAACTTATTGAGGCTAAAAGGAAGCAATTAAGGAAGAAATAAGATCATTATTGAATGAGCGGTAATGCATAATTTTATTGAAGCACATACAGACAGAATCTCGCACTAGTTCAGAGTCCACTCGCATAGTTCAAAAGTTATCGCATGTGTTTGTTTCAATCGCAGTAACATTATCGGAAGGCTTCATGTAAGAATATCTCAAACCTCTCTAATTTTTTTATATGCGACATACACTTCATCGTACAAAAGAAAATGATGAAAAGCATGGAGCATTTAAAGGTACGCATTTGATGTGCAATCATTTTCCCGACTTAGAAGAACAGACAGGAATCATAAAAGAATAAGAGAGTTGACGCCTTACATTAGAGTATGCAAAGAAGGGAATAATTTAAGAATTATGCCAAATAATGGCACATTTAGACCAAGTTCATATGAGACCTCATTTTGCTGCTGATCTAAATCTACATATAAATCGAAAAGTTTAATGTCCAAGACCTCTAAAGCGCTTTTCTATCTCCGTCTAAATTTGGTCATATAGGAAAAAGTCCTTAATTAATGGTTTCAATTGTTATTATTAATGGACACCACTTTGTAATTGGACAATCTTAAGATCAAATTGTTCATTTTTCCCTTTGCTTAACGAATTTTAGAACAACTTATACTGATGTACAGAGACAAGACATCGTACAGCTTGCTTTCCTGCAACAAATCCAATCCACCGCAATTTCGCATGTATATCTACATTTAAAATGCAGAGGCTAAGGAAGTTACAACTTTCTATGTACCGTGTTATTGATGATTTGCAACCTTGAACAGAAGGCTTTTGACAACCTGAAAGAACCATGAGATCCTGGAATTCATATCGATATCCACGGGGTATCAAATTAAGTGCTGATATACAGATGATTTATTAACATCAGACTCATTGAGAATTTTAAATGATACTTCTCAATATGCATGGAACCCTTAAAAAATGCAATAATACTGTACCCAAATTTTATTTTTAAAATAATCTTTATATCAAATTATGATAATTTAATTTAAACAAGACTCTGGACTTGCAATAACAAAAATTCTAAATGTACTGAAAAACACCAAATGAAAAATGGAATGAAGATTTTAAAAAAATAAGTCTAATTTAAAATAAATAAATAGATTTAAAATAAATAAGTGACGGTTATAAACTATAAATATAAAATTATTAGAATAATTACAAAACAGTTGGAATAAATAAAATATTGAGAGGGTCGCATATTCGATATTATATCTTTTTTTAAGCGGCTAACATTGAATAATTAAAAATGATTTTAGCTCAATACAAAATTTTTATCTTTTTTTTTTTTCTTTAGATAAACAAAATATCTGAAATATTATATTACAATTTTTTTTCCTTTAATTTTGAAATGATAATTACGTAATCAATCACTTCAATCTTATTAATAAAATGTTTGCCTTATCAGATGAGCAAACTTTGTAAAATCAACATCGAACCTAGATTGACGGTAGGTAAATCAAAATATTTCTTTTTATTATGCAAAATTTTTTTTAGAACATTTTTTAAGAGTTCAATAAGTTATTGCAAAAAAAACTAATTCACTTTTGATTAGATAATATTTTTTTAATTCTTAAACATAAGATTTGAACTGTTAAGGTGGAAAGTATATAATATTGGCTGAAAAACTAGCTCCTCACTGATTGTAGAGATTCTAAATTTTTAAAAAGTATAATTTTTACTTTTTTTCTCCCTAAATTTTACTAAATGACCAACAAAAACTTACCAATATTTGGAAGAAGAAAAAAAACTTTGCATGCTTTTTAAAGTTTAAAATATCAAGGACGTATAAAAGTAAACGAAATGCATAGAATTTATTTCATCAACCAAAAATATACACACTTCAAAGTATCCACTATCTGAATTGATAGCCTTTTAAATTAATCCATTTAAATTCTCTCGTGAGATTTTTTTTCATGTCAATAATTTAATAATATTAGATTTCCATTAAAGAGCCTATAAAAAATTATTTCTTTTATATGTTCGCCCACATTTCGGCTAAAATAACAATATAATTCTTGATCGTAGAACCAATAAGGATAAACTCTCTCAATCTACAAAACTAAGATAAAGTCTTGTACAACTAGAAGAAAGCTAAAGTTTAAACAAACATCTCCAATGGTTAAGAAAGGAAATTGTACAAATTTTTCCAAGAAAATATGAAGTGCCTTCAAAACAACTGAAAAAAAATCATAAAAAGGTTAAGGAGGCCCTTATAAAATTTTCATCATATAAGTGTAATAAAAAAAAAATAATTACCCCTTTGACACAAACAACAAATTATACCTCAATACAAAGCGAAACTATGGATAATTCAACTTTCTACACTTATCTTTCAAAAAAGACTTCTTTGAGGAAGTATTCTTCTAAAATTATCTTAATACTTAAAAGATAAATAAAAAAAAACGTAAAAATCCCTGACTTAGTTTGTATATCTAAATTTACGATTAAAAAAAATCCCCTTCTGATTTTTTCCCCGCTAAAACTTTGGTTAAACACAGATAATATGTCGGCTATCACAAAATATCTCAGCGTCAGTGCCTAATAGTCGTCGATAAAGGTTAAAGACATTATATAATATAAAAACTTGGAAATTGTATTGAATGGAATTTGAGATAATTTTTTAGATATGTATTTCTGTTTGAAAATATATTCAATAAATCGTCAATGAAACATCATATCGTCTTCTTAAAAAAAAATAATAATAATAATTTAAACGTCAGTCTATTGAGTTACTCAATTTATTGGTTTCCAGATATTTTTAATCAACCAAATCCTTTCTAATAAGTCCAAATAAGCCTAATAAGTCGAATCTGTGCTTCTATGTTCTAAAGTTATATATATTGTATCAGAGACATTTTCCGTGATACCTGCTTCTTTTTGTGCTCAAAGACAGATTTCGGGCGTTCGCCCATCTTCAGGATGCGTTTGTCAGACAGTGTGATAACACAGACATGCACAGAACAAATTCAGTTTACAAACTTCACCAGTGTGGAACCAACCACCATAGCAATTATATATATTGTTTAGATGTTTTGCAATGAACGCTATCTTAAGAAGTTATTAAAAAATTAATAATAATATAACTCAAAAAAAAATAAAAAAATCAGCCCTAGAGTATATAAGACGAAATGTATACCAGCATCTGGAGAAAACAAGGATTACAACATCTAATGCAATGAAGAATTAAATAATTCCTAAACATATATTATTAATAGCAACATACAAACTACGCTTCATATCTCTTCCTAATCAAACAGTAATAATTATTACTGTGTAAAAAAGAAAAATAGATAGCAAAGAATCTAAATATACTTTAAATAATAAACATAAATTTACTTGAAAAAAAACCTTCCCGTCTATAAAAAGTAAAATTAAATTTTTCATCACATCTTTTCGTAAAAAATCTTGTTTTGATCCGATACATTAGATTACTGTGTAAAGCAGCTGTGGTGGTTGAAAATACAAGTCCTATGAACAATGTATAATTAAAAAATCAATCCAGAAATTAAGAATCTTCTGATAAATAATTGCAAAACAAATAGGAACGAATTCAAGAAAGAATTAAAAACAATATATGAAGAAAGAAATCAATCTTATCTACTACTTGAACAAGAATTAAAAAATGCTGGATCCTTCAAAGTTTCGAGATGAATTGAAAATTAAGCATAAATCCGACAATATTAAATCAAAACAAACAAAAATAAAAACGTGCCTCCACTAAAAATATGAAAAGCTAAAATTTTGTCTGATTTCGATAAGTGAAATATTGACAAACATTAGATTACCTATATACTAAATAAATACAAACATGTGAAAAACCATAAATAAAAATAATTTTTAGTTTTCTTTTATACCATTAAGAAAAAAAGAATAGGTAATATCTATTTATTTATTTGTTCAATAATACAATAAAAATAATTTGATCAATCAGTATATTGATTTACTTATTTTTCATCAATAAATATTTAATTTACATAAATTAACAACATTTAACAAATGAGATTTGGTAAATACATTATTACAAAATATGCGCTAGAATTTTTTTTTTTGCTAATTATTATATAATTTAATTACATATTATAAAGATCAAAATAATACTATACTAATTAAATCATCAAGTAAATGCCTTATCGATTGTTAAAATAAATGAATAATAAATTTTATCATTAAATAAATAAATAAATAAATTTAATATTTACAAAGATTGGTCGTTTACAAAAACACAATAAAGGGAATATTACTTTGACTAGTCCATCAGTACATTTAAATAATGTAAGTTTATTCTAAATATATTAATCATTTATATAAAATTTCACAATTATATATATATTTGTTAAATGATATGTTCAATTATATATATAGATTATATTCAAAGATATATATAAAAGAAAATAAGTCGAAGATATATATATATATATATATCTTTAATTTTTGAGCCTTATTATGTAACATTCAGCAAAAATGATAAACAGTAGTTAATTTTTCTCATTGACATTGCAACATTTATAAAGTTACTGTCCGAATTTCTTAGTTGCTTGTCCTTATAAATAAATTCAATAATTAGACATTAAATAACTGTAAAAAAAAAAAATAAAGTGCTTATTTAAATTATTAAGCTGTTTTTTAATGCAAGTTTAATGAATTCTTTGTTTTTAATACTGTAGATGTATAGATAATTTTTTTTTCTTGTCTTATTAAAAAATAATATTCTAAATTTTGGAAAATAATAATAAATGAAAATGAATAGTTGTAATTACATAAATATATTACGACTGATACATAAATATTTATATGTTTCCTATGTAATGTAAAAACAATGTGCCATTCATAAAAAAGATATTGTGATTTTTATTTGATTGTATAATAAATTAAGGATGCATAAATATTTCTTTATAAACACATTTAATATTAATATTTTATTATTACTCATTGATTTGAAAATAAATAATATTTCAACATTCTTCTTTTTTCTAATTTCATTAGATGTTGATAGTTTTAATTACATATAAAATTACAGTGTTATTTGTTGCATACAGTAGAATAATCAAAATTTTTCAATGTATGGTATAAAATTGATAAACATGTTCATTAATTAGTTAGCGTGTAATGATAATAGGAGTTGGAAATGTATTTAATTAATTAACTTATTATAAATGTTCGAGCATATGGGCGTTCTGTTTATGTTAATGATAATTTCAATGATGGCAACTTTAATTTAATTGGATTTTATGAATCGAGTAAACTAATACTGATATTAGAGGCTCTTTTGAATTGTGTGCATTCTTTTCCCATATTAAAAATAGTACAAAATATTCAACTGGTTTTTTAGTTTAAAAAAAAAAATTAAATTAGAAATATTACCACACTGTCTCTGGCCTCTTATCTAACCATTTTTTGATATTTGGAATTCCGTGAATTTTATCTCTTAATTGCCTAATGTTTTCGTAGTTGGTTGCTATATCTTGTTCAATCATGAAACTGAAGTACTCCAAGATAGCCACAAAATAAATATCTGCCCATGACAGCTGGAATTATAGTTTTTTTATCAATAACAAAAAAATAATAATACCCTCTTTTAAGAACCAACAATCAGCTTACTTCAAATACTTAGAGACATTATGATTACCAAATACTTACGAGACTTCCATGATTAGTCCGTTAATGCTGGTAATTAAAAATAAGACGAAAGAGAAAGTATAGTTCGAGGCAATTGTATTAATCGTCGTTTATAAAGTGGATTATGTAGATAATATGGAACCAATTAAAGGTGCTCAAAATTTAGAGAGAAACTATTTAGTATGTTAGAAATGCGAACTTAGCATCAAAAAGTTGTCTTGAACCGCGAATAGTAAAAAAGAAAGATGTTATCATATAAAGAGATAATATTTCTGAAGTTAATCAGGCAAATAAATTGTTAAAATAATAATAAAATATCAGTTTTTTTAATCTGGTCAAGATGGCACGATTCAATAATGAATTGTGATCATTCACAATTCAGTAATTAAATTCAATAATAAATTGAAAGGTTCGTATGAGTTTTATGGTTCGTGCAGATTCAAAATTCATCCACGATACCCAAAACTCCCATCTATTTTTACTTTCAAATTATAGATTTCATAATTGTTACACTATTAATAATATAACTAAATAGTTTAGAATGTCATTCAAATCGTCACGCTTTAAAATTACAATGACATGCTTATACGGCAATGGCCAGAGGAGTTTTTAAAGAAAAAGATTCTTTGTGCTCTACGTTTCGGGTACCATTGGTGTCCTTCTTCAGGAGCTCTGTAAAAATTTATTGGAGAAAATACAGTATTTTACAGTATAGTAGTTACAAAAAAGTGCATAGATTTAAAAAGCTACTACACTGTACAATACTGTATTTTCTCCAATAAATTTTTACAGGGCTCCTGAAGAAGGGCACCAATGGTACCCGAAACATAGAGCAACAAAGAATTCTTTTTCTTTAAAAACTCCTCTGGACATTGCCGTACAAACATCACATTCTTAATAATTTAGATTTATCATGGTTAAAATTTCAATGAATTTCAAAATAACAAATGTATTTTGTATTAAAGTTATCATTAAAATAAAGTTAACTTATTCATTCATAGATTAAAGAAAAGTACATAATGAGATTGGCAAAGCAGATAGGTAAGTAGACCATCAATACGGATGTCTTGTAAATGATTCAGGATAAAAGCAAAATGAGTAAATCTTGGAATATTCATTCACAGTGCCTAGGACATTTTAAAATTTCGGGTTAAAAATGCTCAGCTTAAATTTCGAGTTAACAGCCTTCATAGCTGATACACAGAAAAATGAACATAGTACAACGCAGGCTGATAACAGCGCCTGCATTTTATCAATGGCTTATCTTTCATTAATTATATTGTTGAATACATATAAAACAAAATATCACTTGAGTCTGTTTATTATAAGAGATAAGTATCTGATGCAATATCACAAAATCTGAAATTAAGCACTGCTCAATTGAAATTCAAAACTTATAATGGGGGACAGGAGAATGAATACCTTTTTAAAAATATACGAGTTAAAATTATATTTACCTTTCCATTTGCTAGATAGCCATTTACCTTTATTATATTATCAAATTTTCCAAGATATAACGGTATTGTAACATTAAATAAAGGTCCTTTAACTCTCTTCTTATTTGCTTCATCACGATTATAAAAGTAAGTCCAAATTGCTAGAATATAAACGTTTCATGAAGGTTTTTTTTTAAAAAAAATTGAAATAGTACTTTGATATATTGGAAGAAAGCATGGCTTAGTCTTCTACAATAAGAAATTAAAGTACATTGTTCATAATGATAAAATAAGCGTTACTATAATTTCATTAAGCTGTCCCTTCACCAGAAATAACTATTTACAAATTACTCATACTATTTACTTCTACACCCAAAAAACTACATTATGCCCAGATATAACAGAGAAGAATGAAATAAATAGTTCAAGAGAGCCTGCGGTTACCAAGAAATAGGGAAGAAAAAATAGGAAGAGATTGTAGAAAATTTGAAGTGTATGGCTGATGATATGGTACATTTAACGAGGTTAGGCTACTTTTCCTACCAACTCATGGCAGTTGAAACGAAATAGAAGCCAAGCGGAGAGTTTAAAGATCAAAAGTTAAACAAAAAAACAAAGTTACAAATTATATTTGTTGTAGTTGGTTTCGCAGAGCTGCAAACCATCAGAGATATTTCCGTGATAGCCTTCTTTTTGTGGTCATCCACCGGTTTCAGTCAGACATTCGCCCATCATCAGGTTGTTTTTGTCAAAATAGTATCAACTAAATTTGCTCTGTGCAAGTCTATGTTATCACACTGTTTTGACTAAAACATCCTGATGAGCAAACGCCAGAAACCGGTCATTGGCCACAAAAAGAAGCAGGCTATCACGGAAAATATCTCTGATTACAATTATATTCTTAGGTTTTGGTCATAAAAAGAGAAATTGCTATAATCAATGACATTGTGCAATCTTTGGGAGTGTAACCTCGCATCTTCAATGCAAAACACCACCAGCATGAAACACTGGGATTACAATAAATAAGCTAGTTCATCAATATAGAGTTTATGACTCACTATATGAACATTTCAACACGAACCATTCAATATAGAAAATAATACGATACAGGTTGATATCATAGCAAAATGCAGCACGGTGTTCGTTATTCGAGCAAGATGTGCTATACAATTGGTTTGTTTAAATAAATAATGAAAATGACGCTAACCTGTTCTAAAATCCGACAGGGTATCAATTATAATATCAATTTCCAAATCTTCCCAATCATTATCTCCAACTAGTTTAGCTTTCTTTCCTAAATATCTGTGTTTCACATAATGAATTATTAGATTATAGATAATTGCTGATTACAAATAGTATTTCTAAATAAGATACATACCTACAAATTGCAATTGTTTGATGGACTTTTTTATCACCAATTTCAAGAAGAGGAAGTTTTCCAAATGGCATTTCTTGTAAAAAAATAAATAACCATTACAATTCTTTCAATGTATGAACGTTAAAAATTTGAATTCAACAATGTGAATCGAGCAAATATTACGCTGTATGATGCTAATTTTCTGATATTACATAATCATTATCTACATTTACAACAATTAATGCAAGTGTAAAGTGAATGAACGGTTAATTATAGTACGCAGTTTTAGCATACAAATAAAACACCTAGATGTTTAACCAATCATGCAAATAATATTAATAATTATTATTCTTATATTTTTATTTAAGAATAATACGGTACAATTATGAAAAAACGGCAAATGCCGTCTGCCAGCACAAATCATGCAAAGCTTTCGGCATAACCACATCAATTGGAAGGATGAAAAAAAAATGATTAACAATTTCTTAAAAGAACATTTTATGGAAAGAAAAATAATATGTTTTTGTATTTTGCGACTAAAATTGGATTCAGTAATGTATTCTCAGCGGAAAAAGAACCAGGTAAAGATTATTATTATTATTATCATTATTGATAATAGCTGAAACTTTTTGTGCAAACTAAAGAAATCGAAGAATTTCATCATATTTTATTTAAAAGAAAACATTGTTGAGTCTACAACATTGAGAGCCTCTGTCTACAATATTATTAGTTGAATTTAAAAAAAACGCATTACTTTGTATATATTTTAAATTCTTTTACCTCCGCTTAAACTAAATTTGAAATAATAATAATACGAAAGAAGTGACACGGAATTTCGGCTCTAAAAAATCAAAGGTATATTAAATGAAATGCAAAAAGAAAAGGAATTTATTTTATTAAGAAACCTATTTTCGAATTTTTACATAAAATTTCAATTGTTTGTTTACATAAACAAATATTTCACCCCTCTTTTCCGAATTTCAAACTAAGAATATGAATCGCTTTACGGGGAAAGTATATGCCTCAGAAAAAACAGCGATCAGTTAATTGTATTGCAGCGAGAGAATTTTGAACTGTGAAAGAATTTAACATTATAACAAAATGTAGGTTAACATTTTGAAATCTGTCGTTATGTAAAATCAAATATTATACTGAAAAAGTAATATATCTTTTTGTTTTTTAATAACAAATTTAAACAGATACTAGTTTCTGTATCAACAATATTTGTGAGTACTTCAGCAGGAAAATCTCAGTATTAGAGATACGATTTGACGTCACATGAAAACGCGCGCTTGTGTCAGGCATGACGGATTATTAATAAATCCATTTAGAAGCTCATTTGGATAAGTGATTCATCATATTATCTACTACTCGTGTTTTTTATTGGAATATCTAACCTAAATAATGAATATATGTAGATTTGAATAAACTACTTTAATGCTAAAAGATAAGTTTGTCATTACGAAATCTTTTTGCTGGCCAAAACAACAACAAAAAATCATTCCAATTAATATACTTGATGAACAATCAACGTATTACGATTACGGTTACAGAATCGAAATAAAGAAACATCATCATCATTACTGAATCAAGAAAAGGATTTTGAGGGATCTTAATTATTTAAAATAAACATGAAAGAAGCAAGAATTAAAAAAGTATAAAAAAATGGAAATAATTTGTTTAAGATAAAAAAAAGAAAAAAAAAGCGATATACTTGATTTGATTTGAGTTTGCCATTTTCGATAATCATCAATTCTATTGTCTTCAAAATCTTCACCCAGATAGGAGAGCATATATCGAATTGGTTCACCCAATCCCATAATATTAAAATATAATAATTTATATGTAGGCATCTGAAAATATTAATAAAATATTAACTAAAATTTTGGCTTCTACGTATTAATAAAAAAATAATAATACAATAAACTTACCTTCCTTCCTTTCCTGTTGTTTATAGTAGTATTACACTGCCACTAGTTATTCAGAAAGAATAATAAAATTATACTGAGATATCCCCCACTTTATAAAGCACTTTTATCTATCCATGACTTGCACTTCTATCAAATTTGTATCATAATGTTTTTTGGAAATATTATCAAACAATGACCACAATTGACTATTTGAACAAAAACAAAACAAAAATCGTAAAAAATGCGTAATATATGAACGAATACCCCCACTAATTTTGTTCACTAACTTCTTTGCTATAGCTCTTGTAAATTTGTCATTATTTGATAAATTTTGTTCTTGTGGGAGGTTCAAACATATTAATGATAATTGATATTACATAATTTTTATATAGATTCTTAGTAATTATAATTAAAATTTCTTTTCTGCCTATATTATTGCCGTGTCATCTTTTTAATATGATAATGAGTTTTCTATTATACCTAATATTTTAATTTGCCAAAGAAAGTATTTTTTCCCTAGATAGTTTTTTTTTGTTTCTTGGCGTAGGTTTTTATCATAAAGCGAGCGTACACTGTATCATAATTTAATTTTCAAGACCACCGGTTAAAAAGTTTGAAATATTTTCAATCAGTTTTACTCAGTATGTTCAAATAAAACTGTTCCTCTTCCATGCTAATAAAAAATCTTTTTATTGTATTGCAATTTTTTATTTTTATTTTGAATGGAGCTTATAAGAATAATCGGCATAAGCGCTAGTAATAAGGGCACCAACAAATGTTTGAGGTGGTCATGAAATCAAATCCATCGCAACGTATTCTAATGAAAATATGAAGATATTCCTTTAAATTTGGTAGCTTAAGTTTAAAAAAAAAAAAAAAATGTGTCACGTTTTTCAAATATGTAATTTCCCTAAATTGTTCTGTAAATTCCTATTATTAATTTATACAAGAGAATAATACAGTTTTTTCCTAGTAAGTGGAAAATGAATAATCAATTTAATCCCAATCAATATCAGTTAGCTGAGAGAAAATTCAAGTTATAAATGTTCGAGCATAAATTTGTTAACTAAGATTACTTCTGAACAAACACATATTTATTTCCATTAATAACAGATATGTTTAAAAGTAATTCAGTAAGGTAAAAAATCAATTGGATGGAAAAACGAAATGTACCCATTTAAACCCAACGAACACCCATTAGAAGGCATTAATGAAGGATTTCATAATAGTTATGTAAGTTACTTCTCGTACTTGTTGAATGAACATTGTAAGTTTTAATATTGCCTAAATTATCGGAAAACTATTAACTAAATATCCAAATACATTAAAACAATACTATGAAATTAGGATTAGCAATTTTTATTAATGGATAATAACAGTGAAATGTACAGATTGCCAAAATAAAAAACCTAACCTCTGTTATTGAAACTTATGGAATATTCATTCAAATAATGCTGGCATTTGGCTTATCTTCTGGAAATTTTATATACATTCGCATAGATCTTTCTTGCTATATTTATTTTCTTCAATAGAAAGGCATTTTATTAGCTCCCGTCATAATTACAGATTTTCTATAAATATACATCTCAGTATTGGAAAGATTAATCCTCCAAATTTAAAATTGAAGATGATTCTATAGCATACCAGATCCAAAGAGGAACTAGAGATTCATAATTGGAACAAGTAGGTGTCAGATATCATCAACTTTAATGTAATAATGCACTCACACTTAAAAAAGAATTTAAAAATCACAATTTACTTAAGCAAATTATTCTGGTAATTTCATTTTTAAAGCAATTTCCCATAGATGTTGACGCGCCTTAAATTAAAAAAAGAAGAAAAAAAAACAATTTGTTTAAAAGAGTTACTACACCATAACCTAAACACTAAATAAAATATAAAACATTTCTCTCTCGAATACTATGTCCATTTAACTGCAACTTTAAACGTCATTAATTACTTGCCCTTGAACAAATAATGCTACATTGGTTGGACGGCAATTCATTCACCTTTATTATATTTTTCTCTCAAACCAAAATCTAAGGGGCCCATAACTTGTTTTAATTCGAAGCTTTAATATTTTAGATTTTTATAGTTAATATACATTAAGCCTGTAATACGCTGTAATATTGATATTTCATCAATATGAAATTAAAAAATAATATTCCTTTTCATTAGGATACAACTTCTATTTTAATCAGTTATTATTATGATTATAAATATTAAAACTCATTTCACCAAAATATACACTTTTCAGTTTTAGTGCTTGAAATGTTTGCTCCATTATCGAACATTAAAGCAAACACAGCCAATGGTCGCAAGTAATATGTTATGGTGCTCAATATATTATGTTACTGATCAAGTACATTTTATTAAATGATCAACTAAATTTTATTTAAACAGAATTTTAGTTAAATTATTTAAAGAATATACACATTAAAAAGGTCTGGAATAACAAATAAAATAAATAAGATTATTAACATCCACTTCTATTGTTTATAAAGAGTATAATCTGTTTTATTTCTAAAAACAAAGGTGATTTCACTTTCACCTTTTTCCATTTTCATTTCCTAGAACAGAAAATGCACTGATAAGCTTCATTATGAACTCACTTATGAAACTAACAGATTAATAATAAGGTAAGATACAATATGAAAGCTTAGTAAAAAAAAAAAGTTGCGGACTTTTGAAAAAAAAAAATTAATTATTAAGAATCATAGCAATTATTTTTTTCAAAACAATTTATAATTTTTTGTTTTTGCATCAGTATATTGATTCAGCCCATACTTCATTTCGACCTCATAATATTTTACCCTTTAATTACTTTAGTTTGATTGGTGTGAACAAAATTTAACAATTTTGTTTAAAATGTTTACTTTCTCTGATTGTGGCTCATCGAGTTCGTAAAAACAGATTTTTTGCCCTTGAACCCAAAAATATTTTTTTTTTTTTTGCTGATTTAAATAAAGTTGCTATTTAACTGAAATAATAATAAAATTTGCTAAATTTATAGTTCAAAGTTTTTATTTGGTTTGAGAATGACGAGAGAATATGTCATGAACCTTTCAGTCAAAATCATATGAACTGAAGTTAGTTCTAAATTACTCCATTACCTTCTCTTAACTTTCTCCCATTTCCTTGAAAACAACTTAACAGGTTTTGGTGAGTTTACGCTTATGCGAAAGCTACCACTTCAATTTGTGATAATAAATGCGACATTCAGAAGAAATAAGGAAAAAATCACTTTTTATCTAAAGTGCTAACGAGGAAGAAAAATCAAAGGAAGGAGCCAAGTGGTTTGAGGGAGTATTTTTACTCACATAGGGTAAAAGTTCCCTATGTTTCTAGAGACGGTTATTCTGTCGCAGAACCTCATTCAAGTCCAACCAGCGCGTCCTCGTCGTGGCTTGGAAACATCTGCGCTCCACTTTTGTGGAAGCGTGGATGGCCAAGCTGGTGGGCGAGCACAGAGGGTAGCCTTCGGGCTATTTGGGAACCTAGCACACCCACGTACCTAAGCTACAATTACATGCTAACAAGTGCAGCGATGCCCCGTCAGGAGTGAGAGTTGGTAGAAACTTTTCTGTCCTCTGTTTGGGTCGCCATAATTTATGTGCGGCCTGAATCTCTTGCAGCGAATTCTTTAGCTGCGGAGCCTCTGTGGGGGTTCATGCTGCATCACTTACACCTAAACGCCTTAACATCGTACACTTACACTATTACACTCCTACACACGCCAGTGGCACGTGCTGATGCCACCCACATGTTTGCCGTGTGTGGATACCTGTGTCGTGGGGAAGGGAAGTCCTGGTGTTTGAGGACGCAGGTTCTCGCTGGATGCAAGTTCCCTCGGCGTGCCTTGCATTCCAACACCCCACTTTGGTTCCTGACTCCACTAAACAGGCGGCCAGAGCCTAACCCAGCTCTGGTCAATCGGCTAGGTAAAGAACGCATGGGTGAGCTCCCGGGTATTGTGGGCCTTGGCCACATAGTTACTATGGATAGAGTGGTTTGGGCAGTGCAAAGTTTCACACCATTTAAGTCCCCTGGTCCTGATGGAATTTATCCCTGTCAGCTACAAAATGGGGGAGATGCACTGATGAAGGTGTTGATAAGGATTTTTAAAGGTTGTTTAATGTTTGGTTATGTGCCAACATTTTGGAGGGAAATTAGGGTGGTCTTTATTCCTAAACCAGGAAGAAGTGACTATCTGACCCTAAGGCATTTAGACCTCTAAGTCTTATATCTTTCCTTCTAAAAACTTTGGAAAGGTTGGTGGATAGGTATATTATTGATGATCCTTTGAAGGTCCTTTGAAGGATCATCCACTCCATCCAAACCAACATGCTTATACAGTAGGAAAATCGACAGAGACTGCTTTGCATTGTCTGATCGGTAGGATAGAATCTGCTCTAGAGACAAAGGAATATGCTTTAGGGTGCTTCTTTGATGTTAAAGGGGCATTTGACAGAGTATCGTTTGATGCTCTTGAAGATTCCCTAGGTCGAAAAGGTATACAATCAGTTTTAATTAACTGGATAGGTATTTATTTAAGGAGTAGAGTTATACAGTGATTGTGGGAGCGGGGAGAGGGTGTCCTCAAGGTGGCTGTCTTTCACCAAAGCTACGTGTGCTGTCATGGATGACCTGTTAAGCAGGATGAATTCATCGGGATTCTATGTACAGGCATATGCCGATGATGGTGTTATTTTATTGATGGGGGTATGTCTGACTACTATCTCAGACTTAATGCAAAGTGCCCTCAACATGGTATATGATTGGACTCAGGATAAGGGTCTTTCAATTAATCCCAGTAAGACCCAGGTGATTTTATTTACTAATAGAAGGAAGATCGTAGGATTAAAACCTCCTAGGTTATTAGGAACTTCTGTTCAGATTTGCAAATCGGTGAAGTTTCTTGGGGTGGTTCTTCACAGTAAATTAAATTGGTCGGAACATGCTAAGGCACAGCATCAAAAGACAATTATTTCCTTTTGGCAATGTCGAAGAATCGTAGGTAAAAATTGGGGGATTATTCCCAAGATGATGTTTTAGATATATGGTTCGGTTATTAAACCTAGGTTGTTGTATGCGGCTGTGGTATGGTGGCGTCGCATTGAGATAAGATCCGCTAGACTGCTGCTTGAGGAATTCAACGCTTGGCTTGTCTGGCGGTGACCAGTGCGATGCGAACCACGCCTACAGCTGCAATGGAGACTTTATTAGGAATTCCACCGCTCTTTGTAGAGGTGAAAACTATGGCAATGAAAGCCTGTTATAGAATTAAACAGGCAGGTTTCTGGCAGGGTAAGCGATATGGTCACTCTACCATTCATCGCGAGATGCTTTGAAGGTTCCTGTTACAGGTTTTCCCTCTGATAGAATGTTGAAGACTTTTGTTTTCGAGCATTCCTACAGTGTCAGGTTACCCTCTAGGGAAGATTGGTCAAGATTGGGTCCGTCTGGCATGATACCTGATAATTACTTCCGGTGTTACACGGACGGTTCCAGAATGGATGGTAGGTCTGGAGCGGTCTATTTTGAGACCGGAGATCATTTGACAGTATCTCTTGGTGAATGGACCACGGTCTTCCAGACTGAGGTTTATGCTATTCTTTGTTGTGTTTTGGATGAGAGGGTACGTAACACTAACTTAAAAGGTGTTTGTATCTGCTCGGACAGCCAGGCTGCGTTGAAGGCGCTGAGTTCATGTGTCTTCACTTCCAGGTTGGTGTTAGAATGTTCTAAAAGACTGGAAGAGCTTTCTTCTCTGAAGGATGTGCTTCTAGTATGGGTGCCAGGTCACATGGGAATTTTTGGAAATGAGCAGGTGGATAGGTTTGCCAAATTAGACGCCTCTCTTCCTTTCATTGTCCCGAGCCTGCTGTTGGCGTGTCTTCTGGCACATGTCTGTCAGGCTTCCAGACATGGACAGCTTCACAGCATTCATCCTTTGGTGACTCGTTGGTTTTCGGCGTCCAAATTCTCATCGGGTGTCCGGACAAGGCCATTAGTGAGACGTTGCTGTGTTTTCACGGAGCGCTCTCAGGCATCTGGTTGGATCTCTTAATGGACATTGTGGTTTAAGGAGACATCTCTACATAATGGGGCTCATGCCGGATCCATTTTGTAGAGTCTGTGAGACAGAGGAGGAAACACCCATCCATCTTATGACTGACTGCCTGGTTTGTGAGGAAATTAGGTTCAGGACCTTTGGTCGAATAGGATGTCTGTGGAAGAGCTTAGGCTATTTCCGCTTAAGGTTATTGTCCGATTTATTCGGACTGCGGTGAATCTTAGATGGATTAGATCCGGGTCTGGATTATAGACCCGGCTTGTTGTTGTTTTTCTTGGGGTAGCTATATGGGCCCAGTGAGGCTTTGGATAGCGTAGGGTTTCCTTCCCCACAGACAAATAATAATAATAAACCAAAGGAAACTGTCCCCACAGAGTTTATTGAAGATGCTTTCTTTCATGAAAATATCCGGAAAATTAATTCAAGGACGAAGCTGAATGCTAGATTTTTACTATGATATTCAAACATTCATGATAACAACATAAACTGATATATAAATCAGTTAATCAAATCAAAATTATACTAACTTCTAACAAATATGGTTGGATTGGTGCTCCATAATGTTCCCACTGAAATAATTGATTCATTCTCAAACTGGGCATTGTGTAATTATTTTTTTCTAAACTAAGTTGGCAATCTCTTTCTTCATCGTCATTTTCTTTTTTATTTAAAATATCTCCTGACGGAATAATTCCGTCACAGGAACATGAACATTTCAGCATTTCATGTGTAAGGCATTTTTCTTCACCAGTAAAGTTAAACAGATCCTGCAAGCATTATAACAAATAAATATAATAAGATAACAAATAAAATTATTAAAATTTCTATAGACAGAATAAAATTCCTATAGTACCATTATTTCGTCTTTAGATAATTTTACAGATTTCTCACAATTTGGATCAACTATTGATTCATTCAAACCAGCTTTAGTTAACTGGCGTTGAAAAATTTTTTCTTCAATCGATCCAGCAATTAATAACCTATGCAATTACAAAATAAATAAAATATTGCATATAATTTAAATAGTGCAGCATTTTATCCTAAAAAAAGTTAGAAACTAATGGAAATTTACCTATATATATGGACGTTTTTCTTCTGTCCTTCCCTCCAAATGCGTGCCATAGCTTGAAGATCAACCGCAGGATTCCAGTCGGAGTCATACAGTATAAGTCTTGAGCCACCAATCAAATTTAAACCAACTCCACCAGCTTTACTGCTAAGCAGTAGAATATCTAAAATATTTTTATGTTTTCTAAATGTCTGAGGTTAAATTTTGAATTTTTTTAAAGATTGACATCATTGTGGTGAAAGAGCCAAATATGCTGGAATTCTAAATGATGCTTTGATAAATATTTCCCAAGAAAAAACTTACTCTGAGATGGATGAAAATCCGAAACCAGTCAGGAACAAAATAAATATGCATGCCACGACGAATAAAATACCAGATGTTGTCTAGCATTGCGGACCCACCTGCATATTCAATATTTGAATAAGTGTTTGTTGTTTTTTTAATCTTGCGCCTAAGTCACCTGACACATTGTCAATAATTTCAAGCTATTAAAGATCAGAAATCTCGACGCACCTTCAAATATGGTGCTGTCAAAACATATTAGAATGTAGCTACCGTGGCATAAGTTTCTATATGTCTTTCTATCATCCTCTTGCAAACAAACTGTGTCCTTTGGTTCAAGTGAATGCTTCACTCTGTTTGCGGACCCTGAATTAAGCGAGGTGTCTCTTGGACTCAGAGCCAGCAGAAAAGTTATTTGCTGATTTGGTGATAAATGAAATTGGCCTTTCTTATGACGTCTGGAAGGGTCCATGATGTACGGGAATTTGGACTTATCTGGTGTGTTTCCCTAAGAAAAGCTAAACGAACTGTTTCTTTATTTCCCGGAATCACGCAATAGGATTTCCATTCCTCATAATGTCAGTTTTTCAATTTTATGACAAGGAGATGTACCTCTAAAATGGTAACTGACAAGATGATACCTTGTAAGTCAATGAATGTGACAACAATTGATAGAATAACCAGAAAATATAACTGATGAAACTTTATAAAGAGGATCCCAAATCCAGTATTAACTGAGTGTTAAAGGTTATCAAGTGCATGTAGTTTAAAAATATGTAAGTAAAATAACTTTGATTTAACAACAGTAGAACAATATGCCTTAAAAAAGAAAGAATACAGACATTGCATTAAACTAGCTAAAAAAAATTATTATATTCAGTATTTAGAGAAGATAGTTAATGTAAAAAATAGTAAAGTTTTCTGGGAAGCTGTTAGAAGGGTAAAGAGTAATTCACAAAACAATGAAGCTATCCCACTAACAAAGATTATTGATGTTTATTGTAATATTTATTTATTTATTTATTTATTTATTAGGGGTACATACATTTAAGCTATCAGCTTGTTGTAGGGAGTGGGGAATACATTATAACAAACATCTATATATACCAAAATAAAACAGAGTAACTATAATAATAACTCCTGTAACAAACAGAAGAAAAAGAAAAATTATGCTTAATTATACAAAATTACACTTAGTACTCACTCCTAAAGTTGCAATAGTCATTTATAGAGCATAAATAATTTAGACTCAACCAATTAAGTACTGATTCTTTGCCTTAAGCAATTTACAATATAAAGATAAACACAATTCAATTTATCTATAGAGTCAATGTCTAATATGGAGGCAATTTGAAAGTTTGCGTCTTCTCTGTGTGTAATATACGGTGAAATGAATTGATTTCTATATTGCTGATTATGAGGACATGACAACAGGAAATGAACAACATTGTCTCTTTCGCCGGAATTACAGTATTTACAGACATCGTTATTTAAATTGTACTTAGAGCCCTTGAAATAAAGGCGGGTATCTCTTTTAAATGCCAAGCGCATTTGACAAATAATCCTAATTTTATTAATATGAACATTGGAATTTAAATAAAAAGTATTTAAATCGAAAGTATATAAATTTCTATAGAAAAGATTGAAGGTAGAATTGATTACTTTATCTGTATCACAGCTAATGGCATTGTTATTAAAGGCTGTAATCAAACGGTAGAAATGCGATTCCGCAAGTGAACTGTCCTGAGATTGCCACAGGTGAGTTTATTGTAATATGTATGCTCCTAGGCTGGCTTGCAATGCCAGTATGAGATATATAAAATTATGCCGGCAAATTGGGAACACTATGTTCTAAATTTATTTAATACTGTATTCCACTGCGGTTTCTTTCCGGACGATTGGGGTAAGATAAACATGCATTTTGTGTATAAGAAAGGTGACAGTAGCGACCCTATGAACTACACAGGAATAGCTTTGATAAATACTCTGGCTAAGCTGTTCACCTCTATTCTAACTGATAGATTAGCACAATGGACGGAGAATAAAAACATACTACAGGAAGAACAAAATGGGTTCATAAGCAATAGAGGATGCACCGACAATATTTTCATACTAAGCTCACTAATTAATATAAATCTCAGGCTGAAGGAGGTAGCTTAATCGCAGTATTCGTTGATTTCAAACGCGCATTTGATACGGTAAACCACAATAAATTATTTCAGAAGTTATAAGTATTGGTATAAGCTCCAAAATAGTTAGTATATTAAAAAACGCCTACTCCAAATCTAAAATAATTATAAATAATCGCGAAATGGAATTAACTAAAGGTTTATTGCAGGGCGACTCAATTTCACCGCTACTTTTTGCATTACATATATCGGATGTAGTAAATTTTTTTGAACAAAATAGTTGTAGAGGAGTATGTGTTAATCGCAACATAGAATTAAATTTATTATTATTCGCAGATGATTTAGTTATCTTATCGAATTCTTATACAGATATCCAGTATAAATTAAAACTGCTAGAACAATATTGCGATATTAACGGGCTAGAGGTGAGCAATGAAAAAACTAATGCCATCGTATTTCGGCGGGGAGGAAAATATAAGCGCCTGAAACCTTTAATATACAAAAATAATGAAATTGCAACTGTCAACAAGTTCAGCTATTTAGATGTTTTATTCGCATCATCCGGTAAATTTATACAGAATACCAATAATGTGATTAGAAAAGGTATGTTAGCGGCGGCTAATGTCAGAGGTATATTGTATCGTGCTAAATCTCAATCCTGGCTAACGGAGAAAACTGTTTTCAATTCCATGGTAGAATCTACATTCCTCTACGCATCTGAAATCTGGGCATCTTTACACACTAATAAATTACAAACCGCTAAAAACAGATTTTTTAAAAATTTATTCCACTGGCCTAGAAATACACCCAACCACTTTATTAGATCGGAACTGGGGGTGAGTCATATTGAAGTAGCTATAGTTAAAAGAATGTTGAATTGGTTAAACAAACTACTCGATATGTCGACCTCCAGATTACCGAAAGTTTGTTATGAAAGGTTGGTATTATTAGATAGGGAAAGAAATAATAGTCTGTCTTATAACTGTACACACAATTAAAAGAAAAATTAGTGATTATTGGCCGGGATGAACATCTCAAATTGAATAATAATCAAACACGAATACCACAACTTTGCAACAATATCTTAGAGACTCTTAACAATCACCACATGTCCACTGATTCCAACGCTATTTTAAATTCGCATTACAACCCTTCCTACAGAACAATAATTAGCTTCAGTTTCGGTGAGCCATACTTCTATTTTCTGCACAATTTGAAAAAAGGAGACTGGTAAGCCAGCTTAGAATTGCAAGCGCAAAATATTTTATTATATTGGAATAGTTCTTTCTATAGATTTGAGTCTAGCGAAAATTGCACCATTTGTAATTTGCGACTTCCAGAAAACTTGATCCACTTCCTTTTGGAATGCCCAATGTACCAGCCTTACAGAAATCAATATTTAAAACAGTATATTGATAAGAATTCAGACAATAGGCAAAATATAGAAAACTTATTAATTATGATGAACATGTTTCAACAACAGTACACAGATCACGAATTTTCCAACAAAATTCTTCCATGATCTCTCGAGCACCAGGCACTTTATACAAACTCACCAAGACAACCTAATCATAACTAGAGCCGACAAAGGTAACGTTACAGTTATTATGGACAAAAATGAATACATCCAAAAAATGAATAACCTTTTCTCTGATCCTAACACTTACTCCTTCTTAGATAAGGACATAACTACCAAACAACAAAACATGTTCAACATACACATTAAAAAATTAAAAACCAATGGACACATTGATCCTAACACCTACTACAAGCTCATCAATCACAACCCTACACCTCCACGAGCATACGGTCTACCAAAAATCCACAAACCTCTATGCCCTCTTCGTCCCATCATTTCCTCCATCAACAGTCCCTCCTCAAAGCTCAGCAAGTTCATTCTCCCAGCGCTTCAATCCTACAGTTCTAAAAATCTCTACGATGTTAAAAAAACTTTTCACTTCATCGAGAACATCAAATCCACTAGAATTCCGCCCCATTACACCATGATCTCGCTCGATGTTTCCTCCCTATTTACCAACATCCCACTAGACAAAGTCATCACATTAGTTTCTAACAACTGGGCATTAATAGAACCGCACACCACTATTCCTTTTGATCTCTTCATCGAAACACTAAATCTTTGCTGCAAATCAGGATACTTTGTTTTCCAGAACCGCTTTTATCTTCAAAAAGATGGTTTGGCCATGGGCAATTGCCTAGCTCCTGCTCTGGCCAATATCATCATGAACGACCTTCTGGACACTGTCCTCCCTATCCTTGACACCTCAGTTTCACATATATTTAAATATGTGGACGATTTATTCCTCATCGTCAACCCCAACGACATTTCCCTAATCTTACACCATTTTAACACTTACCACAGCAGGCTCCAATTTACAATCGAAAGAGAACAAAACAACAGCCTCCCCTTCCTCGACACGATCATAATCCGGAATCCAGACAACACTTTAACTTATAACTGGTACACGAAACCGACTTACTCAGGACGACTTCTTCACTACTTATCTGACCACCCTTTCCACCAAAAAGTCAACACTGCAAAAAACTTAGTGAACCGTGCCCTTTCACTCTCCCATCCCACCTTCCACAATGAAAACATCAAAAAATCGAGAAAAATCCTGTCCTCCAATGGTTACCCTTCACACATCATAAACAATATAATCAAAAAAGCATTGACACCAACATTACACACACCACACACGAGTAATCCCATCAACATCACGAATGTACCTATCCACAGATCCCTTACACACATCCACTCTCTCTCCCAAAAAATAAACAAATCCCTCAAAAAGCATATCCCCAATCTCATCACAGGCTTCACTACCACTAATAAACTTTCCAAACTATATACCAAACTAAAAGACCCTATCCCTAAACTCAACAAAACCCATACAGTATACAACATCAAATGCACTACACCACTTTGCAATGCCACGTATGTAGGAGAGAGCTCACAATACTTACACAAAAGACTAAAACAACACAAATATGACATCACCTCCAAAAAAATAGACAGCACAGCACTTTCCAAACATGCATTATCCCTAAATCATTCCTTTGACCTGCAAAACCCATCCATTTTAACAACTCAACCTAATCACACAAAACGCCTCCTAGCAGAATCAGTACATATCCACCTACAACCCAATCCCATAAACCACAAAAAAGACAAAGAAGTCATCTCATCACTCTACAACAACATCCTCCACTCCATTAAGTAGACATATTTCCATCCACCCAGCCCTTAGCGCCTTCACCCTACATATTTTCCCCTGCTAATTGCCCTTTTCCTCCTATTTATCAAACTATTCCCATTAATCCGATCCATATTCCAATTAACTTAAAATCCTTATTTATTAAAAAATTTAATTAAAAATTACATATATATATATATATATAATAAAAATATACTTGTTTATTATATTTGTCCTGCTTCTTAGACCTTTCACTCCAACAATACCTAACGGTACTTCACCCCCCCCACACTACTTTCACCGGTTTTCCTTTCTCAACCTTTCACTGGTAGTACACTTATAGACCACAGTCATAATTGAACATGTAGTAATTAACAGAGCATACAAAATTTCCCGATTCTAAGGTCTGTAATATTTCCATAATTTTTCTATACTAGTATCTGTATTTACCTTTGTAATTTGTTTTTTTTTTAGTTTTCCATTACCATTTTTGTTTTTTTTTATTATTGTTCTATTGCCATATTTTCTGTTTTTGCTTTTGTTCTGTTAATGCTAGCTAGATTCTTATGTATATTTTTTCTTTATAGATAGCCCCTGAAGAAGACAAACAATGTTTGTCGAAACGTCGGGCCATTAATAAAAAACACTTTAAAAAATTTTTTTAGTGTTTTTCTTATGGTACCCCCCGGCCGATCAGCCAACTAAGAGATACATCAGATCATTTCTAACGGCCAACAACTTCTACAATTTGACTTTTATTATATATTTAATTGTAATTAGTCATTCTTATTCTCTTTTTCTTCCTATTATGATTTTTTTTTCTCTCTATGTTGTACTGAGAAGTATGTCAACTCCTTTGTTAAAAGATCATGTATCTTAAAGAACAAATAAATTGATGTTTATGTTTATGTTTAAGTGCCTGGAGAATGCTTAGAGAGAGAGCTAAGTTCTTTATGTATCTTTTTACTCTTTATGGTAATAAAAGGATACAATTCTTAATAGTACTTACAAATATCCGAGCTATCAGAATTAAATATTTTTACTATTTCTGATCTTTTGGCTAGAGTTGTACTTCCATCAAATTTTATGTATTTGTACTTATATTTGTCACAGATAGTGGCGAATAAATCTAGTGTCTAAAAAAGAATTAGCAACAATATACATATAATTTAGAATTTAGATACATATTAAGGGCATTACAATATTCACTCCTGAGGGTTTTTATCTTTTAACTAGCACTTAAAGTGGTAAAGTTTCTAGTAGGTACATGTCTACAAATTTAATAGAATAATGGAAATTCCAACTAACTTGAGTAAAATTTGAAACCAATACGATCCTCTCTTTTGTTCCATATAATCGTTTTAGCAATGTCATTACCAATGCTAATTTTCCAGAATCAGCCTCTTGGAAAGAGTAAGTAGCCATTTCTTCATCAACAAATTTAGAAAGAACCTTAAATTAAAATAAAAGAAAGTAAAAAGAAATAATACATGCCTAGTTAGTAGTTTCTTACTAATTTCTCGTCAAATCAAAAATATACCAACATCAATATGATCTTCAATTCTGTTGGACTGAATTAATACAGGATGATTGCAAATTTTTTTCAACATAGTAATGGTTGATAAGTGATTAATATCATCAAAATTAAGGGGCACGCCTTCTTCCACTCTTTCTTGCCAAATTTTGGAAATCATTGTATAGATCTTTTTCTAAAAAAAAAAAAAAAGAAGATACTTAATTTTGTAGAGAAAAATATAGATGAACATTAGTATAAAATTTGATAAATTTTAGTGCAGTGATTAAGAACCGAACTATTCTAATGCAAAATACTACTTGGTCTTTCCACAAGATAAAAACATCGTTGCAAATCATACAAAAGAAAGGGGTTTCAGGCTGTAATTGCCTATATGCACTCTACCAAGTTACTAATTACACAGATAAACCATTTACTTACATGCTAAAAAAATAAATGAAAAAACCAGGAGTTATAAAGCAAAATGTGCTTTAGCCTTTTATGCTTATATTTTTTATAATCAAAGGAACTTAAGTTGTAATCTGCAAAACTTTTGAATGAGAGTAAGGACTATTTACGCAGGAAGTTACACAATCTTAAGCATTTGTTTTGGACTGTTTGTAACTTTCCATAATTGGTATGATAGGTGTTTGACCACACAGGGCTTCACACAGAAGTATGGGACGGATATATAAATAATAAATTAGTTTCTTGTTAAGAAAATTTAGGTTACAGTTGCGATTTAAAAGTGAAATGGACTTCACACAATGATAATGTGTTTATATGTTTGGTGAATGTAAGATTTGCGTCTAACACCAGCCCCAGCTACTTAACGTCCTTACTTACCATGGAAGGGAGTTACGTTAATTTGAATAAAATACTTACAAGTGGTCTTCTATTTGAGAATAATATCATTTGCGTTATGGCATCATTAGGCCTTACCTTCCATTTGGTGAAATATTTAAAATTTATGACAAAAGCTTTTGTTACTGTATGGCTAGTGTATCAGTCCGAAGGGAGATAGAAAGAAGGCAGCATTGTCGACGAACAGGGAACACCTGGATTTGAGTTTTAGCTTAGTTATGTCGTTTATAAAAATATTAAAAAGTATAGGCCCCAGGAGTGACTTTTGGAAGCACCAGCTTTAATTAATCCTTACACCAGAAACTGCACCAACTACTGTATTTTTGAATGAATTTTTCTATTTGATAAATAGCTTTTAATAAAAGCAAATTAAGTACCTCGGAAAGTTGCACTCAATTACTTTATAAATAAGCCATACACAATCGAAGCCTTTTTCCATATCTAAAGCCATCCTTGTATGCTTGTTCAGATTGAAGTTATACTCTATTAAATCTGTTACTCTTGCTAAATGGGCAGTGATCGAGTGTTGAGGACGGAAAACAAACTGACAGGAAGATAATAAACTATTACTGACAATGAATGAGGTGAGCCTTCTTAAAAAAATATTCTCAGTCAGCTTACTAAAGCAAGGTAGTAGGGAGATTGGCCGATAGCTGCTGATTAAGGATGGGTCCTTTCCAGGTTTAGCAATGGCATAAATTTTTGCCATTTTCCTTAGCATTAGGTACCTCCCATACATAGTTGTACATAATTATATAATTTATTATTTTCGTGAGGAGGATTAAACAGTTGTTTGAAATATTTTTCATAATTTGTTTTTAATCAATTACGTCTAAACCGAGGTTATTTTGTAATTCTTTCGGTGATGTTAGGATAGATAAATCACGTTTCAGGTTGGAAGCGAAATAATTTTTAGTGACTGAAATTACTTTACGGCTAAGGGCAGGAAAACCTAAGTAGAATTCATAGTCTGTACTTTTTCAAAGAAATTAGCTAATGTGTCCACCTAATGTGGAGAAATGTTGCATAAATTACCTGCAACGATGAAGGAGCACAAAAAATTACATATTCATTCTTCTGAGGTAGAAAAGAACCGATTACTGTTTGTGTCCTTCTAAGTATAAAACCATTAGTTAATCTATTTAATTCATCCGCTTTTTCTTTTCCTTCTTTTACTGTTTCTTCGGCTGCTTTAGGATCGCGAGAAGCAATAATGGCATTTCCAAAATTACGACGAAATTCTGTAATTACAATAACAATTTCTTATACTTTGAAATATAACCAAAGTGACATTGCATACTTTAGATTTGAAAAAAGTACCTATAGGAGTGCCCAATATGCCAGGATTAACAAAATCTACCAATGTGTAGTATTCTTGTAAATCATTTTGAATTGGTGTTCCTGTTAGCAGAATCCGTTTTTTACATGGTAGCATATTAAGGCACTAAAATTAATAAAACATGGATTGCATGTGTGAACAATACAACATCAATCAAAATAATAGGGGTCAAAGAGGTCTCATTTTAAAACTAATACATTAGCCGCCTGAATTCCGCTGTTTTTTAAGCGATGCCCTTCATCACACACTATAAGGTCATAGTTTACATCTTTTATATCTTCAATATTCCGTACAAACTGTTCATAAGATATAATCATAATTGGTGAATTACTTTCTAAGAAATCTTTTGACTTATTTTTCTGTAAAAGATTGGAACAAGAATTATTAAATTTGTAAATGTTCCAGATAATCTGGCTACAATCAAAATATTTGTAAAAAGTCAATGATGTCAAAATTCTTTAAAGGACGAAAATTATAGATACCAACGTACACAACTGTATAATTACAAAATCCAAAATCAAATAATGGGCCTAAGTAGTAGACAAATTGCAAGGTTTAGAACAAATTCTTAAAGCATTTTTAGAAGTATTTGGGAAGTTGAATTCCATAAAACTGCAATTCCTAAATACTAAAACATTGAAAATTCTATGTTATATTTGAATAATTGAGTTAAAATTATAAATTTTAAAAGAAACACCGTTCCATTTCCCATTTTTACTGGAATTAAAAAGAATTTAGTTTTTCAGTTCAAATTGCGGAGCAGTATCTTATGAGCTGGCATTTTTAAAATCATTTCTGATATTTTTCATTTTCTGAAAACAATGTTCAGAAGTGGTCCTTTGAAGAATTTTAATACCGTTTCCGATTTTTATATATATATATATACGATATATATATGAAACTTTATAGAAACTTGATAATGTAATGTTAACTAACTTTATCAACAACAAATAATCTAATTTTGTGAGAACCAATCCATCTTATGAATTCATTATGCCAATTTTGAACAAGGCTACTTGGTACTATAATTAATGTTCGCTTTATAAAAGGCTTTCCACCATACGGTCCACTACGCAAGAGTGTCCTACATCAATAAAAAAGAAAATATATGCAAAATTAATTCAAAATGTATCAAATGATAATAAGAATACAAAATATTTTACCAACCATAATGCAGACATAAATGTCTACAAAAATGGAATCTTGTACTGTCCCATTTACATAAATGAAATATTCTAATAACCATGATTATCTGTCCATAAATTAAACTCAAAATCCAAACGGCAGTTCTCAATACAAAAACATATCAGTAATAAAATAATAAACAACGCCATTCACGAAAGCGACAATCATCCAAATAATGCAGCATATTTCAAAGGTTACCGAAAAAGCTGGAGGCAGATTCTGTATTAGGTCTGCTTTCCGAAGCCAGTGTTCCTAAATACAGGTTTATAAATATAGGCTTTCGAAGTCCTTATATCGAAAGAGAGGCGTGGGGTCCCATGATAGGAGATTCGATGTTAATATGGAAGACTCTTTGACTATACTGAGAAGGAAGGTAGGAATAGTTGCTTCAAGAAGGAATATTTACTAGTCACTAAGAATTTAGACAAGCTAGTCGCTTTTTAGGCCGAGATATTTATGATAATAATCCGCGTTGTTGAATCTTACTTGGACGCAGTGGAGAAATACGAGTGGCCTGCTGACTGACTAGGAAAAAAAAGAAAGGCAATGCACCATCTTGTATAAAGGGTTTGATTGACAACTTGATTCCCAGCCTGCAGATTCAAAATAAAGTCTGTCCTGTTTGTTGCCTGACAAGCCATAAAGACAAGAAAACGAATCGACTTGCTCGAATCCTCACTGGTCTTGAGTCCACTTTTGTGGCTTTCAAAATGCCTTTTGGGTGAGCCATCACAATTTGGATGGTCAAAAGTCATAAGAAGATCATTGAATATCACAGGTAAAAACAAGCAAACAAAATTTTCTAGCCTTCGCTTTGATTTACGGAAAATTTCTCTATCTCGCCATTTCAGGGTTTAGAATCCTTGCAAAAGATACGAGTTTTTCAGGAAGAACAGGAAACGGCAATGCATATCTGAATTAGTGAGGGCTTGTTCGGGCATAAATTCAATTTTTCAGAACAATAATAAAAACCTCATTGCAATAATCAAATTAGACTATGGGGCTATACTCTAAATGAGAAAGTATTCCACAGGTCAACTGGCGACGAAGTGGAGTCCCATTTAATCTAATCTTATCTAGAAAAATATGGATACAAACCAAATAAGTGTAACAGTTTGCAGTGTCTTTCCAAGACCCATTTCATCTGCTAATATGGCTCCGGTAAAATTTAATGACCTTATCCCTGTGATACATCGATATAGAAAAGTAACTCCTTCTCTTTGGTGAGGTCGCAAATGTTTATTTAAACTTGGATCCACGATGACATCCACGACAGGTTCATGATTCAAGTTGTATTCCCACTTTCAACAAAAGAAAATGAAATTAAAAAAATAAATCCACTTCTAAAGAGTGCACCGATGTTTAAGGTTGTTAATATCATAACAGTCCATACACGAGAAGCAGTTAAAAATCTTAATACTGTATCAGGACTGTATTTCATTCAAACGGTTTAAATAGTTTAATAGTGTATTCTTTGAAGTCCTCTAGACAGAACAAGCCAAAAACAAATAAAACTAGCTGAAGAAGACCTCATTAAGTCGAAACGTCCTATATTGTTCAAGTGAATGAATAAATGAAGTTGTGAAGACTAGGAGTTGTCACTAATCTACCCTAATAATAAGAAATTTAACCTCCTCACTTATATCACATTTTAATACTAACAATTAAAACTAGATTTTTTATTAAACCCTATAGTTCTTGGACTTCTAATATCTTTCATTACTCCATTAAACATTTTTGTTAATATTCTATAATTAAAGCCAATAAGTAAGAGCAAATGGTTATTTACTTGATGCAGATCATCAGGTCGTGGCATAACTAAGGTTTCACTAGCTGAATGTAAAGCTTTCTTCTTGTGGGGAATCGGAACAAATTCCTGCGGAAAAGATTTAATTTTCTTATTTGTGTGTAAACTTTGTCTTGTAACTTCCTCAACATTCTCTGAAGGTCTTTTTTTTGATCTAGTCCCTTGACGAATTTCTTCAATTATCTGGAATGTAGCTATATTTAATATCAATGCTTTGCGAAAGAATAAATGAAAACATAACACGTTTCTATACCTCTACTTCTTTGTTACCAACAAAAATTCGTGAACCTTCAGATAGCTCGGAAATTTTAACATTTGATGAAGTTCCCAATATCTTTCCTCCATCATCCTGGTGAGAAATTTTAGCAAATCACATATCAAAAATTAAAAATATTACTGAAAACTATAGTTATGTTTGGCCGTTGTTAATTAATCAAGCAAAAAATTAGTTGACTGGGGCCAAAGAAGAAAATTTTAGCATAAAATTAAAGCATACCATGATTAAACAATGTTAAAAATCCATTCGTCCTTAATAGGTATCTATCTTTTTAATATTGTTTAATCATACTTTTTAATTTTTATCAACAATTTACTGTTTTTCCGTATTTTTTGTTTTGTAGTTCCTGAGGGAGGACACCAAAGGTGTCCGAAACGTCGAATGAACTTTTGTAAAAAAAAAAAGTTTCTTCTTTGGCCCTAGCCAACTATTTTTTGCTTGTTTAAAAATATTACTAAGTTATTATTAAAAGAATACACTCCGATTGTTTTGCAGATTACTCCTATGTTTTAATTACAAATAAGAACCTTCAGTGTCACAGTTTTGTTGCCAATTTCAAGAACACCATCACCTTCCCAAGTTTTATGCTTCTTTTTACTTGGCTTACCATAAACAACATTAACAATTCTGCAACAGCATTTACGACCATATTAAGAGAAAACCATTTATGACAAGAAAAATAATAAAACAGCTTCTTTTAAAATCTTATTTTAATAAAATTACGTTTTGCATATGACCTCTTCTGTTCTCACTTCTTGCAAACTTTCTAACTGCTCTTGATTCTGAAAGCAAGAATCTGAAGGTTTCTGCAGCAAAGCTTTCGTTTCATCACCTTTAAACAAATGGACAGAATCAGTAACTCTATAGGAGTTAACTCTAAAGAAATATTCATCTTTCTTTAATTAATAATACTTTGTTAATGTGTAAATAGTAAGTTCATGCATTTCATTGTTTAACTACAGTGAACAAAACCAAAAATTTTTAGGAGCTCCTTATCTGTTGACCATAACAAAAAATATGGAGAGTTTCTGTTAAGAAAAAATATATCCAAAAGTATCAATTATCAATCTAAGATCTTATAGTAACTAGCTATCCCCATTTAAAAAAGATAGTCAAAAACCTGTCTCCTACCTGCTATGCAGCTTTTCTTTATTTATCCTGCCTAATCAAAAATAATGGTAAAGTTAATTATATAATCATATATAGTATTGAGAAACCATTACCCACGCTAGTTGAAACAGAAATATTTTTTGGTAAAAGTGGCGAAATAAATTTATCTTTTTGAGAAGGTGCCTTAGATCGTCTCATCTTGTAGCCGAAAATTCAATCACCTACAGCCATCATAACTTTGGCACCATGATTCATAAATTTCGTTACGAAATTATTACTTTTTTTATTGTGGCTTGAAATGAAGGCGCCAAAAGGCAACAAGTGCAACCTTACACGAATAAGAATTATAAGGGAATGAATAGTCTTCAATTTTACTTTGTTAGTTTAGGGGAAAAAATTATGCATTCTGAATGTTAGGAAAAAGTTTGTTATGGTCCCTAAAATTTCAAAAGGATAAATAAAGTTATTTTAACAATTGCGACCCCCCCCCCAACAATATACTAATAAAATGAATGGCCAATGTTGTTACTGTAAATATCTTTAAAGTTAGGATTAACCAAGTTTTTTTTTACCTACATTCAAGAAGGAATACTAGAACATTAACTATAGCTGTATTGTATTATTTTGGAACCAAGTTGTTTAATTCTCAAACTACAAAACAGAAGTTAAGCCAAATACTTTCTAATCTATATTCATATTTGTCTCTTTGAGAAAACTGGATTAATTGATGGATAAAAAATATTTCTGGGTTGCTTAAAGAAATTGTTGAGTAGAATATAAATTTATGGATAGCAAAAAAAAAAACGGACACTCGTAATGTGCATTAAATTTCAAAGAATATGAATTTTATTCTAATATTAATTAATAATGTTCTTTAAAGTAAACACAATTAGATAAGATCAGAAATTCCTGAATTTTTATGAAATTAATTCAATCAAATGGATTGAACGAAAATTCCACCAAATATCAGAAAAGTATTAGAGCGATAAATTTAAATTTATAGATGATTATTATCATCAGATGGCCTATCTTGTGAAGAAGGCCATTTTAAAGATTTCATCTTGTGAAGCAGGATCCCGTGCAATTCGAAGCTGTTCTACAGTCAGTTGGTGGTGACAAACCTGGGGCCCAATTCATTGTAATAACTATGACGATACTTCGATTCTCTTTCGCCAAACCATCTTACCCGGGCGGGTTCTTCTCGTCTTATAATCATTCTTATTAGTGTATATATTAATTAAATTCCAACATCGAAGAGTTGATCCAGCTTCGTGAGAAAAAGTGGAGAGCTACAGTTGGTAGCGAAGGCCAGACTAAACGGCGAGGGAAATGCGGCCTAACAAAAATTGCCCAAATTTTTGACCAAATTGTGACGGCCCGATCTGTAAGCGGTCGAAAATTACCCAATAATCGTTACTCGCACAAATCATTATTCGAATCGTTATTATTATTATTATTATTATTATTATTTGTCTGTGGGGAGGGACAAACCGTACGCTATCCAAAGCCTCACATGAGGCCATATAGCTCACCCAAAGAAAAACAACAACAAACCGGGTCTAGGACAAAAATCAGACCCAGGATCTTCTAATTCCCTACTAAAATTCCATATTGTTCGTATATGTAGGGTAGATTATATTAAATATATAATAATATTATTATTTGTCTGTGGGGCGGGAAACCCTACGCTATCCAAAGCCTCACTGGGCACATCTAGCTACCCCAAGAAAAAACAACAAACAAGCCGGGTCTATATCCGACTCGGGATCGAACCATCTAAGATTCACCGCAGTCGAATAAATCGGACAATAAACCCATAAGCGGCAATAGCCTAGCTCTTCCACAGACATCCTGTTCCGACCAAAGGGTCCTGACCCTACTTTCTCCACAACCCAGTAATCAGTCCATAAGATGGATGGGTTTTACTACTCTGTCTCAACAGACTCTACAAAATGGATCCGGCATGAGCCCCATTATGAAGAGATGTCTCCTTAAACTACAATGTCCAGTATGAGATCCAACCAGATGCCTGAGAGAGCACCGTGCAAAACACAGCAACGTCTCACTAATGGCCTCGACCGGACCCCCCGATGAGCATTTTGGACTGCCGAAAACCAACTGAGCTCATCCATAAGGATGAATGCTATGAAGCTGTCCATGTCTGGAAGCCTGACAGACTTGTGCCAGAAGACACGCCAATAACAGGCTCGGGTACAATGAAAGGAAGATAGGCGCCTAATTTGGCAAACCTATCCACCTCCTCATTCCCAAAAATTCCCATGTGACCTGGCACCCAGACTAGAAGCACATCCTTCAGAGAAGTAAGATCTTCCAATCTTTTAGAACTTCTAACACCAACCTGGAAGTAAAGACACATGAACTCAGCGCCTTCAGCGCAGCTTGGCTGTCCGAGCAGAAACAAAGAATTTTACATAATACTTAAACTAAAATTCACAACAGATACAGAACAAAGAATAGCATAAACCTCAGTCTGGAAGACTGTGGTCCATTCACCAAGAGATACTGCTAAATGATCTCTGATCTCAAAATATCTCTCAAAGAGTTTCTCTTAGCTTTCCTTAAAGCGTATTTATACGCTTTTTTAAGACTATTGTAACTAAACCATGATTCCTAAGAATCGGTTAGGACAGCCTTCTTGTAAGAGCCCCTAACTTGTCTTTTTTAGCTTTTCTAACGAAAATGACCACCAGGGGTTCCTACTACCACTAACCAACTTGAGAGGACAAGTCTCCTCGAATGAAGACTTAATGTGTTCATGAAGAATACCAGCCTCTCTTTCCAGCTCGGTAATATCACCAGGAGCATTTGACTGGATAATCATTCTATCTCCTAGAAGTCTAGAATAAGAATTCCAATCCGCCCTTCTGGGGTTCCTATTGGTAGCCATAGTGATTGGATCAATCCCCAGACTAAACCTAATAATCCTGTGATCAGAAATAGAAGCTTCCGAATTTACCCTCCAATCTCTAATCAGTTTACCAATATTCCTAGAAGCAAGAGTAATATCAATAACTTGTCTTCTAATCCTAGTAACAAAAGTGGGTTCAGAACCCCTATTTACAAGATCCAGCTCAGTACCCATCAAGAAGTCCATGACAGCACGACCCCTAGTATTGATGTCGCTGCTGCCCCAGACAAATGATGTACATTTGCATCACAACCTATAATTATAGGTGTGTTGCTGGACTCCGTAAACCGTACCAAATCTACTAATTCCTGCGGAGGAGGAGAAGGATGATCATAGAGGAAATAGGCCGAGGCCACCACCACATCAAGACATCGGCCACCAATCCCAGAGCAACCCTCACCGCCACCAGATCCCTAGAGCAAAACTGTCTGAGCAGAACAGCGCCGTCATCTTTATTAACGCAAATACATGCTCTAGGAGTGTCCCCGCCATCCGCAACAAACAGCCTGCCATACGCATTCAAACCTCGAACTGATCTTTTATAAGCATAGGGTTCTTGGATAAGTGTAAAATATGTATGCAACCCAGCAATAGAGCGGCACAAATTAGCCGTGGCATCTTTGCTATGCTGCAAGTTAACCTGAACCATTTCTACCCTGTCAATCATAGTAATAAGTCAACTAATGTAAGAAATGGAACTTGTGACAAACTTGATAGCAGGCAGGAACAAAAATAAATAAATAATAATAATAAATAAATAAATAATAAAAATAAATAAAAATACCTGCCTTACATATCTCTTCTTTTTCCTTTGACCACGTTTCAGAAATCGCCGCAGGGGGTCCTCCTGAGACGTTCTCCTCCATAAGCAAGCCTTCTTTGCCTCTGGATATTTTTCCAGATTCCCACCCATTAGTGCATCCAGGCCCTGGTCACCCGACTCTGGATGTACAGAGGAATTACCCCCACCAACGGTGGACCCTCCTCTAATGGGCCCTCGTTGACGAATTTAAATAAAAAACATATAATAAATAAAATTAAAAATTCATCTCCAGAGCTCTCCACCCTCCACGGAGCCTCACAATTTGGGACGCTTTGAAGAAGCGCCAGAGCTACCCTAGAGATATAGCGCCCAGGGATTGTGAGCCATGGCCCACAATACCCGGGAGCTCACCCATGCGTTCTTTACGCTAGCCGATTGACCAGAGCTGGGTTAGGCTCTGGCCGCCTGTTTAATGGAGTCAGGAACCAAAGTGGTGTGTTGGACTGCAAGGCACGCCGAAGGAACTTGCCTCCAGCGAGAACCTGCGTCCTCAACCACCAGGACTTCCCTTCCCCACGACAAAGGTATCCACACACGGCAAACATGTGGGTGGCACCAGCACGTGCCACTGGCGTGTAAGACTGTAACTATGTAAGTGTATAATGTTAAGGCGTTTAGGTGTAAGTGATGCAATATGAATTCCCACGGAGGCGCCGCAGCAAAAGAATTCGCTGCAAGAGATTCAGGCCGCACATAAATTATAGCGACCCAAACAGAGGGCAGAAAAGTTTCTACCAACTCATACTCCTGACGGGGCACCGCTTCACTTTTTAGTCTGTAATTGTAGCTGAAGTACGTAGGAGTGCTAAGTTCCCAAATAGCCCGAAGGCTACCCTCTACGTTCGCCCACCAGCTTAGCCATCCGCGCTTCCACAGAAGTGGAGCGCAGATGTTTCCAGAGCCGCGATGAGGACGCGCTGATTGGACTAGAATGAGGTTTCGCGACGGAATATCCGCCTCTAGAAACATAAGGAAGTTTCACCCTATGTGAGTAAAAAAAAATACTCCCTCAAACCATTTGGCTCCTAGCACAAAGTTAACTCTAATAAATAGAGCAAATGGATTATAGCTTCCAGAAGAATTTCTCGTACCTATGTGCGGTCAGAGCTCCGTTTTGTATGGCAATTAATTCGGTACGTTATTGGCCCTTGTTACCACTCCACATTATAACTGATTACTTATGGAAATGCTGAGGTTCACATATGACACATGGGAAAAGCGCTCTCCACGTCTTCTCAACACACGGTCCCGAACATCTGAGGGACAAGCTCAATGAAAACCGGAATTCATGTGTGAAGAGGGTCCTCATTGGTTGTGTCCAAACGAAAAAACGAAAGGATGATTTACAAAACAAACTAAATAAAATGTTAAATTTTAACATCAAAGACTGTACCCAGCTTCGTGAGGAAAACAGTTGGTAGCGAAGGCCAGAATTAAACGGCGAGGGAAATGCGGCCTCAATAAAAATTGCCGTTTGGCAAGCCTTAACCCTTTATGGCTGCTACACCATTGGATTTAATATCAAAGAAAAAATTAAATTAAAAACGTAATCAAAAAGTTAAGTTTTTGACTGACCAAAGAAGATTTTCAACTGATTTAATTTTTTTTTGTCGCAAGGGTCTTGGAAAGAATTAGTAAAAGTAAACAACAAACCAATAATGCTTGTTGAATATGTGGATGGATCCGCAATGATAGATAACATTTGGTATTTTATCCCTCGTAGCATGCATATTTCTGCTACTCTTCACATTTTCATTTTCACTTTCCGCACATACAATCAACAAGTGCAGTGTGTAAAATTGAAGTAAACTCTCTACACGAACTTGATACCTTTACTCTGACAATATGTATAGCAGAAATATGTATGCTAGGACGGATAAAATACCACATAATAAGGCTGTGTTTACCTTTGAACTTACTAGATTTAATTTATTCAAACTCACAATTACCAAAATAAAGTTTAAAAGAAACAAGTTGTTTTATAGAAAAAATAAATAAAAAATAGTATCTAGTTTTTGCCCATGAACGTACATTTCTCGTAATCAACCACTCTTGACAACCTTATATCATTATCTCTACAGACTAGGGAAGGGATTAGCTCTGTGATAGCTAATCTGGACGGAGTCCAGCTGCTGCCCTTAGATTTTTTTCTTCCTAGGATGGAGAGTGCTATCTGTAACGAGAGAACACTGTCCAGAGGCCGGCAAGGCTCCGAACTTTGGTAGCTGTATGGGCCCACAAGGGCTTTGGATAGCGTAGGACTTGGTCCCTCCCCACAGACAATAAATAAAAATAAATCTCTACTGAATGGGTCAGAAAGCAAGATATGTTGCAGCAGACCTGATGGCTGACTTTGACTGAGACCGTAGCACTTCTCGAAGCTAGTGATTGGAGGAACGACTATAAATGTCTGAAAGGCTGTTTCTCCTCGTGATATTTTTGTGACGGTCTCGCTAGAGCTATGCGAAATTAGACAAGAGCTTTCAGTATAATCAAATCTAAGACAAGGATCTAGGTGATACGTACCGGTTCTAGTAAATTGTGTTGGCGATACTAGCTTACCTATTCCATTATTATGCAATACATTGCTATACTTGTTATAGTGGCTCCGTTTTTTCGAATGAAGCCTTCTGTTAAGGTTTGTGTAAGAATATATTTTATTCACCTCACTTGGATCTAATCTTTACGATATAAGGAAAAAAATAGAAGGATTAAACGAGCCTTTTAGGCAGCTGGATTATAAACCTTGCTTATTATTTAAAAATTAAAATGAACATATCTAATTAAATACGCATGATATATAATAACAGTACGATAATAATTTATCTTTCGAAACTTTAAATCAAACTCTAGGTGGATCAAGGAAAAATGTAAAGACAAATAAATAATGTAGCATTTATTTTGAGTTATAGCTTATACCAATTCAAAATGCAATATACACTTATTTGTTTATAGCATGGTAAACAGCATTTTCATTTGCTCTCCTATCCATGCAGCAACGATCAGTCTTAGATAGGAATCGAAAAAGTAATGCCTATTTTTTCAGGCAGGTTCTGTGCCCACTTTCTAACAGATGTGGTCGAAGGCAATTACCAAAGTACTATAACAAGTCATATGATATTAGCATTATATTTTCTGCTTTCAGTATGTTTCTCATTCCTACTTTGCAGACTTTCTTTCCAGGGTTCTTAAAACAGAAACTAATTTAAGATCAGCCAAATAATCATTTATTACTAAATGCTTGAATTCTGTCATCATAAAAGTAATATTAAGTTTTTACCTGTTTTATAGAAGCAAAGAAGCATATTAAACTTTTGTTTTAAAAATGTTTCCCTTCAAAATTTGTATAGCAGGCAAACTCGTTTGCCAAATTATTCTTATGTTGTGGTTTGAAATTTGTCTTTTTCAAGTTTAATAAACGCCGAATTAATTCTTCCATAACTGAACCTAAAATGAGTTTTTTTAAAAAAAATCAGAAACTGACCAATTTTCTGTTTCATTTGAACAGAGAGGCAGAATAAAAATTCCCATCTATACTTATTTAATGAAACAATTCAATTTCATTTTGCTGATATCTTCAAAAATTACCATTATTCTTATCAATACTCTCAATATTATTGAAATACCTGTACAAAGTATTATTTTTTTCCTTGTTAAGAACTTAATGGTAACTGCTGTCTTCGTCAAACACTCTTCGGATAAAAAAGGAGGATCAGCTACAACTACATCGAAATAGTTTGCAAACGTTCGAGGCACATCTAATGGGCTCTTGTAATCATAATAATGAAAATCACTTCCATATGCAGCAAATCGTTTGTCATATTCAAACAGAATAACTAGATCAAAAAAAATAATATCAAGCAATTTGTTATCAAGCAATAGTTTCTAATACTTGCTATATATTAACTAAACAAACCTTGTGGTACACAGCGACCAAAAGAGGTTTACTGTACCATAACCAAACATGAAAAAAATTACTAGTATCCTATGCAATGAACACAGTTTATGAGGTCTATAATATGCCAGGCTCATGATAACTATTTTCTAAAGCAAAATCGTTTGATATACTTAAATATTTACTATGTTAAAAGATTACCTTCGCATGTTTCACACTTCTTCTTCACTTCCTTATACAGGGTAGGACATGATATTAAAGCAATTTTTGAATTCTCTCCTACAATATTAAATATTTCTTCGCTAAGTAAGCTAACTGTAGCATCATCATACCAAAACTGACTTAATTGCTGTAAACATTTGTAAGTTTAATTCATTGTGCTATGCAAATCATTGTAGTTAATACAGAATTGTTAGTAAACTTCCTAATTTGTCCAACTGTAAAATGTTTCCTATTACCCAATGTTCTTCAAATTTAACGGAATCCTTTCCAGTTTGCAAAATTTCTTGTAATTCTAATTCCTTTTTTTCTTGTTCTAAATAAAATTCCTGTAAAGCTGTAAATGTTTCCATTGATAGTGTCGGTACATCTTCATCTGATTCAGACATTCCTAGTATTCTCTTAGTAAATTAGAAATAACGAGCTACTAAATTAAAACGAAATAGTAAAACACAAAAAACCTCCGTCTAAAATTCATAACCTTAACTTTCTTTAGGAACAAAATCTATCATTTTAAAATAAACAAAATTTTAATACTAGTTAGTATTATTTTACGGTTGATAAATTTGTAATATGTTTAAAAAAAGAGAAAGTAAGCTTAAAAACCACAAGATCTAACATCAGACTTTTTTGAAATTATTCTCATAGCTTTGGGAGGGGTCCGATACCAATAAAAGTAAATCAGATTTTAGCTGTTTTTATTAAACAGACTTTTATTGAAGAGTCTTATTATAAAGTAAAGGCAACGCTAAAATTCATCTGCTATTAAACCTAATTTAGCTTATGATTGAAAAGTACACAACACAATTTATTATACAAGACGTAACAAGACCCCTATTACGCTAGGGCTCTCTTATATTGGGTTGCCCGCGATAGAATGGCTAAATTGCCAACAGTTGGGTTGGATAAAAAAAAATAGGCACATCAGGTTCGATATATGCACTCCACCATTGGTCATTAGTAGGCTTCGAAGCCCGAGGGAGACTCGCTGGGAGGGATTTGTTGGGAGCCTCAGCAGGTCTCTCAGTGACCTTCAGGTGGATGTATGGGGCCAGAGAGTCTGGAACAGGCAGTGGCACTGGTAACTGAGGCGATATTGGACACCTACCAGGAAAACTCTCCGGAAAGGAAAGGCCTCAAAGGTCGAAGACAGTCTGGTGGATCGAACACCTGGAGAGAAGAAGGCGAGAGGTGAGAAGGCTGTTTAATAAAGTCAAAACCAACCAAGGGTGGGCAACGTATAAAAGCGCCCTGACGCAGTACAATATGGAAATAAGGAAGGCCAAGCGCAAAGCTTGGCGGAGATTCTGTGAGGACGTGGCGGACACTTCGGAGTGCGCGAGAATTCACAGAATCCTAGCAAGAGAAGGTACTACGGACAGGGTAGGGTTCCTGAGGAGAGATGACGGAAACTACACTAACTCGGTAGAGGAGTCGTTGGAATAGTTATGAGCAACATTTTCCGGGGTCCTCTTACCGAGAGGCCCCTCTCGAGGTTGAGGAGCTGAGAAGGCCTGGTCAGGCGGACTGGAAAATTGCGCATCACGTCATACAGCCGAATAGGCTAAGATGGGCGATTGGAAAGTTCAAGGACTACAAAGGACCAGGAGTGGACGGAATTTATCCGGCCATCTTACAGAAGGCGGTGGAGGTGTTGATACCACACCTATGTAGGATCTTCAGAGGCTGCTTGGCCTGGGGATTCATTCCGAGAGAATGGCAAAAGGTGAAGGTCGTGTTCCTCCCAAAAGTAGGGAGGACAGCAGACCTCGCCAAAGTCGTTTAGACCAATAAGCCTGTCCTCATTCCTGTTGAAGACGATGGAGAGGATGAGTGACAGGTTTATAAGGGACGAGATTTTGAGGAGGAATCCTCTCAATAGGTGTCTCATATTTGCCTATCAGGCAGGGAAATCCGTAGACTTCGAGTTGGATGACCTAAACAGACTATTCCAAAAGCGCTTGACGACAAGGAAATCACGGTAGCCACCTTTTTAGATATCGAGGGGGCCTTTAATAACGTGTCCTCAGAGTCCCTGGAGGGTGCACTGATGAGAAGGGGTACACCTCCAACGAGTGGTCAGTGGATAAGGACTAGTCTATTGGGAAGGACTAATATAGCCACCATAGATAATTCATTTCTGGTGGCCAGGGTGAGTAGAGGCTGTCCTCAGGGAGGCGTTTTGTCGCCATTGTTGTGGACGTTATTAGCTGACGACGTCCTGCCAAACTAATTGCGGAAAGCTTCCATTGCCTAGGATTGCAGATGATCTGGCAATCGTGGTGAGCGGGCGATTCGTGGCAACTGTTTCGGAGCGCACGCAGAGGACGCTCAACATTGTATATCAATGATGTGGGGAGGAGGGTCTTTCCATTTCTCTCCATTAATCCCACAAAACCCAAGTGGTTCCTTTTACAAGGAAAAGAAACCTACAAGGCTTACAACAGCCGATACTCGGAGGGGTCACGATCCCCTTTGCCATGGAGGCCAAATATCTGGGAGTCATGTTTGACCGAAGGCTGACATGGAATTCCCACATTAATATTACCACACACAAAGCCAAAATCGCCATGGGTAGGTGCAGGAAGCTGTGTGGTAAAAGTTGGGGATTAAGCCCGAAGATGACCCTGTGGATTTATACCGGCGTGGTGAGACCAATGGTAACCCACGGGGCGGTGGTGTCGTGGACAAAGACCTTGCAGGCGGACGGGTGAGGGGTTGCGGCGCTTGGAAGTGTTCAAAGGCTGGCTTGCCTGAGCACGACGGGCGCCATGGTAACTACCCCCACTGCGGCCTTGGAGGTTCTTTTAAACCTTCCATCACTCCACATTTACGGTCCAAGGCGTTGCAAGAGCAGTCATGGCTCGACTGCAACAGGGACTTTGCTCCCATTTATCCCAGGCATAGCGGGATATACCAGAAACTATGCGAGGAGTTGGAGGCACACCCGATTCTAGGTCTGCCTTCGGATGTAATGACTCCTAAATACGACTTCAAAAAAACCCTTCAAAGTCTTGATATTAGACAGAGGGGCATGGAAGAACGGGGCCGCCAATTTTAGGCGAATCTATGTGGTACACGGACGGGTCTAAGATAGGAAGAAGGAGTGGGAGCCGGTGTGTACGGGACTCATCCGAGATGTAATATCTCGATGAGCCTGGGAAGGCTAGCTACGTTCTTTCAGGCGGAGCTAGTCGCAATTCTTACCTGCGCCGCCAAAATAAAAAGACGAGGAGTGCATAACTCCAGAATCGTCATTTATTCGGATAGCCAGGCTGCCCTGCGGGCAATTGACTCGTGGGAGATCAGCTCAAGGCTGGTGTGGGATTGCCTAGGTGCACTTAGGGATATTAGTATAAGGTCTTCCTGGTTTGGGTGCCTGGGCGTTACCGAGGTAATGTGGCGGCAGATCGTTTGGCCCGGGAGTGTTCTATTGGAACACTTATAGGGCCGGAACCGTTCTGCGGTGTCTCAAGATGCCTCAGGAGTGCATCCATCAGGACATGGATGCACGACCGATCAAGGGAATGGTGGGTTAAAACCTCAGGCCAGAGGCAGGCGAACACGTTTATTTATACGCCCAGGCTAACTGCAGAATTAAGGCCGGGTAGCCATAAGGATGGCAGTTGGCGTTCTCACTGGCCATTGCAGACTTAATAAGCACATGCATCGCATGGGCCTGGCAACGGATAGCCTGTGTAGGTTTTGTCAGGAAGAAGAGGAAACAGCACTGCACGTAGCGAGGGGCTAGTATGGCTGAGGTACCGCCTCTTCGGAGAAGAAAAGCTGGTGCCTACAGGCCTTAGCCAGGAACCCCTCTCGGGTCTATTAAGTCTATTAAGGCAGACAGGACTCAGAGGGTGCTCTAATTGACTACCTGGGGAAACCTCCCCAGACTCCACAGTTCGATGAAAAACAGGACGGGGGTAGGATCTTCAACTTAGGGGGTGCCACAATAGACCCACGGGGGGTCGCGGTGGCGCAGGCTGAAGAGCCAATCCCCCAAAGAATCTAATCTAATCTAAACTAATTTCTATTAGAATATGATTTGACTTTAGCTCTAAATTTCGCACATATCGGCCGTCACTCTCGTTCATTTAAAATGAGATAAGTCGTAACAAAGTATATTAACATTTATTTCCGATCATGTTCATTGAGTATGTACATTTATTTTTATTTCGATTGATGAAAGGGCGATAATCCTGAATTGTAAGTACTAGTTCTAGATTGTTTCATAGGTAATATACAAGTATTATTGCTTTCTTCATTTTGATTAGATGGTGGTTGGTGGGCGGAACCAACCACAACAACCACTTTATATATTTCTGTCAAAATATACATTCATAAAGTAGTCTTATCAAGGCTATAGCAAGAGAAAAAACAGAGATAAAAACGAATACATTTGATACATCCCCACATAACAACCAACAAACCAACAAGTGTGAGTGTAACAGAAACATTACGTTGAAGTTAACTCTCTACACGAACTTGGTGAATTTGCTCTGACGATGGATGAAAATCCGAATCGGTCAGTAACAAAATGAATACGTATGCTACGACGGATAAAATACCAGGTGTTATCCAGCATTGCGGACCCACCCACATTTTCAATTAAGTTAAAACTTAGTGTTGTATGTTGTCAGGGGATCCTGCTTCCATGAACAGGAATCCGAAATGTGTACCATGTGGAAGCAATAATTTCCAGTTATATTCTTCTTCTTTTTTATTATAAGGACTTTTTACATTTTTTTGTATGCCTTACTGTAAATGTATTTATAGATTGGAAATGAATAAAAAAACTGGATTAAAGAAAAATTCTAATCAAAGATTCCCATCCTATATATTAACAAAGAAACAAGAGTAATGCAGAGGCTTTACGGAACGGAGTATATAAGGGGATAGCGTGGAAATATACATTTGCTGTTTTAAATGCTGGGCCCGAATCCATTATTTGATTGGTTTATCTTTATTTCCCACACCTTGTATCCACATTTGAGAAAGCAGTATCTAGATTATGGGGGCATACCAGTACCCAGAAGCTAAGCTCCTACTTACTTTTTTTTGAGAGGCTTTCACCATACAGCCTATACTCACGGAGATGTAGGAGGCCTATTCTCACGACAACCTAGTCGAACCTCAAGGTTCACATTTCACAATATACAGTTTAGTATTCTAAATATTATAGGCTTTGCAAATATGTAAAGCTGTGAAAATAATAAATCTTGTCCCTTTTGTGCATCATTGATGGGTACTCCATTACAATAAGTTTGTGGTCCTCTTGCTCGTGGCAGTCTCGCATAACGGAGAGGTTCTGTGCTTAATTTTGTATAGCTAAATTGCATGGTTGAATTTCAATCTACTCTTATTGTTGGCACTATATGCTTGTTTACGGCTAGCCCCTTAAACGTGGTTTTCCAATAGTAGGGCATACCCCTTGTAGAAGGCTCCTTTATCTTAATTACTCTAATTGCCATATATTATTCAAGATGGGTCCATTATGAGATGTTTGACGTCCGTTGAAGGAAGTTTTATAACATTTACCCTAAATTGTGGTAGCTTCTTTAGCCAAGCCGTCTAATTTGGTTTTGTATTAGGCCAGAACGCCCTCTAATCCACACAGCTTATCTTAAGCTTTCTTTCTGATATTAGAATATCAAGAAGTTCCAATAGTTTATTTGGTCATTCATTATGTTTTTGTGGATAGTCAGTCTTGTGTTTGTATATTTCTGTTTTTTCTAGAATGTTCATTCGTCTTTCTTTTGTGCCTTAGTGTAATCGGACCATTGTTTTTTCTATACTTTGTGGTTCGTGATTGTTCTTTATAAGATGGTTAGCATAAGTGGAGTCGGTTTTGTTGTATCTGTAAGAGCGTAGGTGTAGCATAGGAACCAGTCTTTGAAGCGTCTTCCGGTCTAGCCTACGTACCTACAATTGCATTCGTGGCAAGATAGTTTGTATATATACAGGCTGGTTGTTTCTTGTGTGTATATTTTGTTTATTGTTTGTTCTGAATCATGTTCTCAAGCCTAGTTTTTTTAAAAAGTTTGTAAGCCTCGTTCCCCCGATTAAATAAACTCTCTTGCCCCGAATACAATTGCACATACGTAGGCCAGACCTAAAACGCTTCAACGAAACTTACAAGGCTTACAACAGCCGATACTCCGAGGGGTCACGATTCTCTTTACCATGGAAGCCAAATATTTGGAAGTCATGTTTGACCGAAGGCTGACATGGAATTCTCACATTAATATTACCACACATAAAGCCAAAATCGCCATGAGTAGGTGTAGGAGGCTGTGCGGTAAAAGCTGGGGACTAAGCCCGAAGATGACCCTTGGATCTATAACAGTGTGGTGAGACCAATGGTAACCCACGAGGCGGTGGTGTGGTGAACAAAGACCTTGGAGGTGGTGGGTGCGGCGCTTGGAAGTGTTCAAAGGCTGGCTTGCCTGAGCACGACGGGCGCCTTGGTGACTACCCCCACTGCGGCCTTGGAGGTTCTTTTAAACCTTCCACCACTCCACATCTACGTCCAAGGCGTTGTAAGGGCAGTCGTGGCTCGACTGCAACAGGGACAAGCTCCCATTTATCCCAGGCATAGCGGGATATACCAGAAACTATGCGAGGAGTTGGAGGCAGACCCGATTCAGGTCTGCCTTCAGATGTAATGACTCCTATATACGACTTCCATAAACCCTTCAAAGTCTTGATATTAGACAGAGGGGCATGGAAGATCGGGCCGCCAATTTTAGGCGAATCTATGTGGTACACGCACGGGTCTAAGATGGAAGAAGGAGTGGGAGCCGGCGTGTACGGGGCTCATCCGAGATGTAATATCTCGATGAGCCTGGGAAGGCTAGCTACGTTCTTTCAGGCGGAGCTAGTCGCAATTCTTACCTGCGCCGCCAAAATAAAAAGACGAGGAGTGCATAACTCCAGAATCGTCATTTATTCGGATAGCCAGGCTGCCCTGCGGGCAATTGACTCGTGGGAGATCAGCTCAAGGCTGGTGTGGGATTGCCTAGGTGCACTTAGGGATATTAGTATAAGGTCTTCCTGGTTTGGGTGCCTGGGCGTTACCGAGGTAATGTGGCGGCAGATCGTTTAGCCCGGGAGTGTTCTATTGGAACACTTATAGGGCCGGAACCGTTCTGCGGTGTCTCAAGATGCCTCAGGAGTGCATCCATCAGGACATGGATGCACGACCGATCAAGGCGTCTTACGCTACACCTACGCTCATACAAATACAACAAAGCCGACCCCACTTATGCTAACCACCTTTGAAGAACAACCACAAACCACGAAGACAGAAAAAACAATCCTATTACACCGAGGCACAAAAGGAAGACGAATGGACATTCTAGAAAAAACAGAAATATACAAACACAAGACTGACTAACCACAAAAACATAATGAATGACCAAATAAACTATAACTCAGAGAGACACACTCTTTAAGGTCATTCCTCACATCTAACTATGTTACAAACAACCACCAACTAGCATGAAAGACATACTATATATATATTCACAAAAAAAAAAAGGCATGATGCAATGCAGCTCTTATTCTAACCTGTAGAACGAAATTTTCTAGTTCCCCCGATTAAAATACAGATATTTGCATGATATATTTTTAAAACCTCCTACCCTATTAAAAAGTACCTTAACGAATGCCACCATATCTCTCTCAACATATTCTTAATGTAATTTAAATATACATTAATATCATTTAAAAATATGCGTGAGAAATAAAAACGAATACATTTGATACTCCCCACATATATACAACCACCAAATCAACAAGTGTAAGTGTAACAGAAACATTGCGTTGAAGTGATCTATGTCTGTCTACACGAACTTGGTGAATTGTTCTAACGATATAAAAGTCATCCACCAGAAAAATTTAATACAGAATACACACATATAGATATACACACACACACACATATATATATATATATAATATAGTATGTATAGTGCAGCTAAGCTAGCGCACATGCTAAAAACATTTCTTTCGTACGTGTAGTTCCAGAAAACTCGTGAATGAAATCCAGACATGACCATAATACATCTCCTTTAAGCACTAACAGAAATCTGGATCTTTCTTATTAGAAGTACAGCTATCCCTATTAACCCCCTCCAAATGGTAGAAAAGTAGGTTTTTTGTTTATTTTTTAGAAAAACATAAAAAGATTCAACAATTAAATTAATTATTTCGATATGTTCATTTACAATTATTTTTTTATAAATAAAAAAATAACATGCCACATATAAAACTATACATACATTCTATGGGCAAACATCATTTTTATTCTTTTATTATTATTACTTTTTATTATAAATATTCAAATATGGTAACATTTTTACAGTATAGGCAAAATGAAATAATTTATTTTATTCTTTTACAAAATGATAATTAACAAATATTGTATCTCATAAAGAAAAGAAAACATGTTACATGTAAATTTTTTAAAAATTATATATTAATATTCACAGATGAAATAACCAAATAAACGATAGCCCTATAAAACTTTGAAATATTTAAAGCATTGTTAAAAATATTTCAAAAATTATAATATGAATTTTATTTCAATTTACACATAATATGAATCATCATATTTTATTTTTTAATTAAAAGTAATTTCTGTATGTTATTTTATTTGGTGTGCTTTATTTTTGTCCTTTTTTTATTTCAAAGTGATGATTCTTTTCATTTATATATTTATAATATTTTAACAGTACTTAGCACTTGGTGCAAAAATAAAACAAAAATTGCAATTTGAACCAATATGAACAAAGGCAGAACAAAAATTAGAATTAAGCATTGAACAGGTACTTTGTGTTTTTTTATTTATTTATTTATACGTTAGCTTTTCATTCCATTTATTATTGTTTTTAAAAAGTAACATGTTTACAAAAACTACCGAGAAAATTTCTCTGATGGAAATTTATTTGCCTTTAATAATATCGCACAAATGTAAACGAAATAAAATACTTTTTATTCCATTATTTGCTCATACAAAATTTTTGCCAAAAAGACTAAGTTAGGAATATTTTTATTTTATTTTTTTAATACGTTAATCTAATACGATAGAATAAACTAATTTTATGGTGTTTCCATCACATTATTGAGAAAAAAAATATATATATATATTAAAAAAACCAAGTTTAACTACCTATACCCAATTTAATTTTATATAAACGATATTTCATTGAATTCATTAAAGAAAACAATTAATCCCTAATAAAATTTTGAAAAGTTTATTAACACAATTTATTTATTTTTTTTAACAAATGAATAAATTAGAAACATTTAAATTATCTAATAACTATTCAGTGGCAATAATTTTATTTCTTTATTTGTAATAATGAAACTCTTTTATAAGCTTTTTTCTTTTCTTTTAAATCATCATTTGCCAAATTTTTAAATCGCCGTTTGCCATAATTAAAAACCGAATTCCAAAATTTTAAATAATAACTACTCAATTTATTCAATATAATAATTTTTTTTACATAGGACTAGGTCATCGTTTAACAGCATTAAGAAATTCCGCTATGTAAGTACAATATCCGCATATGTGGCCTAGATAAATTACCTTATAGTATGGAACAGCCTATAGGGTAATTCAAAAAAACTAGGTCGGCTTGAAAAATAGATTCTAGATCTCGAATTATGGAAAAAAGTTCATATGGACAGGTCTTTTGGGATTACTGTTAAAAAAAAAAAAAAAAAATCACAGTACAATTAAATTTTGGTAAAATTTTTACTCCTTTTATTTGTCCAATCAGCACAATACTGAAACTAAATGAGTAATCATGATCCTGCGTCATGTTTGTGCATTTAAGAATAAATAATCTTTTTTCCCAATAATTACATACCTATAAACGTTTCCATTGTTCACATTCATGGAATTTTTCGTAAAATTTGTTCTGGCTCTACTACTCCCAGTCATTGTTGGCTAGATTATTGTAACTCATGACTGCGAATCTAGTAAAATAATTGTTGGAGAGCTGTGCTATAGGGTTCAATGATAAATTTAAGTTTGAATACTTTGTGGTAAAGAAAGTTCATGATATGTTAGTGCAGTATCAGATTATTAGGTTCGTCTGCACTTCATGTATTGGGCCAAGCTAACGATCTTTTTTAAACAAAATAAGAAAAGTAGAAACCATTCGAAAATAGAAATGAGGTAAGCTAGTTGGAGTTTAAAAATGTTTCTCAGCGAAGAATAAAGAGATGGCTAAAGAGAGGCAGTGCTAACAAGAGGATGACCTAGATTAATCTGGACAGGAGAGTGATCCAAGGAAAGGCTCTTACCGTCTCAATGAGAATGATTGAAAACAACGTAAAGATTGTGGAGTCATGTAATTAAACAAAACAAATATTTGCAATAACTCCTAAACTAAAATAAAGTCAAACGGACAAACGTTCTTTGAACCTCTTTCACTCTAAGTGAATCACACTGTAGCCAAAGAATGCTTGACGTACTCTTAAGCTTCTTTCACAATTGTGTCGTAAACGCCTAAGCAGCTACTGCTGATTAAATTCAGCCAACTATTAGAATTTTAGCGCGCCTTATTTACTTTTGATTGTTTCCTCCTCTTTGGCGGAAAATATCTACTCCATATACTAAATCCGAAATTACCTACTTCATTTGATGGCCATCCTTTGGGTTCTAGCGTTCCTCATCTTCAAGGTGTTTTAACAGTCAGTTTGAAATTGTCGACTTTTACAGTCCGATCAAAAGTTCTAAACAAATGAAGCAGGCTACTATAAAAGAATTCTCGAATGTTTGTTTAAAGACGACTGCTGAACTCATATTAGAAAATGGAGATAAATGCCATAATCGAATATGGGAGGGAAGAGGCATCGAATTACTACCCAGAGGAAAGATGCTCAGGGTCGCTACCGCTTCTGAATCCCCAGTTCACTTCTGCGGAAGTGCAGTTGGATGAACGCCAGATACTGTGATCGATAAGATCTGCAAAAGAAATGGGATAAAAATAGCTGAAGACCATGTACAAAGAAACAAGCAAGGATATAGTGAGCCTTGCGGATCTAATCATCTAATCAACACCTTCTATTATCATATCATTCGAACACGTTACAATTAAAATAGATAAAAAATACAAAAGATACAAACATGTAGTCTTGGGTGAATGGTATGGTACTGTCACCGATCAAGCCCGCCGATAGCTTTTGTTTTTTATTGTTTAATTTTGAATTTATTTTGTTATGATTTAATTAAAAATGGCATAGAATATAGCTTATTTTTTCAGAAGCTTATTTTAATATTGTGTTTAACCTTTTGTTCATTTCTTAATAATTTTGATATTACAGTCTGTGTTTAAGTGAAAAATACATTTGTTAAGAATTCATTACATCAAATTAATAATAATTTGTTTAGAAAAGAATTTTTTTACTTGGTGAATATAAGACACAAATAAGAAATAAGAAGTTACATTATTTACAAAATTTTTCATTATTATTTTGTATTTTTTTTAAGATTAAACCAAAAATTATCAGGTTTTTTATCAAAACATTCGTAATCTTTAACATTAATGGCTGAGCTTTATTTTATTTTATTTTTTTATTTTCTAAATAATAATTAAGAATCCAATCATCCTTCTCATTTCATAACAGTTAAGTACAAAAATTAAATAATAAAATTCTGATTATATATTTATACATTTAATATTATAGGTATTTAATGTGTACGGTGATTGAAATGTGAGACATAAGTCAATTTAAAGAATTTTTTTAAATCAGTGAATGTTTATTTGGGCAAGCAGTGAATTTTATTGCATGATTGTAAAGTTTGTTTATTTATTTAAAGAAAAAAAAGATAGCAATTTCTTTTCTTATTTAGTAGAAATATTGCTTTAGCTAGAAATATTTTTTATTTTATGAAAATTTTAATCTAAAAGCTCGATGTAAGTGCAGAGCGGACTGCAAATTGCGCTCCACAATAAAAAACTAAAAATGGATTATATTAAAACTCTTCTTTTTTTTTAATTCCACACAACCAGATTTATAATATAATTTTATAAATATATTTTACTTTTATTTCAATTGAAACCATTTTCAGCTTTGCTTCAACAAATCATTGAAATTTATTTTATTTACATTGACCTAATGCCTAAATACTTTAAATATTAAGAAAATTCTGATATAATATTGTCCAACACAACTACTAACAAAATTATTTGAATAATTGCTAATCAAAGACTTCGCATTTGCTGGTTTTTGAATAAATTATAAAATTTTCTATTAACTGTTATTTTTATGAAACAGGCCTAGATATTGTAGTGATAAGATTACACTAACGGGATCATTATATTACTGAGAAACGTCCCTCATGCTCTTCATTTTGCTCTATCTTAAGATTTTGGATGGATATATTCATCCATTTTCAAAGTTTGGTTAGTCCAGACTGTATAAAAATATTTACTTTCACTATTCTAGGATTCCATCTTGAAAGATGAGTAGCCTGGAATTAACAAATTCTAAAGAATGATGAATACCGGAAGCCGATTGCAATAAAAATAATAGTATGCTGTGACGAATACCCAACCTTACTGGCCCAACACCTTCTATAAAATTTCCGTTAAATTTAATAATTTATATACCATATCCAGCCTGTTAAAATTAAAATTAAAATAAGTAAAAATAAGGCGTTAGATATAATATCCGAAATACAAAGTAAACTGTCGAATTTTTTTTACTCTATCAAAAGTAGAAATTAATTTAGTTGCAATGTTATAAATGATATCATTGAGTCATGAAATATATCTGGCGCCATTGAAACCTTATTTGATTACCTGGAGGGATCTGATGTCCGGCCACCAATTGGATAAACCTAAATTGAGTCCCCTTACCATGGTAACCTCATGAAATTTAAAAATAAACGGCAATAACACAAAAAACAGTCATACTTTAAGTACGTTTAGAAGGGAAATTGTATTATTTGAGACTACGTTTTATGTATGCATTGTTAAATGAACAGCAGCCACAAAAGTTCGTTGACACTTCATGCGCTTTAATTCAAAATAACTTCGGAGAAAGTCACAGATTTATTATGAAATATGGTTCTTTGTAAAGGGCTTAATAGATGGAATGCTATGCTTGCTGTACCTTTTAAAAACAGGCAATTTTTATTTACATAATTATTTAACGAATTATCTATTGGGGAATGAATCATCTATTATTGATGGATCTGTTGAAACATTGATATTTTAAACTAAAATAACAGCAATAGCTTTGTTTTTGGTTTTTAGTGTTAAGGTGATGATTCCTCTCTACCAGAAATTAAAAAGAAAAAAAAAAACATATTTACAATTTGTTTAAAAGCTAAATTGCCCAAGAATATCTCGACAAAAATAATAAAACAAAATTCTAGAACAAGGGATTGTCAAAAAATGATTAAACATATACTAATGTTTTGCTGTAGCAAAGCGAAAAATGATTTTTCAAGTATTAAAAAAAAAAATTGATAAAAAAATTATTTAAAAAATAGACAATCTAGTGTGTTACTATCTTGGTACGGATTGTCTTTTTTGAAATTTTCTTTTATCTTTATTATTATTTTAATAAATATTTTAAATAATGTCAAAATTTGAACCAATTTTATGTTGTAAAAAGATAGGAACACACCAAAAGAACTTGTTTTACTTTAAATATTTTTTTATTGTTTTTTTAAAAATAAAAAGCTGAAAACCAAAATTAAGTAATAACATCTATACAATCATGTCTGTGTTGAGCATTTTTTTTTTTTTAATTTTGTGCCAACACAAAAGTTTCATTTTTGAAAAAAATAGGCTAAGAAGGAATTATAATAATTTATTTTTAATTTTATTTTTTTTAACAAAGAATTTATTTACAATTTTTATATTATATATATATAAAGAAAAAACATTGCAAGATGCATGATTGTTGGCAAAAGGCAAGTTTATATATTTTTATTTTTTTTTTAAATTTAATTATATATATTATTTGTTGTGTATAACGAAAAGAAAAAAATGTAAATAAAAATGTATATGCACACAAAGGGAACAAGTGTTTTTCTTTATTTGAATTTATTTTTACACTTAGGCCATTTAAACATTAATATTTAATAGAATGCTTTTTCTGTTTAAATGAAAATTCCATTGGTGTACTTTATTTTATTTTTTATGTTGCAACTTTAAACTTTGCAACTTTTTAATATACATTAACGTAAAAAAAGAAAAGAAAAGAGAAAAACAAATCATTTTTATTATTTTATTTTTTTTAGATTATAAGGCATTTCTAATCTGTATTTTTTTTCATTTATTCATTTTTATATATTTTATTATAGATTTTTTTTTTTTTTTTTTTTTTAATATTATGTTACTCTGCTCACACCAATGGAATACTACTAGTGTAAAATTATAGTAGCTACAACGCATTTACAGCGAACAACGTATTTACAATCCATACAAAATATTTATATGTGTATATATATATATATATATTTATATATTTATTCTCATCTGTATTGTTCAACACAGTGTAAATAAACATTGTTTTTTATTTTTTCTTTCTAGCATTTTTTTTTTGTGTCAATTACTTTACAACTCTTATGTGAATAAATGATTTCACAATTATTCGATCATGTTACAGTATATTATTATTTCATATTAACAATACATATTTTACAATGTATATATATATATATTTTTTAATTTGAACACTTCTCTATTTTTTTTTTTTTTTTTTTGATAGCATTACACATCACTTGTAAAGATTATATTTTTGTTTTTGTTAAGTTTTTATTTCTTTCAATTTTTTTTTTTTAAAAACATTTCTTGGTTTTTAGAAAATTTCATTTCAGTAAGTATTACTCATTATATGAGCTTTTTATTTTATTTTTTGAACACAAGTAGCAGCCCTCACTTTTTTTTTGTTTTGTTTCATTTTTATCACATATTGTCCAATGGAATTGTTCACCTCTTATTGATGAATAATACTCAGCAAACACATTATTCATATTTTCTGAACTCCTACATATAACTAAAGAAAATTTTTTAGAAAATATAATAAAAATTATAAACCTAAAATAATAATAATAATAACTGGAATCTCATAAATTAAAAAGAATAATATGCTAGGGAAAAGCAAGACAAATAATTTTTTTTTTGTTTTGTTTTATTAAAATAAAATATTTGGTCCACAGCCCAGCAAACTATTATAAATTCAAACGGGATGTCCCGAAATTAACTGTCAAGTCTTCGGAAGCGGATTGGCCTTTAAAAACAAACAAAAACAAGCTAAATAGTGAAATCCTAAAGTGAACGCTTATCGTTTCATTTTCGAAAAAAGAAAAAGAAATTGAATTTTCGGAATTAACGGCATGATTTCAATTCTTCTTATAAAGACAAAGCCGTCTTTGAAACGCTTTCTTACAGAGCTAAAACCTGAAAAACCGGAAAAACACATTTCATAGTTATTCCCGGTAATTTCGAATTTGCCATAGATAAGGTTGGAAAACTTTTAATTGTAAGTTTAACAATATTTATAATAATTTTCACTTTAATGTTAACTTAGGTTTTCTTTAATCAATAATTATAGATTGAAGTGTAAGTTATTTATATACTATTACAGTTGAAAATGGAGTTGCCTCGTTTTGCAACAGAAACTCCTTTGCTTTCCTGACTGTATTTCCATTATCATCAATATTGGTATAGAAATTTCATAATTTTTTTTTTTTATGCTTAATAATTTGAATAATAATTTAATAAACGAGCTTTTTAATTTTCTTAATTTTTTCATTAATTAATATCAGGGGTGCACATAATTTTAGCCTCAGCCAATTTTCGAGGATTTTTTTGTGAATTTCCTGAAAACCAAACCTAAATAAGCTAAAGCCTGTCTATATGCAATTTCTATTGTGAAACATAAAGTCATTACTATCCAGATCCCATCGCAGTGATTTTGGCATCAGCACCATGGGCTATTAACTGTAGTTCTTCATTAAACCTTAGTTGGAATGGCGAGAAGGCTTAATTATAAGAGGGAGTTCATAAGACGCGGAATTTTTATTTGTCTGAACATATTCTGAAATACTGACATATCTGAAATTTGTCTAACATATTATTTAATAATAAAGCTGCCAGATTATAAAATAAATGAAGATAACTATGAAAAATGGTTTTCAGGTTTTCCTCGCAAACAAAACGTTAATACAATAAGGAAGAATTTTCTAACGACAGTATATTTTTTTTCTTTTATAAACCCAGACAAAAATTATCAAGGTATTTGTTTGCTTTTTCTTAAAAAAAGGCGAGGGGGTAACTAGCAAAAAACCTAACGCTTTATAGTTTACATTACCCTATCCGCTGATTACTATCCTGAAGACATATTATTTAAAACGATGCTATATTAAAAAAAATAAAGTCGTAAGTACTGTACGAAGTACTTGCAAAAATTATTCTAAAACATTAAAAAACAAAGAAATATAATAAAAATTAAAAAAAGGAATATTTACAAAAGACATCTATAGGCTAATAAATAATTCATGAATTCTGCATTGGGCATTCATAAAAGGAATTATCATGAGTATTTCTTTTTTAAGTTTAAAATTAAAAACAAAAAAAAGAATAACAAATTGTAATGTATATATATTCAAAGTTAGAAATCCGAAGGAAAAATCCTTTTAGTTTTGATTTAATTGTTCACTGATTATGTACATTAAAAATAATAGCTTAAAGTGCGGTTAAACCTCATTCAAAACGAATCATATAAAAAACTGTGATCATAAGAAATAAATAATTTAAGCTGTGTTTTTTATCAACAGATATAATAAGACAAAATAATAATAATAATAATAATATTTATTAAGAAATACATTCTTTTATCAAATATTCTGAGCAACTTAGAAGTATTTAAAAAAATTATTATCTTACTACTTATTCTGAATGATTTATAACTGAATAAATTTATATTGGAATGGAGTAATCAAATTTCTTAAAAAAAAAAAAAAATAAATAAATAAATTATAAAAGCCACCCCTTCTAAAGTGCATCCAAACTTAAACATAAAAATAAATAAATATTCAGAATAAATTATCCAAAATTAAATTCAAATGAAAAATTATGGATGAAATGCTAAATATACAAATTTAATTATTTGCACAACTATCTAATTAATTTTTTTTAGAACTTCTATTAATATCCTTTAAAAAATAAAAATTAATTGTATGAAGAGTTGGATGGCAATGGCCAGAGGAGTTTTTAAAATAAAAAGAATTCTCTGTTGCTCTACGTTTCGAGTGTGTAGAGCAACAAAGAATTATTTTCTTTTTTTTTAAACTCCTCTGGCCATTGCCGTACAACATCTCATTATAATTTTAAGGCCTGAAGAGTTGAATACCTTTTTAATTAAATGAAATTTGAAACTTTTATAAAATCATTGCAACCTGAATAACTAGAAATTAAATTAAATCTATTTCTTCTAAAATTAATTTGAAACATAAGTAAATTAAATTTACACTTGAGTATTATCTTACAAGAATATAATTTTTTCTTTAGATTATTTAAAAAAAAAAAACAATTCTAACTAAAACAAAACTTATTTTAATAAAACGAAAAAAAAATGAACAAACCTAAATCTTTCATTTAGTGAGTTTCCAGTATTTTAAAATTATTTTTTGTCTTGCTTTTAATAAAACTGCTATAAAATTATTCAACTAACACATTAAAATAATATTCTATAATTACTGTAATGTCACTGAATGAAATAATATAGTATATAGAATAAAAAGAAAAATTACTGAAATATTTTAAATAAAAATTTAAATTAAAAATATGCAGTTGTTTAATAATAATAAAAAAGAAATTACTGATAAAAGAGTTCTTTAAATATACGAATAAGGTCCATCAGTGAGGGCGCTACAAAGCAATAGTCAAGAATTATCATCTTTTCCTTTTTGTCCTCTATTTGGTTTATATTCCATTCCAGGATCAAACTGCATTAATACAAATACCTAAAATAAAAAAAAATCACAAATATCAAATCAATCTCCGAGTACGAAAGGAGACCCAAACCAACTATTAAGTAAGTGGTATTTAGAATTTATTGATGTAAACTGAAGTCATATTTTGTTAAAAACCATGAATTGTAAGTCAAAAGTTCATTGATTTGACAAAATGAAGCTAAAATTTATAAATCTGAATTTTGAAAATCCGTAGATTCCCGCAATTAAACATCTGTAAATTATAAAAATAATATACCTGATCTGTTGGTAACAATGAAAAATCATCAGGTGGATTGGTTATCACATACCGCTTTGAAGATGCATCACATGAAGAACTAGTATCACGGAACCTAAAACAAAATTTGCGTGAAATAGTTAACGTGTTTAATAGTGCTCAATTCTAGAAATATTCCTTATTTGTACAAGAATTGTTTGAACTATTATCTTTCAAATATTTGGTATTCTACTACTTTTTAAATTATGTAAAAGAAAAAGAAACAAAATAAACAAATTTTTTTTTTTTTTTTTGCGCATCGACTGCCATGGTCATTAGCGCCGCCCTAATTGTATTCCTTGATGATCTGTGGCCACTGGAGCCGGAATAAACAAAATTATTTTAAGAAAAAGAGACAAAAGAGATGGATGAAATTTTGCATGTTGAAAAAATTCAATTATCACAAAAGTAATTAATACAAACCTGTAGAGGCCGATACAAAGCATTCCATAAGATTTTAGTGCAGCCACAAAAAGATCTCCATACTTTCCGGCCTCGCCAAATTGCGCTAAAGGACCATCATACAAAGAAATTTGACCAACTCGACATCGATCTCGATTTGATAAACTATCTGAGGTGCTGAAATATTAAAAATACAATTGAGTTTTTTTGTTTTGTTAATATTTGGACAAACAGATATTTCCATTGAATAATCAATTCAGAAAATGTGGTACGATCGTCATACATTTCACAATAAGAAGAGGAAGTAAATAAGGTGTGAAGAATAAGATCTTCTTTTACTGCAGTATTCAATTGCAATGAACAAATTCTTCAAACATGAAATGTATAAAAACCACACTTTCTTCCTCGAAAAACTGCCGCATCCGTTGTAGATATCCTGACAATTAACAGGTTTTCAATTTTTCGTTTTTGACCAAACACACAACACAAGCAATTAATACAGAAAAACTAAAAAAAAAGCTATAGACTAATAACAGAATAAAAACAGGATTTAAGACATTTCATTTGAGACCGTCTGCGTTGTTTATTGCTAATATTCAACCTATTATTTTCCCAAACAATATTTGATCGAAGAAAGGCCATTATGCAGAGGGCTCGGACTTTTTCCTAGGACTTTAAACATTTTGTCCTGGATCCATCAAGTTAAAGAAGGGAGCCCCTGAAAAAGAGAGTCCTATTTCAATTTTTACAGATGGGAGTAAGTCTGATGCCTTTTTTGGAAACTTTTATGGTTACAGAAATAAATTGGTCTTAAAAGTAGAGAAATTCAGATTAAGTAAGTATTGTTCAAATAATCAAGGCATTAGAGGGGATTCATTACTGTGAACTTTATACATTAGGAAAGGTATCCACTGCATTCATTTACGTAAGTGAACATATTGGAACTGGGGGAACAGATACTCTAGCAAAGCAAGCATCACTGGAACTTAATTTTCCTGAATCATATCAAAAGGTTTTGAAGCAACTTTTTCCATCTAATATTGATCCAGTTTTAAATAAGTTCAAAACGGAGCTTGATAGAAAGCATCCAATTTAAAAAAAAAGAAGGCAATAATTTTCCGTGAGAAAAGCAATACACAAGTTGTTATAATAAAAATGACTATAAACAAGCTACAGAATTAGTTGGCTGCGGCCACAGAAGAAACTTTTTATTTTTTAAAAAAGTTTATTCGACGTTTCGGACACTAAAGGTTTTAAAAAATAAAAAGTTTCTTCTTTGGCCCCAGCCGACTAATTTTGTAGCTTGATTTATTAACAACGGCCAAACATAAATATTGTTTACATTAAAAATGACTATGCTTACGTTTATTTTATCAAATTTGACAGATGTGTTTCCAAACAGATTGTGATGAAATGCAGTAGATACGCATTTTTTTGAAATATATAAAAGATGAAAACATAAAATTACCTGAAATTAGTTCTGAAGCGGAACACTCAAATTTCGCAGAACTCAATTTCAGAACGGCGGATTAAGATTGTTTTATAATTTAATACAAAAAAACAAATTGTTTTAAAAGTTAATTTACATGAATTGTATTTATTAGTTGGCTATATATTTTTCTAAAATTAGGACAATTTGGGTAAAAAGAACTTTATTACCTGTAGCCTCCTCTGAGCCCAGCGCCTTCAGCTAGTATCAACTCAAGTTCAGGTGTTGCACCTCCAGTAATTAAAGATCTTATTAATGTAAGTGCATTTTGATTGAAGTAAGTCTGAAAATAGGTGAAAAAAGAAAAACTGAAATATCTTTATAATTTTTAAGGAAAGCAAGAACATTGACAGGAATTCATGATTATTATTTATAAACGATCGACTATATGGTATCAGACATTTAGCAGAGATATTCTGCGACGCCAACTATGGAAACATTAGACACTTCCAAATGGTCTACGATGAGCAAAAATTATGAATGTATTATCTTCTAAATTTAAGTTAACGATATTATTTAGAAAAATTACTTACTGTAGACATAAGAGAATCTAAAACACTAACAGCGAATGCAGTACCACATGCAAAAGGCTGTGTAAGATACAGTTCTGTGTCAGGGTCATCATCATCGTCCTGGTCTAGGAACTGTACATTGCTATCATTTACTAATTCTGAAAATATAAATTGAGTGTGTTATATTTAATGCTATAAAATGTTAAAATTATATCCATGATTGTTAGTTACAAAAGAACAGTCCATTTTCGTAAAGCCCTACTGACTATTATCCCAATTAGTATTGAAATTATTACATACTACAATCCAAAAAACACAAAAAATTATTGGCACATTCACCCGTAATCATAGGCACATTGGCTCCATAAACTGATCCTCTCCTTTGTAGAACTATAGGACCACTTACTGAACTTAAGTTTTCATTTGTTGATACAACTCCTGATTCATCTAAAAAATTAATTCAAAATTAAAAAAGTAATAACAAATAACAGAATAATAATAAATGAAAACTTTTATTTATAATTTTACTGCTTAGAATGTTAGCATTATCTGTACAAGAAAACAATCTTTTTTGAGGATTATACATTTGTAGATAGGGAAACAAAACTATTAATATACGTGGGCAAGGTGAAAAGTACTCGGCCTAGTAGTGAAAATGAGTTTTTTATTTATTTTAAAAATGCATTTATTTCTCAATGTAGTCTCCCTTTATCAGAGACATTTTGCGTGGTAGTTTGCTTCATTTTGTGGTCATCGACCGGTTTCGGGCGTTCGCCCATCATCAGGATGCATTTTTCAGACAATGTGACAACACAGACTTGCACAGACACTCAGTGTGAAAAACTGAATTTGCTCTGTGCAAGTCTGTGTTGTCACACTGTCTGAAAAACGCATCCTGATGATGAGCGAACGCCCGAAACTAGTTGAAGACCACAAAATGAAGCAGGCTACCACGGAAAATGTCTCTGATGCTTTCCAGCTGTGCGGAACCAACCACCACAATAGTCTCCCTTTAGTTAATTATACTTTGTTTAAAGTTTCTCCAATAACTGGATACCGTCTATGAAGAGAATTTCAGGAAGGTCTTCACAACATCCATCTACCGCTGCTATCACCTCTTCATTTAATCTAAAACGTTTTCCAGCCAGAAATTTTTTAAAGTTTGGGAATAGACGAAAGTCAGGGGGAGCCAGATCTGGCGAATAGGGAGGATGTTCCAACAATTCATACTTCAAATCCCTAAATTTTCCCATTGCCAAACCGCCTTTGTGGGCGGGTACATTGCCCTGGTGAAAGAGGATTTTTTCCTTTTGCAAACCAGGCTTTTCTCTCTACTTTTTTCATCTAGCTGGTTAGGAAGATGTGCATAGTATTCCCCATTAATTGTTTGACCCTTTGGAATCCTAAAAAACACTAGGATTTCCAGCCGACGCAATTGTCTTGCTTTCTTTGGTGCAGAGCCACCGGCTTCTACTGTTGTTTTAACTCAGGTGTAAACTGGTGAATCCACGTTTCATCCATCGTAACAAATCGGCGCATAAAATCGGTTGGATTCTTCTTAAAAACGGCACACACATTGCTGAGAAACTCGATTCCTCATTTTTCTGCGGTCAGCATTTAATAAATGCGGCACTCATCATGCACAAAGCTTTCTCATACTGAGTTCTTCGTTTAAAATGTGCCGTACCCTTTCTTCTGAGATGCTTACAGCCTTAGCTATCCCATACACCTTTAATCGTCGATCATCGAGAACCATATTGTGTATCTTCTCGATATTTTCTTCGGTAGTTGCAGTTTTTGGTTGTTCTTCACGTGGATCATCTTCAGTCGTTGAACGACCATGTTTAATCTCACCTGCCCATTTTTTTTAATGTTAATAACGAATGTGCAGATTCCTTATACACTTTCACCAACTTTGGATGAATTTCTGTTGGCGATAAACCTCCAAATAGAAGAATTTAATGACAGAACGGTATTCAAGTTTATTCATATTGTCAAAAACAAGCAACAAGCTTAGTTTAAACAGCCGTATAAAATAAACTATTTGTCTGATCAAATTCACATTTGGTATTTACTTTTGCAACAAGTGTGCCAACATAACTAAACAATAATTTCATTTGTAACAGTGCTATCTGGGCGAGGCCGAGAACTTTTCATCTTGCCCTAGTACAAGTGATATTGCAACAAAAACAAAAGTAGGTCTTGCCACGTGTTAGTCCAAAGAATAAGTAATTTAGTCAGGAATCATAATATAAGGTCTATCCATTTTTTATACTATTTAGGAAAGGAAAATACCCCCAAGAAATATATGGACCTGCTAAATGCTTATTATGGAAAATTTAATTAAGGGATCAGGAAAAATGAAGCCTCGTGCAATTTGCAAGGGTTTTGCCTTATGTGATATCTCAAGGAAGCCACCTTGTTGCGAGCATGCCGGAAGAATAAAACCCCATATAAATAGATTTTGGAAAAGAAGATAGAATATCTTGAAGAGAAAGGTCTCTGCGGAAGTTAGAAAGAGGTTAGATAAGAGAATGGGGAAGAGAAAAAAAAGAAATCTTGGCGATCAAAGCCTTGTGGAGCCCTAATGACGGAATCTTTGTTAAATAGTTTTATGTTGTAAGAAAGCTGTTAAAAAAAATCTTATAGAAAAAAAGTAAATTGTTTATATTAAAACAAGTATATATATACAAAAATAAGCTCTGTAATACTTTGCGAAACTCTCTTTAATAAAAGATAATCTTCAAAATAGAAATATTACACTATGGCCATTAAAAAGACTGAAATAAAATGTAAATGAATTTGAAGAAATAGTAGTTTATTGCAGATATTATCAATGAAATAGTAGCCCATATTTTTTATAAATTAGAAATAATTTTTAATTATTATGTTGAAAAAGTCTTAAAATTAAAATTAACTCCGAGAAACTAAACATAAGTAAAAGATTATTTACATAAATGTGCACTATTTTAACGATAAAGATGGATAAAGACAAACTTGCTATTATTTTTGAATTTGAATTCTTGACCAAACAAAATAGAAATGTCATGTAAACGTTTAATTTAACAATAAAAGTTAGATTAAGCTATATCAAAGTATATATATAGTAATAAAAATAATAAAAAAAAGGCACAATCTTGATCTTTAAAATCTCACTAACATGGAAATAAATCAGTTTATTAGCCAACAGGTTTTTAATTAGTAAATGAAATTCATAAAACGATTAATGTTCTGGTTAATTTTCAATTATAATTAATAAGGTTATGTAAATGAAATTATTGTTAATGTAAACCAACTGGGAACACTCAAATCCTATATTTATATACCTCTTTTTTCCTTCCATATTTGATGGGAAATCATGCCTAGAAATAAAAATATTCATTTCTTAATTCGCTGTATATTCTGTTCGAAATCATTGAATGGTGCTTTAATGCCCAATGAGAGATTCTAATATAAAATCAATGAAAATATTATTTTAGTTTTTCTGTTTGTTTAAATTTAAGGCGCATTAACACCCGGCGCCTTCTCAGTGAACTGCCCGTTGCCGGACAATATTCTCTCGTTATTATCGGGCAGTGAGCTGGTAGAGGCTCCTAGGAAGAGAAAATTTAAGGGTAGCACTGCTAGACTCGAACCCGGGTCCTCCTGAGTTGCTAGAACAGCGCACTACCTCTGATCTAAAACCTTCCTTTTTTCCTATTCATACTGTAAAATTCTTCAAATTTTAGCAAAAATAGTAAAAAATAATCTTCAGAAAGGAATGTCAACTGGGAAATGCGAACTTACTGATTTTTTTCATTATATCATAATTGTAAATAGGGATAATAAAAAAATGAAACAAAAAATAACAGAATTATATCAATTTATAAAAATGAACTTATATTTATAAATATGAAATTTATATCATATTGTCATTAGTGGTGGCAAATAATGTCATGAATATCTAATAAACTCTTTAGATATAGGTTGTGAGATGTTCGTTCACATAATGCGAAAACGGTTGTAATTTCTAAAGTGAATTATTTAGACATCTAACGAACTATACCTAAGGAATATATTATATTGTATATCCAATAATTTGTAGCTTTGTGTAGTAGGTTGAAAGTTATTTTGATGCTAAAAAAATTTTACATCCTTACCTTGATTCAGAACACCTATCGTATCGTCAAATGTCATTGCTTTGATATTTAATGAAGCTAAAATTGCTTCTTTATCAGCAAGAGTAGGGTCATCATTACTAGGCACTTTAGCAGATAGTATAACACACATATCACATAGATTCACATTGACAGCCCTTAAATCAGCTCTACTCAAAGGGGATCCCTGAAAAGTTTTAATTGTTTTTATACAATTCATTAAACTGAACGTATTTCACATGGCATTATTTAAAATCCATTACAATACGAGCTATTAAACATTTACATTTAGAAGAAATTATGAAACTTACATTTAGAACAGAAATTTTTGGAAGATTTTGAAGCATTTTCCATTCTCTTCTAATATAATCAACAGCACCAACAATAACTACATGTTTCAGTTCATGATAATGAAAATTTGAAGCTCTTAAAGGCATAACAAGGTTTCTTAAACCAATAAGCGGGGAATCAGGATCAGCAAATAAACAAACTACGACATGTCCGTTTAATACGGTCATTGCCGCTTGATTTCTATCCTGAAAAATGAAAACAAATGATGCTGTAAAATTAATTTTTATAAAAAAAAAAACATCTTACAAAAGAAAAACTCAAAACAACCTGTTCATTATTTTTAAATTAAACACATTATTCTCTTATATATATAGCGGATTTTAAAAAGATTAAAAATAATAATAAACATATAAAAAATAAATAATGCACATAAATACCAGAATACAGTCTTCAAGGTTTCTAGCCGGACTCCAATGGAACATTCCCGTTGAATCATATTTCATTTCCGTTTTTTCAAAATCAAAATCTTTCGCTTGATCATCGGCAATGCCAACTTGTAAACCAACTCCACCATTGTTGTTGACATTATTTCCACCTGTAGAACGACTGGTGGGCCTAAGAAATTGAACAAATTTATGAATCTCATTTAACAGTTCAATATTTAAAAAAAAAAAACTATTATTTTGGTAAGAAATTATATATTATCTTAATTATTAGAGAATTTCACTAGATAGATTTATTTAAATCATTCCATTATATATTAAAGAGTTTCAATGGGCTAAATATTCTTGAACTTAGTATTCTGGAGTAATTTAGAACGGACATGGAGAAAGCCAAGTTTAATATCATTTTCAGGGTCGAATAATAAAATTTCAAAATATTTATCGGAATATTAACTACAATTAAAATTTGAATCAATCTGTGGGTTACTGGATAAAAAAAAAGCCTGTTAACTAGTTCAAATGGAATATATCTAAAATTATTTAATTTTCGACATTTTTTTTTAAATATGTTTTAACTTTGCAAACTCCTTAACATTTAATTTTAATGAAAATGTAATTACGTAAACATAATTTTGTTGGCATTTTTAGAAACAAACTTAATTGTATTAAGAATATTTCATTTCTGTTATTATTTAGTTGCAAACATGAACGAAGATTGGCTAGGATCACTGCTATTCGCAATTGTCTATGCGGTCGGCTTTAGATGAAGATATAGAACTGCGGAAAGCCAATTCCATCGCAACCCACAAGACCTGGGAGGTTCATTGTATACATGTGATTACTATTATTTTAGTTGTCTTTAATGTGCAACAATGTGCAGTTGGAAGTGGAATGTGTATAGCGATCAGTTAGAATAAAAGTGTAGCATGCTAAACTTAGGTAGCTGCACACATCAACTATTGGACATCCCTGTAAATGTTATGATATTGTTAAGCTGGAGACTCACAGGTATGAAAAAGTCCCTGAAGATCTAGGTCACTTTACTTTTCCCAGCAGGATCTCTTTCTATGGTTGGAATGTAGCATGATCCAGTGATCTAGAGGATCCCGCATAATGTTTCGGAAGCTCAGGCTGTCAGATTTTTAAAAGCCTAAGGACATGGCCTATAGGCGGCCCAACTATCATGGTTCTTCCTCTATATGATCTTCGAAAATCAGAGAGTTTTTCACTTGTAAAGAGTACCCCTGCTTTTATTCTAACGACCTGTATGTTCATGAAGCATCTAGAGTTGTCACTAAAAGGTTCACTGTGTTCCGCCACTACCCTGAGAATCCAGAAACCAGAATATTCTGACTAATAGCTCCATTAGTGTGTTTAAATAAACCTTGAGATGAACATTATTAAGTGTTATTTGCAGATCATACTTCGTGTAAGATTTTTCACAACACAAATTCGTATAACAGCAATGTCTGTCATAAAAACTGGGGCACACCACATAGGCTTGGTCGAGATTCCAATATTCAGTCGTACCTCATAAATCACCAGGATCAGTACACTTTTTGGTTAACCAATATGATTCTACTCCGACCGAAGACTACCTGCTTGGGATAGCTATCGGGTTTCATCAGCTCAGATCCTCACAAAATTTAAAACTTGGCACCAAGTCTTGGAATTAATTATTGAAGCCTTCCTCGTGTTTGTCTAACAATCATAGACAACTGTTTCTTGTTTAAAAATAAGCAGTGGTAACTGATTATCACTGAAGAACCATCATTTTAAATGGAAATAATTTCTAAGCATTTGAATACCATAATTTACTTATGTGTAAATTTGTAATTTGTAGTGTCACATAAAGAATTTTGGGTAGTCTATTCAACAGTGAACAACTCTAAAAATTAAGTAACTTTATAAAATATAATTTTATAATTTCTTACCCATAAATGAAAGATAATTCATTATTCAAATGATTAAAGCAATTAAACATTAAGCTAAATATATATGAAAATATGTATTCTTTTCTATACTCTATAACGATTTCAAATAACAAAAAAAAAACACAAATAAAAAAACCAAAAACAAATGGTAACATCAACAAAAATTTCAAGAACTATAACAATCATTTATTAAGAGGATAATCAGATGTCTATAATTATAAAGCACCACATCCAAAAATAATTAGAATTAAAAAAAAAGAAAAGAAATTCCAGTAATATTGGAATTAACTGAGGGGTTTTCATCAGCAGTAAAATGAGGGGGTTTAATAAAAAGCGATTTCATAAGGCACTATAAACTATTGAACGGTAAATATGAGTGACAAAAACATTCTGGTGGGACCACTAAATTCCATTTTTGTTCTATTATAAATTTCTTACAAAATAAATGCAGTAGAATCCTTCAACTCAATTTTCCAATTAGTTTTAATCTTTTAAACTCATTAAGAACTACTTCCTTAGAAAGAATAAACTAATAAAATTATCTTAATTCATTCGGAAATTGTGTTTTTTAAAAACGTTTGTTTAATAAATTCCTACAAAAAAAATTTTTTTTGTAATCCCAGTTTCCATTTTATTTTTATCGATGTATATTATGGACATGTAAAACATGACACTCACCACTCACATATATTATTCAAATTAATTTCTGATTTTTAGGCTATCAAACAAAAACTTTTCCATAATCTGTCCCAAGAATGAAATTACCCTCAGATAAAAAAACAAAAAAAAAACACTTAAAATTTAGTTGCTTCTAGTAGAAAATAGTTAAAATATACTTTTATGCCATTGATGTTTTTACAAGTAAATATCATTTTTTTTTTAAAAAAAAAGCAATTACTCAATATTGAAGCACTGTTTTTTTTATTACTTGATTTTAATTTCAATTCATTTTAATTAATGTTTAAATATAAACTATGAAAGTTAATTATTTTTTCGAACCCAATTTACTATATCCTAATTATCCTTTATTTTCATAATAGAAATGCTTTTTTGTTTTCTTTGCTATTCTTTCTCATGTTTCCTAGTGATTCCTTCACTAATCTAGAGATATCATTCTATTATTAGAATTAAGTAGCGTTAATTAATATGTTGTAAAAGTAGTCGGCTTCAAAAATCTTGAAGTAAAATACTTTGACTGCCGATTGAAACTTCGCGCTTTGAACCTGGCTCATGCATCCAAATAATTTGCTCTAAAATAATATTTTTATTGACAAATAGAATCCATTTTTTTAACACTGGACCTTGGACCATCTGTTTTTAGAAATTCTTTCAACTTTATTGTTTATTTTGAAGCTATAGATAGATAAAAATTAATGGAAAAAATCATATCGCACAAAGAGACTATGTACGCTTCACCATTACTGCAATTTTAACCTTACTAAATCCTAAATGTTTCCTGTATGAATCTAATAAACTTGATTATGTACATAGTAATCATGATTTGACTACTTGTTATTTGCAATAACAGGACGTTAACTAATACAATCACGATTATTATTCACAAATCCTACACTGGAAATCCAATAAATGATAAATTGGGTTATTTATCATAGACAAGACATTGGAATCATAGTGTCAGGTTGTTGGCTTTAATAGTTGTTTCTTGATTTTTCTTCGATATTCATTTATAATTTGTTTTAAATAAAAGAAATTAAATGATAATTATGTTATTTAAAAAAAAAAATTATCAAATAGCCACTCTGTTGCTGATCGGTTTACATAGTAAGTAAAAGTAAACACAGTTCTCTAATAACGCATCATTTACGAAGTAAACTAATATAATATGATAAGGTTTTTATTCCATTCTCTTAATTTAAGAGACTTTTAATGTAATTAATCGAATATACTTCCTTAAAATATGTAATAACTAAGAATTTGTTCACTATAACTTAATATTAATTAGCAAAATGTCTTAAGTTGGTAGATAGAATCATCTCTAAAGTACTAGTAAAAATAAGTTTAAAAGTGTCACTATCTGTAAAAATTTGTCAGATCTCTTTAGCAAAATTAAAAGAATCTTTTAAATGGAGCAAATTATTAATATAATTTTTATTCTGGTAAACAAAACCACTAACAATTTGTTTGAATATTACAATTTAAGCCTTCTTAGTTTATAGAACTACAGAAATATACTTAAAAAAAAAACTCGAAAATTCTGGTCCCTATCCAAATCTCTTTCTATATTTTTTTTACCAGATCTAGAATTTCCTAGAAAACTTTAAGTGCTGAAATCGTAACGAGAATTCAGATTGTAGTAAGATATCACTAGTTATAAAAACAATTCTTAACAATCTAGATTTTTTGAAATCTTAAAACGATACAACAATTTATCGTTTTAAAATGTTATAAAAAAAGAAAATTGAATAAAGGCACAAAAAAAAAATCTAAGCTCGTTCATACTCCAAGAATAAAAAAAAGAACAATGAGTTCGTTCCAGATACCCATATAAAAATAGATCTTAAACAAGCAATTCTGACTGCCATCCTGCATTCTGATAACACTAAAATAATGTATATAAACTCGTCCACTTGTAATTTGCACAAATACATTTCGCGTGGAGAAATTTTTATTAAAAGACAATCGAAATGCAATTCTGTGTGGATTTACAATAAAAAAGAAAATTAATTTTTAAAACGCAATTGGACGCAATGGAAAACTAAATTAAAAAAAAAAAAATCATTTTTGAATAGCTGTAATTTTTGTATATGCAAATTTGAATACATATTTTATTGCTCTTGAAAAAATTCTATCCTGTTTTAATATTTATTTTGCTGTATGCATAACTGAACCAACCTTTGAGCAACAGTCGATGAAGGGGATGAAGGGTTGCACTTTTTATTGGATGGGCAATGTCCAATACGCTGCAGTGTATTCAATTCGGTTCTTTGCAATCCGGGTATTTACCTAAATGTGATCTATACTCATGGGACTGTATTCGCACCGTATGATTCCCACAGGAATCAAACCCTGACGCTTTACCAAATTCATTAAGTCCTAGACTACTTAGGGATTATTTGTATTTTGCAAAGATGAATTAAACTGATGATACCAAAAGAGCAGCAGGTCGTTAAGCCAATAAAATTTTCTAATAATCTAATGGTTTTTCCACTATCATATTTTTTCTTCAATATTGATATCAATAACATCAACTAAGAAACTGATAAATACATCATTATTTTAGTTTTCTGTTAATTCAACTTGAGTGTCTTCCTTTACATGTCGTTTTATACAATACCTCGATAATTTATTCGAAATATTGATATTTTTTGCCACTAACTGAACAAAAATAAAATAAATATATATTTATATGTAACTTGTTATCTTTATATTTGTTAAAGTATTATTTTAGATTATGTAAAATTTCAGCATGTTTTATTCTGTTTGGAGGATCTATTTTGATTATAAGATTTATTTATTTATATAATATTTAAGTTTTTAAGAGTTTATTTTTTTTTTTTTTATAATAGCTGCATTGAAACACATACACACTAGAAAACTTAGAAGAAGGAAACTACACACAATCCTAAATACACATAAATAAAGAGTTATATTTAGCCAATAACACATAAAAGCAAGCTGAAAGCGCATGCATAGTTAATCAGGGGAAAACGTATACATATTTGTTTGTTATAATTAATCAGTCAGTGTTTATTTTGTTGAGGAATAGCAGGGTAGTTTCACACATGTGTATTAAATAACCCTAAAGGTTAAAAAACAAAAGGATTAGGGTTAAAAAAAAAAAATTATAAAAGCAAAGAAATATTTATAAAAAACATTTATAAAAGTAGTAGAAAATGTGAGTTTTGAGGACGAGAGCAAGAGGGAAAGAGTGAGAGAGTGAGACAGAGTGGGCGTACATGAGCTTTTTGACTTCATAAGCGAGATGGTAGCCCGCGTAGGCTGATTCCTCTTGAGGCCTGAAAAAATATTTGTAAACATCACTGTTCAGTGCTCTCTAATAGTCTGCATTAATTTCCCCTGCCCCAGCAAAAAAAAAAAGAAAAGATAAAAGAATAAAATTAAAATTCTTTAATGGAAAGAAAGAAGGACCCAACTAAAAAGCCTATAATTCACATTAAACATATAAAAAACAAGACATATTACATTATTCAAAATTATGTGTTTACAAGAGATATGAAATGTAAATGTGATTTATTGTCAAACTAAAAACATTAAAGTATAATAATAATAATTATTATTATTACTTTTAAATAAAAATTAATGTGTAAACAAATCTGAAAAAGATTTATTATTTACGTAAGTATTCAAAATTTGAAAAATCAGAATTGGGAAAAATGTTCCAGCGATCTCAGAATTATTACTGCATTTCCAGTCTCTCTGGGTTATGTATATGTTTTTCTTGGTTAATATGAAGTAAATAATATGATTATTTGGAACAATAGTCACAAGTTTATTTATTTTACTTGAAATATATTATTTATGTTCCCTTTTAAGAAAAAGTTTTTTTATTTTTTATTAAAAATCAATCATGTAATATAAAATTAAATCAAAGAAATCAATTTGATGACTATGCAATTTAGGTCATATGCATCTTCAGTAATTACCGAAGCTATTATTTGTATTTCTTTTTATTTTCATAAAAATGAATAAACTGGAATAGTAGAAACGAAACGAAACTTATTAGAAACTAAATAATATGATGAATACTGGAAATTCAATTAATATTAAAATTGAATACAGTGTAGAAAGAATTGATTTAAATATTCAACTGTTATCCTGGATAGTTTTAATTAACGGCAACTAGCTAGTTGCAGCTACTTCAGAATTTTACCTCATCACTTATATATAATAATATTTTTTGTTTCACATAAAATACTCTTATTTTTGTAATCAATATTAGAAATTGTTTATTAATGGGAGGAACACAGTGGAGATGAAAAGAAAAGGCAAATGAGCCTAGTCTTTTTACAAGTACACCACTAACTAAAATACCTAACTTGGTGCTCCAACCGATTTTTTTTTTAAATAAAAAAATCAAATAAAAAGATAATCCAAATAGAGACAAATGCAATTTCCTTGTCTGATTTGGTTTACATTCCAATGAATGCGTTTTAATGATGGAACGATGATCTCTCATTAAACAAACTTTTTCAGGTTGAAAAGTATTTATAGTAAATGAGGAAACTATAAAAGAATGAATGATATACAATATTAAGTGATGCAATAATTTTTTGCAAATTATTATTTTTATAGTTTTTGATTTTGATTGAAATAAATTCTTATACAAATAAATTATTAATATAAAAGAAACGATCGAATTGGTTTGGATTTCTGCTTCATCGGAGGAGGAGTATTCTTTATAAAAAATGAAATTTCTCCTGAATTCACTAAAATATCAAATTAAAAATTAATTGAGTATGTATGAAAATAGAAATTATTTTATGCGCAAATATTTGAAAATATCTCTCTCAAGGGGAATTATTATGTAAGGTAATATTTTATTTAAATAAATATTACAGAGAAATGGAATAATAAGGTTTAACTTTGTAAAAAAAAAAAAAAAAAATACTTGTTAGTACAATTAGTAAGCAAGATTCATTTTGTTAAAAGAAAATAAATAATAAATCGGTATTATCTTTGCAGTTTAGTCTAAAGACAATGACAACAAACTGTATTGAAGCTAAAATTGTAAAAAAATCAGAAAAATAATACGATTAATTGAAAGATTAGGAGCTAACTAGTTAAAAATCTAGTAGTAATTTGCGATGATTTAGAAATTTTTTTCTTTTATACTTCATGAGTCATACAGCTGAAGCTGAAGCTCCTCGAAAGGGCATTTGAAAAAATTGTTCAGTTCTTTGACTTAGAAATGTAGTTTTTTAAAATGTTCTAAATGTAAGTTTTAATCTGTATATAATAATATGTTTTATAATTAAAAAAATAAACTCCTAAATAGTAAAATCTTCTACTTAAATAATGTATCCATGTTTGTTTTATACCTTGCTAATGAAAGAAAACTTCTGTTTTTCTTTCTTAAGCTAGAAAGTAATTACTAAAAGTATAATCAAAAAGTAATATTTTTTTGAAAAATAATAATAATAATAATAATAAAATTATAATAACTGATTTTTATTAATAAATGTATTTATTAACTGGTAGCTTTATTTATTCCCGCAGATTGCAAATTTGCTTTTTATTAAAAATTAGAAGACATTATGGATTTCACAAATTTTCCTAAGTGAAAATGATTTTATGTTTATTTTTTTTTTAAATTTAGTTTAAGGCGCGTCATCTATGGTCATTGGCGCCCGGAGCCTCAATGCACTGCCGGCCTCCAGACAGTGTTCCCTCGTTACAGACAACACTGTCCATCTCCCGACAGTGAGTGTAGAGGCTCTTAGAAAGAAAAAATCAAAGGGTTGCACAGCTGGATTCGAACCCGGGTCCTCCGCGTGGGAGTCCAGTACGCTCACCACTTAGCTATTCCCTTCCCTTTTTATGAGTTTACGATTTGGTTCGTTTTTCCTAGAACCTAGATAGGAAATTCTACAACACAGGACGCTAAAATTCCAAAAGCAGGAAGGTACCGTATTTAAGTTAATCTTAATTTCAAGGACAATCCGCTATTAATCCTTTTCTTGGTGGGATTCACAAGTTAACTACATTAATTCAAACCTTTACTTTAATATTTCTATAGAACTGTTTGGATTAATATTTAAGAAAAAGTAGTTAATAAAAAATAACCTGTAGAATATAATGAACAAACTGTTGTATGTGATAAATAATTGTATCAAAAAAATCATGTTTATCTGTTCAATTCATTACATATGAGAAATTAATTGCACATTACTTGCTTCTAACATAGGTAGCTCACAAGCAATCATTTTGTGTAGCATTAAATATTGATTTATTACAATATTTTTTCCAATTTTATCTAACTCATTAGCTACCTAGATAACATGGAATATTTAATGAATTTAATGCCCTATTCAATGAAGTCTATTAAACTGTTAATATTTAAATTTACCTTTTATGGAAAAAATTATTAAATCTGAACTGATTGTTGAGTTATTTAAGTATTGTCTGGTCTGAAAAACTTTTAATTTAGTGTGTTTTGTTTTAAACATCAGTTGTAGAATTTAGATCGCTCTCACATAAATGTAGTTGGATATTCAATATGGACTAACTGACACATAATTCGGAGGGATTGTGAAGTGATGGAATTTCAATGAATTTCTCACTTTCATGAATCGTTCCTCTTTGTGCATTTTAAACTTATTTGTTTGTTTTTCAGAACTTTATTATTTAAAAGGCACTTCGCTTCAGACACAATTTTGGTTTGCTTTCATATATATTTTTTTTTGTTGACACGATGAACAATTATATTGCTTGCATCATTGCAGAACTAACAAAAGTATTTTTGGAAAATAGAGAAAAACGAATACAAAGTTAAACTTTTTCCTAATCATATTTGATTCATGGGACTTAGATTAGTGCAGTTGATGGAAACGTACTACCACCTAATAAAAAAAAATCGCTAATTAGTTTCAACTAAAAATGAAATCATTTTGTTATAACGCAGATAAAATGGGACGTCTGTAGGATGTGTAATCTTGCTCACAATGAACTTGTCAATTTAAGGTAGAAGGAAAATGGAGAATATTTTGAACTTCATCTATCAAATGTTGGGTAATGCTTAAGACATTTACCAGAATGGTACACCTCTCTTACAGTTATATATATATCAAATATACATACATCAAGTGGTCAAACTCTAGGACGCGCCGACGGTCCGACTCTAGGAAGCGCGTGGCCGTATGCAACAGTCTGCGCGGGTGACGAGTTTGGAGGGAAGACTAAAGTGGCCCCTAGACGATCAATATTCACGTCAATATATCGCACAAGAATTGATATTGCACAATAATATTGACCGTCTGTAGATCAGATTGAAAGATTCAAAAAGAGTTTGATTTTTATGGTGCAATCTAATAAATATTGTATCGTCTGTAGGCAGTATTGCGCAATCTGGATCAGTCTTGTTTGACAGTGTTGGAGTCAACATCAACTCTTATCTATAAAAGATGGCTACAAGGGAAAAGTTGATAAAAGAAAATTCATTTTAGAATGCATCGAGGTGTATTAATACTTTTAATTAATACTTTTTTATTATACTTTTAGTAATTACTCGGAGCTTACCCGTTTGGTGGAATATTGAGAAAGATTACAGCAACAGAATAAAAAAAATGAACAGTACGAACAGTTGCTTTCTAAATACAGAGAATACTATCCGGATGCTGATAAGTCACAATTAGTTAAAAAATTTAATTCGTTGCCACTAACTTCAGAAAGGAATTAAACCGAATACACATATGTTGACTACAGAAATGTCAGCCATGAACTTATTTATTGTGCAATAATATTGCCCCGTATGGATTGAGTAACCCAATATTGACGTGAATATTGATCGTCTAGGGGCCACTTTAGACCTCGTCACCCAATAGCCAATCATACGCAAAGGAGAGAAAATTAAGCCACCCCCTATTTCTTGTCACTATTGTTTTAGCTTCAGAGGTGATAATGCCCTGGAGAAGCCTATTGTAATATAGGCGAAATGTCTATTTATAACAAACCACTGTCGCGGTCTCAACCCGAGACCTAAGGGTCTTACATTATACATATATGATATGATATCAATATGATAACAAGGATTGATAAAAACAAGCTAAAAAATTGGTTGGCTAGGGCCAACTATTTTTATTTTTAAAAAAAGTTTATTCGACGTTTCGGACACTTTTGATGTCCTTACTCAGGAACTACAAAACAAAAAATATGGATATCAAGAAAATTGTATGATAGAATTAAAACGTATAACAATTGGAACAATATTAGAAAGATATGATACCTGTTAAGGAAGAATGGAGAGTTAAATGTTTGAGGAGGTTATTGTTCGGTTGTAGAATAAGGTATGCTTACAAAGAAAACAGAGAGGGGAAATGATCCAAGTTGGGAAATGTGAAGAGTGGTAGAAATGAAAAACAAATCAATTAATAATTATAAGAGAAAAAAATGAATATAAATAAACTATAAAATGAGTGAAAAGTATAGAAAGTTAGTATGTGTAATTTAGTGGTGTTGGTGGTGGTGGTGGTGGGGGCTTTTTTTTTGAATAAACGTCGATAAACTTTTTTATTAAAAAATAAAAAGTTTCTTCTTTGGCCCCAGCCAACTAATTTTTTAGCTTGTTTAATTAACAACGACCAAGCATAAATATTGTTTACAGGGATTGATAAAAAATTAAGTAAATAGCAGCTCGCTTCGAGAGAAATAAATACACGACTATTGAACTAACTACTTTTTTATACCGACATGAAATCTTAAACTGCGAATAAACTGGTAGGTTTTGACCCTTAAAGAAGAAGTATAGAAGTCATCTCGTAAAAATTTGCATGTTCTGAAGACATGATTGCCTTAGAATTGCCAAAATAAAAAAATTGTATTTCACATAGATAATAATCATATTTTCATGTGCCACATATATGCTGCATAAATTCAATGTTTCAGTTCCTGTATTAACTTTTGTCTTTAACCAAAATGAAATTAAAAACGGCAAAGAATAAGTAATGACTAAATTAAACCTAGATTTGTACTCTAATAAAGGGAATGTCCAAAACTATTATACAAAGAAATCAATAGATAATAGTAAATATTTTATTAAGTGATCATTTATCTATCAATTTAAAATTTAATTTATTTAATCAAAGTATTTAAATTGTAATAGTTTTAAAATAAACAATAATTTGCACCTCTTTCCAAATATAAAGAACAGATTGTTTGCAGGATTGTGATTTAGGTGGAACTAATTAAAAAAAACAAGTATGTTTTCTGTGCGTTGATGTTGAACAAAAAAGTTTGCTGACCCTTGTGCATTTTACAATAATACAAAAAAATTTGTAATTAAAAATGACTCTTTATAAAATACCAAAACAGTGATGCTGCTTCTAAATATAGGAAGAAGAGGAAGAAGTTATATATAAAAAAAATATATATAAAAATATGAAATTTAAAAACAAAACAAAAAAAAAAGTTTAGTGCAAAAACTTTTGCAAAATTCGTTTGCAAGTTGAAGCGAAGCAAAAAAAGGAATAAGCACCTCATAGCTCTCTTCTTAGATAGCACGAAAAGTTAAATGTTAGCAATAATAATATAATAAAAATAATAATAATATTATTAGTTTAGTTAAATATAAAAACACATTCCTCTACTTGAGAAAGATTTCTTAATGCTACAAAGTGTGCATTTGAAATAAGAAATGTGTACATTTTAAACACTGCCTCAAAAGAGAAAATTTATCATTCACTCCACAGAATGAGCCAAAAAATATATATATTTAATTTTATTTAAAATGTATAAATTAATTCAGTTTGGGTATTTTTATAATTTTTAGTTTATTATATGATTTTTAAAAAGTAAATTTAAAAACCGTTAAAAATATTTATCGCTTTACTGAAGACTAGGTTACAAAAAATCAATGTGGGTGGGTAATAAGGGGGGGCCGACTTTCCTTAAATCATCCCCTCACTCTTCAAAATCATAGTGGAATTGTCCAAATTGTGGCCATTTAATTGTTGATAAACCAAATTTTGGGATAAATATAGATTAAATAAGGATGATAATATTTCTGTATAATTTGCTAAAATGAATCAATATTAACTGTTTATCTGTTTTATAATATTCATTATAAATTTAACATAAAATACTCCTGAACAAACATAAAACAGAAACTTTCAATAATATATAGAGAAGTATATATTATTACCCAGATTCACACGCAGTATACAAAGATACTTTCGAGACTAATCAATAGAACTGACAAAAAGTAGGAATAATTTAGACTTATAAAGGAATAATTTTGGCCAGTTTATTAAAACTGGATTTAATAATCTATGAAATTAATTTGACATAAACAAAATGTTTTTTGTCAAAGAAAATCTTCATTGTCTTACAGTGAAAATTATGAATTAATTGCTTTTACCTTTTTAATTTTAATTAATTGATTTAATTGAATTAATTAATTTTGTTATCACTATTATCGTTATTAGCCTTAAGATCATCTTATTTGCTCATGTTTTTAATATTAATTTTTGGTCTAGTTTTTGCTATTTTTTGTTTTACTTTCTCTGCTGTAAGAGAAAGTATTTTTTCTTTAGCAATACAATGAAGTCTTCTTGATCGAGAATAACGAAAATAATCGTGTTTTTTCAAGAAAAAAATTTCTTTCAATAGGTACCATCATATCAGTTCCACTGGATAGGCGTTTGAAAATAGACGGTTTTTGTTAATGCGTGTTTATCTGATTAAAATATAACAATCCTCTGACTATGTTTAATTCTATTTAATGCAATGAACTCTTCATTCAAGGCAATGTAATCTGAAAAGTACCTATGCTAGCTTGTTTCATTAACAAGTTCCCAATGGAGGATTTCAACAAAAACCGAGTTCTAGTTGAAAAGGATCAGAATATCGCAACAAGAGGACTGTTCTTAATTTCAACATAATTCAGAACATTTCTTAACGAAGCAGAAGGCAGAATACAACTGATTCTTTCACCAAGGTAAGTTGACATTCCCGAAAATCATAAAAAGTGCTTTCACTAAAAATGACCTGCTCACCATAATACGACCCCTGATCAAGTAAAAATTGAAAACCGGATCAGCGATAACAAACGTATGCTTCATTGATAACCCTTGAACATGTCTTCAAACTCCAGTCGGTAGACAGAGAATATAGCGATAACATTTTACAGATAAATTTGGCGTTTTTCTTTTTCTGAACAGGATTATTTTTCGGAGTCAATCATGGTTTAGTTTGGATTTTCAAATAAGATCTGGTGATCTTGAACGAATATTTTTTTTGAATTCCTGATCGTCATGAAAAGACAACTGAATGACAAACAAAAATGGTAATGCCAAAGATATGGGTGATAATTACACCATTTAGTCATAGTCTACATTTAGCTCTAGTGTGAGGAATGTGCATAAGAAACGAAAAGACTTTAGTGACCTAAATACCAACCTAAATGAATTACAAAAAACCGGATGCCTAGAAATCGAAAATATTTTTCATCTGACAAACATAATCTCATTGTCGAAAACGGTCATTAATGTCTAGAAGAGATTATAATTACCATGATGACATACATAAATTTTAAAGACAAAATATTTTCTTCTGAATTTTTTTGGATTTTTAATGTAGGGATTTTTATCACTGATTTTATTTAATGAAACTATGATGTTTAAATCATATTGTTAAGAAATAGTCGGAGAAACTATTATAGGCAAAAAGTGCGTTGGAGGAAGCTCTTATCATACGAGTCAAAATCTCGTATAGTCAAAGGACGATGGAAAGAGAGGTGTTTAACATGGTTTTAAGATAAGGACTTATTACTATAAGTTTCTGAACGTTAGCCAACCTCATTTTCATAGTAAGAGGTTATCAACATAAATTATGTTAAGTTAAAGTTGTAAGAAGGGATTTCACAACTTTGCCTCCAATTCTGAGTCTAAACCTCATCTTATGCAATCCTTCTTAAATAAATGTATAAAACAAATTTGTCTTCAAAGAAAAAAAGTAAATTCAATTAAAGTTTTCAATAATTTTATCACAATACTTTGTAATCTAGATAAATGCAAATTAATTACGATTATTTTTATTATTAAGAATTATCATATTTAATCGTCAGGGCATGCTTACACTGCCTACCAAGTAGAAGATTTACTGATAGAAATTTTAAATAACATGTCTAATAAAGAATGGTTAACTAATGATATAAAATTATATTTTTAACATTAAATGTAAATATAAAACAATAATTTAAATAGTTATTAAAAAAAATGATTGTTTAATTAAATAAATGAAAATAAGTTCAGTAAGTCCAAGTTCCCTGGTCAGTGAAATTTCAACATTTAGTTTCCACAAGTTATCTATTAAATAAATGTTTATTTAAAATATAATATAAAGAAAAAATAGTGTCCTCTCATTGAATACACTATTCATGCCAAGTAAATATTTCTTCAATTGGCATTAATAATTAGACGATTTATTTTTAGGTGCTCCAAAGAAAGGATTTCCTTGATTTTTGAATAGTGTGTTTTGAAAGACAGGAGGACATTATTATGTTTAATTTTTGAGCAAGTATCACACTTATTGAAAATTGCAAATCTAACAATTTAGCAAATTAACATCGCAAAATTAAATGTTAAAACTTCAAAGAATAATTTTTTTTTGAGAGAGAGAGAGTACATTAAGTCCACTTTCTCTGTTTTAAAAAATAATAATAAATACAGACGAAATGAATTAAAAACAAGATAAAAGCCTAATATTTTCTTTAATTACCTGAGATTCAGAGGTGGTGGTTTTAATTAATTTATTACTGTGTTAATCAAATATTTAAAAAAAAATAATTACCTGTTGTATCCTTGATTTGGTGAGGATATATCATTCAGCGCTCTGTTCACTGTTGACTTTACTTTATTAACTTGTTTGGTGGAATTCATGATTGGAGTTGAATTACGAAGATTTCTATTGGTAACTGTAAATATAGTTAATTAGTGATTAAGATAAAAAAGTTGTTGAATGTTAGATTATTATAAATATTAAAAATAAAATTTCCGGTATTGCTGATCAAAAGAAAAAATATTGCTAGAACCAAACGCTCAGAACCCAAGGGAAGGTTTCCCAGCATCTTTCAGGCGGAAAAATCGCAATTGAAAGATGTGTTCAATTTAACCTCGATAGGGGATATCAGAATCAGGAAATGTTATCCTTTCCGACAGTCAAGCAGACATTAGAGCGCTGAGCTCTTATGTTATCAGCTCTAAGTTGGTTTGGGAATGCTCAGGTAAACTCAATGACCTGGGCAGGAGATAAAATCACTTTTCTTCATCTTTCTTTTCATTTCCTTCAACGCCCATATGCCCTAGCAACCACAGAAATGTGGCTGCTAGGGCATATGGGCGTTAAAGGAAATGAGGTGGTCGACGCTCTGGCAAAGCGAGGCACTGCATCCCCACTCTTGAAGCCTGAACCTTTAGTGGGGTCAGCGACCAGTTTCTTTTAGAGGAACCTTAGAAAGAGGAGAGTGAGGAGGTCGCAACTCTAGAACTCCCTCCCGGGACTGAGGTAGGTAAAAAGATCTGCTTAAGAGATTGCAACCAAAGAACAAGCTCCGCATTATTATGAGTTCACCCACGCGACACAGTAGATTCTGCGGGTGATAGCACTGCAGATTCTGCGAGGAGACGGAAGAAACTCCGATAGATCTCCTCACCGACCGCGAGGCTGCCACTCAAAGAAGATTTAGGAGCCTGGGTAGTTACCAGGAAGGAGGAGAATATATCCTCTCTGGAGCCCTCCAGAATATTGAGATTCCTAAGGAGCCTTAATCTGTGGGGATGCGTTGGCCAGTCGGCGGCGCTCAAGGAGCCATGGCACAATAGACCATGGAGGTTGTAGTTGGGAATGGGAAATGGATTAACTGGAGGCAACAGACGCGTAATGGTGTTGTCAGATTGACCAACCCCCCGTAATCTAATTTTATGCATATATTTTTTTTTAATAAAAAAAGCCATGCTCCTTCAATAAATGCTGAAAGGTTAAAGTGAACAATCTGGTTTTGCCTTAATAACCACCTCACCCAAGAGGAACCAAGAATAAGAAATTAATATTCTATATTAAATTGTAATAAAGAAACTAATAACCAAACTTATTAAAAATAAAAAAATAAAATAAAAAACAGCCTTAATAAAAAAAAAAGAAGAAGAAAGAAATCAAATTGAACAATTACTTACTTGAATCTTCTCTTTCCCTTCCAGCTTCACCTATAACATTAATTAAAATAAATCACTAAAAATATTATATATATATATATATAATAATAAAAGTACACTTTTCTTATTTCTTTTTTAAATAATTCATATTATTTAGTTTATTTGAAAGATACTTATAAATTCTAACATTATGTAATTATCATTCTAATCTTTGTAATTTTTTTTTTAAATTGCAATTCATACAACTTCCCATTCTGCAAAAACGAAATATTTTAACATTAAATTAAATAATTACAAATAACATAAATATATTAATCATATTATGAATTAGGATAATTAGTGATTTCTTACTATTTCATCACTTTATCAGTGTTTAATTAAGAGAACGTTCAATATAAAAATTGTCAGCCTCTTTTTTTTGTTTTCATAAATTATCTTTGTTAAATAAAATACATTTATTTCCAATTAAAATAAATTTTAATAAAATAAAAATTCCGATTTTTTTTTTTTTAAAGATTAAATGAACCAAAAATAAATAAATAAATAAATATATGTATTTAAAAAAAAAAAAAATCAACTTGGGAAGATTAGAACGGCAAAATAAAGCGAGAGAGACAGGATAAAACATTTTTATTAGTCAAAAAAGAGAGAAAAATATATTTGATACAAGAGTGAATCAAAATAAACAAAAAAAAAAGAAAATCCAAAAATAAAAAATAAAAAAGCGAATAGTTTTGAAATTAATTCAGTGTTAATTTTTGATAAATGTGTGCACAACTACTTTAAAAGAGATGGTTGTTTGAAAGAAGAGGCATGCAAAGATTCCCAAAAATCATAACATTTAAAAGGCTAATATTTCAATAATATTAGTAAACATTCTGAAAAATATAGATTTATATTTTAGTAAACACAACAAACATGCAAATAAAAATAAAAATAAATTAAATTACTTCAGTCTATGAGGTTACCTCTTACTAACTATGCTAATTTTATCAGAATGAAATGAGGATAAAATGAGTATATTTATTAATTCTTTTAATTTATTATAATATTATAGTTTCTTTTTGTGAAAAAAAAAAATACATTTTTAATTTGTACACATAACATATACATTATGAATTTATAAAATACAATATCTCATGATATTATTATTATTATTTAATTATAAAATTCTCATTTGTTTTAAAATTGCCTAACATAAATAATAGAAATGTTAATACCCTTGACATAAAATGTTTAAAGACCGGACTTAAAACGGACAAACGGTTTTAATGTAAAATTTACTAAAGATTTATTTGCCAGGTAAAGCAGATAATAACCGTGTTCGTTTGTAAATTTTACAAAAAAATAAGTTTTCCAGGTGCTGTTAAACGACCTAGAATAACTGTTCCTACATTTTCTATTGTAAAATCTATTTATATATATATACACACACACAAAACAAGTATATATTTTTCAGACAGGTTTTACAACCAACAAATGATCAGGTGTCATGGAAAGAAGCGGAATGATGGCTAATACATAAATGGGAATCAAACTTCAAAACAATTAATCTGAAGGTAGTTTAATTTATATCAAAATATTTTCTCCCCACTAAGTATCATTTGAAGAGTATTATCCTGTAGAAGAATTTGATATCATCATGAAGTACTGCTCATCTGTCGGAAATGTTGGTAAATACTTAAATAATGGCAGCTAGACCGCCATTCTTACAATGTGTTGAAAAACAAGAAACGACATCTTGAGAATTCCTTCATGGAATATCTCGATTAATTTTTCCTTCCAAAATAATTAACATTCACTTAATTAAAAATTCCTGGTCGAACGGGTCTTCCTGGTTTACTGATGCTTCCAGAACCGAAAATCCCATTATTGAAATTATTATTTATGAGATATGACCAAAGACTAACATCCTAATCAGCTCAGTATTTGTGGTGGAAATTGTAACTAAACAAGGTTATCTTTGGGTCTTTGTCGGAAACTCAAAGTCGTCATTTTTATCCGATATACAGGCATAAGTAAAAGAACTTAATTAATGCATACCAGAATTTCCAACCGGTCAGGGATGGTCTAGTTGCATTAGGTAGTTGGTCTATTCCGACCATAGTTAGGAAACTAACAAGTAGAGTAATGGGAAAACAAAAAGAACATTATGGCATTCCCTCGCCTTTTAAAAGGCCCAAAACATTTTGAAGCAATTCTAGATGCTTGATTAAGTCATTTATATGAACACTGATGAATCTTAACACTCAATGGGTCAAATCACAATGGCACGCACGCGAAGTTTTTGATCAGGAAAGGGGATACTGATGGATATACAATTGCGAATTCTGAGCTGTCCTCGATCATGCCACTCAAACAGGCTCAGCTTATTAATTCTAAAGGATTCAATATTGTTTTTTTAAACACAGAGAGGGATTCAAAATAAATTCGTTTTCATTGACAGGTCCACATTCGGGTTGCTATTGTCTATGTTACTTGTGATAAAAAACTTTAGCTGCAACTTGTAAGATTATTGTAGGAATGTATTCAAGGATATGTATCAATTTTTCATGGACAGCCTTAAAAGGCCTATGAGCAGGTGACTTTGTGAATAGAAGTAAAAATTAGCTTAAGAAATTTTCAAGGTAAGGTTGCAAATCCTAAGAAAACGTATGCATTATATTCTGCAGTAGATCCCTATGATGCAAGAGCTCCTTTTGTCATTCTTCTGGAAAGTGAGTGCCATTTCTAAACGGAATCGTAATTTTCAATCAATATGTCTTAGTGTTTAATAGACATGCAGGGAATACTTTTTAAATAAAAGATCGATTGGGGACTGTTCGGCCTTACTACTAAATTCCTATCCCTATCCCAAAATCCTTCTTAGCTATAAACTCTATCTTAAAGAAGATCCATTTAAGCATATGATATTTAGAACTCAATTCAACTTTCATGTTGAATGCGCTGGATATGTACTGTGTTTTTCCTTCAGAAATTTATTTTTTTACCTAAAATCTGCCTGATAGTATATTAAATGCGAAATGTAGAAAGCATATTAAATCTGAAAGTTATAGTGATAATAATATTACTATTGAATAAGATTTTTGAAGTCCGAAAAATAAGATCCGTCCTATTAGCTAGGAGAATAATGTTATGAAATCATATTATTAATCAGTTTATTGAATCGATATTTAATTATCTTTAATTTTATTGTTTATAGATTTTTAAACATAAGTTACGGTTAATGTAAAAGGTTTTTGTCTTCAAGATTAAAACTCTCTAAACGTTCACAAGGACCAGAATTTCATTCATAAATTTATATGCATCAAATTCAGTGTAAAGAAAACAAAATTTCTTGAGGAGATAGCTTTGCTAGCTTGGACGTTTTATTTTAAAAATGGTCACAACCTGCGATATTCCTCAAAAAATGAATACTGATAACAATGTTGGATGTATTTATGTCTTATAAAACTTAATTTTAAGAATAAAAAAATACACTGAGCCAACGATAGGAATGTACATTATGTATGTTTAACAATTAACGACCTCCATAAATAGAAACTTAATAGAAAAACGTTCCAATAAGAAAATATAGAAGTTGATCATTTATAGAATGAATAAAAAAAAAAATCTTTCAAGTATTATTAATAAACAATTAGTAGAATAAACCATCACTACACTTTTATCATTCATTAATAAAAAAGAAAAAAATTAAACAAAATCATAGTCAAACATCTTAAAATAATTATGTATAATACTTATTCGAAAGATACCTCTTATGTGGACTTTCTTTGGAAGTTCTGGTGGTGTGAACGTAGGGGCAAGATGGTGATCATCTGTAAAGACAAAATAACATCCCGACATATCATGCAAGTTTCTTTTTACCTAAACAAAATAAATAACTTCATATCTAGAATTTGCACTTAAATTATTGACTTGTCATTTACTTTATTAATTTGGAAATTATTTTTCTAAATGTCTATTTTATTTTTGTTTTATAATAAAAATAATTAATTTTTTTAAACGGACAAATTACTTAAGCAATAATTACCTCAGAGCATAAAATAACCTCATAGAAACTTCAATTTAAAAAATTATAGTTTTTAAAAAGGTCTAACTAATAACTTTTAGGTCTTAATATATGAAGATTTAGGGATTAAGAGTCGGCATGATCTTCCAACATATTAATTAAATTAATGAAAATAAAAGAAAATAAGAAGTTCACGAATACATTTAACATCATATATAAAAACATATATTCCAAAGAAGTAAACATGAATATTGATCAGAAAGAAACACATCAAAATGTAGAAATAACATGAATAAAACAAATTAAAATTAAAAGAAATCAACATAATAAGTTTCAATATTTCTCTTTCACAACTTTTAAGTTTTTTTGAAAAGCAAACATTAATATTTAAGAACCGCACGCATAATTGTACCGAAGCAATTGTCCATGATAATTAAATTAAATTAATTTCTTACAGTAACTTTTTACTTTTTTTATTTTACTTAATGTACATCTTGCACAAGTGATTCTCATTTCATTGATGATTTAATTTTATTAACTAAGCAAACAAAAATATTGCAATTGCTAAATATAGCTGAACCAAATACTCCAAAATTTAAGACTAATTTAAATCCCTAGTTTTGCGTAATATGTATATATATTATATTCAATGAAGAAAAGAATGTTCTCAACTTCATAAACATCACAAACCCATTACAATGTTTTTAGTAAGAATATTATGAAATCATTTAAAAAACAGCAAATATATTTCAGTATTACGGAAGAACAATCATATGGTCCCAGTATATAAAAAAGTATTACTAATGCTAATGATTAGGACCTTCTATGTGTGCTCTATAAAAACCTGTTAAAATTTTTAAAGAACAAAATTTAAAAAAAGGAAATGGCTTTCAATCTAAAATGGAAAATGAATTTCAAATAAGACTATTACTTTATAGGTCCAAAATTTATAGTGATATATATCTCAGAGATAAATAGTAGAAATGTGAACTGATGGCAGTGAATTTTGGGATAAAGTGTAGACGAAATGGAAGTAATTATCACTAATTGTTTAAAGATGATAAAAAGCATATAGGGGTTTGAAAATTAATTTCACAAGTTTGTGAATGGTAGAGACTTACAAATAGTCTTGTGACTGTAATTTAGAGACGCTGGTGCTTTAGAGTAATTGACCAAACTTCAAGGATGGACTTCTTAGAATGTCTCCTTAAAACAGCAAATGTCTAACGAACGAAGAGGTTAACTTTCAAACTTTTATTGGAATAAAGTAAGATAGCAAAATCTATTTTTCTGGCAGGTATTAGTCCCTAAATAACGTTGATAGACGGAGGCTGACTATTATACTTGCTGTTTCGATAATTAATTACTCATTTAAATCCAAAGCGAAAACTGGGAAAGGCTTTCAGTATTGTGAATTGTTTAATAGCTATTGAAGCCTTACCCATAGCTATTGAAGTAGAGCGGTAAAAGTTGCAAATGAAGCAAACAAAATAAATATCAGATGCATGAATTTTTTATTATTCAATTGACAAACAGCTTCAAAGTAAAAGAAAGTTTCTTTTCTCCACAACTAAATGAAAAAGGAAAATATGGAACACATTCGATTCAATTTGTTAGAGAGTTGATTAATTCTTAAATGTACAGTGAAAAACGTTTAACACGAAAACCTTAACATGAAAAATCGGTTAACACGAAATAATAATGCGGTCCCGGCAAAATACTATGTAATTTCATACATTTTTTTGTTAACACGAAACAAAAATCGCTTAACAAGAAAAGTTTTCGCTTCTCGGACGAACAAAAAATATACTTGCTTTCTGCAGTCACATCGTCACTCTGATTTTTTGGTTTAATTTTTTCGTTAGACCGAAAAAATAAACTGTTGCTACATTACCTACGCCTTGGTAGTTAGAGGCGCTGCCATCGTCAAAACATTTCAATCTACTAGTCAAGTTAGATTTCGAATTCGGTGATGACTGTGTCGAAGTCGGTGAAACCCCGCATCGGAGATGCGGAATATCATGGAAAGTATGGGCAGCTTAGATGCACATTCGAATGGCGAAATGAATAAAATGATGGACGATATTGAACAATTTGTCGACAATTTGATGTTGAAAAAGGCACTGCAAAAAAATAATATCAGATTTCTTTCTAAAAAAACAATAATTTTTTTAAGTGTTTTTTTGTTAAATAAATACGTGTGTATGTATAATTATTGATGTATCTAATACGATGTGTTTGACAATATATATTTCCCTATACAAAACTGCATACATACATATCTATAGACTTTCAATTAATAAAATTTCAAGGCATCGAAAATATTGGTGAGTTTTTCGCCAGCATCGTTTAATACGATATTCTTTTCACACGAAAAAAAATACTTCGGTCCCTCTCAGTTTATGTTAAACGTTTTTCACTGAACGTGAGAACTGTCAAAAAATTTGTCTGATGATTTTAGGCAAAGAACAATTTTACGAGCCGATGACGTGCTATGACTCGGTCAGAGGACTTTTTTCCTTCTTTTGTTCCAAGGAATTCAATTTACCCCAGAAATGTTTAAAGGGAACAGGAGGTGGTAAGGAAATTATAGAAAATTAGAAATAAGGGCCCTAGCTACTATTAAAATAAGAAGATAATTTAACGGTGAGGCCCTACTAAAGGTAGGAATATTAAACCCAGTTACCTGGATTCCCAACATTCTATCTGCAAAAAAAGTCTTATTTACTATTTACTAAGCCCTTATTCCAAGCGGGCTTCTGTTTTCAGAAAAATGTTCCTTAAGTAAGAATGTTAGTCTTCAATGAAATGGATTTCCAAAGAAAATGGATAAGGTTTCTTCTAGAATGAAAAAAAAAATAAGAAAATTAAGGAAAGATAAAGATGAAAAGAAATATAGTTAAGATAATGTAGGAAAAAAAGGTAATCTTGTTTAATCTTAAAATAGTGGAAGAAGGAAATTAGTAAGAAGGAGAAAGGTCGAAGGAAAAAGGAAGAAGGAGAATATAGTAGAGAATAAAAGAAAGATAGATAAAAGAAATAATTCTCGGAGAGGCCTTCAAAATGAGGATATTTTGGGTTGAAATAAATGATAAAAATAATGGAAGAGTTATCTGGATCAAAATAAACCCAATACAGAAATAACTTCTAGAAAAATAATTTAAAAAAACTAGAAACCATATTTCTGATAATTTACTTCCAATGCGAGTTTCTTCAGAATTCTCTTGCTTACCAGACAACCTAGAGAAACCTTTCTCCAAAGAACTAGCAAAAACTGATATAAATATCCCAAATACTGAAATATATGTGTTACAATTATTAAAATGTTAGCAAAATTTCTTTAAAAGATATCATGGACAGTAAGAACTTCGTTTACAGTTATAAAATAAGAACAGAGGGAACGAGCAAAAAAATAAATAAATAAATTTAAACAAAAATTTACAATTCATAATAATATGATAAAAATTCTTTTAAATATAAGGCAAACAAATAAAAAACTAAAACATTAAAACAGACAGAAATTACATGAATTTGTCCACCATATGTATGATCAATGCCAACTCTTTTCTTCTATCATAACTATTGTAATTTTTTTCATGATGAAATTATTTATAATTAATTTTAAAAATATAATTTTAAATTAATGATAAATATTTTACGCGTAATTAATTGAAATATTTTCTTTAGATTATGATAAACACCGAACAAAATTATTTATTAATTTTGTCAAATAAAATAAACTAAATAAGATGTAACGAAAATAGTTTTTTTTTTACGAAATCATTTAATCATTTAACCTATTTACTCATAAATTAAAGTATGCTTTTTATAAATAAACTTTTTTACTTCTTTATTAACTTTATTTTATCTACTTCTATAAGAAGTATATACTTAGCTGATACTAAAAATTGTGAGTACATATATGATTATAAATATATATATATATAAATCTTAAGGCTACAATACTATTAAATAAAAAAGGATTAAGTTCATTTTTTAAAAAAGAAAATAGAAGATATGAAATGCAAAACATGCATATTAGCAAAAATAGAAAAGCAGAGTGCTTGAACTTTCAGAAAAATCGGTGCAAATAAATGATGATAAATGCTATTAACTTTACTAAATAAATAAACATTAGTAAGTGCACTAAATAAAAGAGATTATTATATAAAATAGGAATAGAAATCTGAAGCAAATTTTTTTTATTTACTTAAAAAAAATGTAAAAATAAATAAAAATGCAGTACACAAATAAATTTTAATAAACTATTTTTTAATGGGAAATGGTAGGATATTACTAATTTGCTTATTAATCCTAACTTACTTGTATACGTTATATCCTCACCTAATATAGCAGGAGAAGTAATAAAAAGAGAAAACAAAAGAAAAGAAGAAAATAAAAAATAGAAATCAATACAAAAAATAAAGTTTCAAGAGAATTATTACATTAACCCTTTTTAGAAACTGATTTGTTTTAACTAATAACACTTATTTCTTTTATTATTATGACTAAATTTCAGTAAAACTATTTATTCTACATTTTAAATTAAAAAATACTAAAAATATCCAATGGCAATAAACAACACAAGATTAAAAAAAATCATCCTATACAAATTACTTGAATACAAGCCATTTTTTTTCTTAATTTATTTTTTCTTTTGTTCTAAACTGATTTTGTTTTCATTTAATACAAATGTTATCCTTAAACATTTTTAACTTTTATTACATTATATTTACCATGCTTGTCACACCATTCTAAATTAAAACAAAAACAAAACAAATGGAAGGAGAAAACACGGTAGTTTCAACACACACAAAACTAGATTTTTTAAAATATTTTTTTTTTTTTTTTTAATATTTATTTTACTTTTTAAAGGACCCATACACTTTCGGATAAACTGAGCAATTTTATTGTGTCATTTTTATTTCAGTAAACGACTGTTTAGCGCGAATTAATAAGAAAATAACGCAAGCCATAGAATAGAACAGATGGTCTCTTTTCCCTAATAAAGTGAGTTAATTTCCGGATTATGGAGTTCCTTCAGCATGCTACTAACATGCATTACTAAGTCTAATAATCTTTGAAAAGAGACGCAATTCTTTGTTTTTAAGGGTGGCCTTTCGTTCTTACCTGAACATTGAGACACAGGGTAAATCGGAATAACTCACGAATAACAATGTTGAATAAGTGTTGGATGCTTCTAGACAAAGTGTTGTGAAAAAAATTAACTTCCGGATATTAAATGTTTTTTACATGGTTAGCTAAAATGGCCAAGCCCATTCCACCCTGAAAATAATTTTTAAAAAAGAAAAAACGCCATTTCATATACAAAATTTATTTAAAGCTTCATTTCATTATGTTTAAAAATATTTAAATAAAGTCACATTTCTGCTTATCCTATTTTCTTCAAATTTTGAATTCTTGTAATAAGCTATAGGTTTTAGAATTGTACTTTTTGCCGAAGTGATACTTTAGAGGAAAGCATTGCAAAAGTTCCAACAAAATATAATGTCCTGGAAAATTATTAAATAAAACTGATAGGCAAAGTTCAAACGAACATCGTAGGAGGCGTTCCCAAGAAATCGGAATAAAATAAGAAGACTTACAAGAAAACAAAAAAATCAGTAAAGTGGCATTTTCGGATTTTAACCAAAAACCTTCATGTCCGTTGCGATATTTAAACGGCACACCAATTTCCAGCTTCTAGGACTTTTCATTTTTAAGATATTTTGTTCACACAAACCAGCCATATAGCCATTAAAAATTTGACGATACTGTGTGGATAATTACTCAGGTTGTAATTCTTAGCGGTAAACCTACTTGGAGGACTGGGAAGAAATTACGAATGTTGAATAAAATATTTTCGTGTTTGATTCAACCTTCTCAGCTTGCCACTCTGTAAGTGTATGGGTCCCTACAAATAAGGAGTTAAGGAATTAGTGGTGCACACCTATGAATATTATAAGAAAACACCAAACAATTTTTCGTTGAAAAATATATTTAATTGATTTTACCAAAAATTAAGAAGTAGGGACGGTAGTGAATTTTGAAAAATAAAAAGCATGCATATTTCTTGTAATTTTCTTTAAATTATTACTGTTTACATTTTTTTTTTTTGCAATAAAAATATATATATACTTTTAAACAAATTCTTCGTAAAGAAAAGAGAAAAGGAAGTTAAGAAAGAATAGGTGATTTCTTCCCTAATCGAAACAAAAGATAAAAAAAAATAATAATAATAAAACATAAAAGTAGAAATAAATACAATAATTTGTTTATGATTGTTATTAATTTTTTTTAAGAAGAGAATAAAGTATTTAACTTTTAATTAAAGATGACTCTGTGTCCTTATTAGCTGCAACAAAAGCACCATAAAATGCCAAAGAGGAAGCAATTTATGATTACTAAAGAGTGAAAATGGAAATAAGCAAGAATAAATAACAGATTAAAGTAGAAAAAAGAATTTTAAAACCGGAAATATATCACAAAATTTCTTTAGTCAGTAATAAATTTTATTTTTTTGTATTTTTCTATAATTATTATGGAAAACAGATTTTAATATTATTTTTCTTTAAAAAAGTGTGTGTGTTTTAGTAAAAAAAAAAAAAAAAATTAATTAGATATGAAATATTGTTGAAAATTTTATTAAATAAAAACCTTTGGAATTATATGGTGCAAATGAAAAAAAAATCAAAATTAATTTTAGGAAATACTTTAAAAATGCAAGGGTTAAGGTCCTTACTTGCCCGTCCAACCATCTGAACAGCTCTCACGCCTTTCCTGAAGGTCGCCACTGTTCAGCCACAAACATAAACAATGTTAGTCTCACTCCCAATAATGCTCCAATTATTAGTTTTTTCTTTTTTTAAATTTTAATTAATTTTATTTTTGTTGTTGTAGTTGATGTATTTTAAAGTTGGTTTTAATGAGGCACACACAACTTCTTTCTCTTAAGAAAGTTCACCTGGTTCCCTCCCCCAAACCAAACTTACCCAAAACTTACTTGTTTTTGTTTGTTTGTTTGTTTTTTTTTAAAGAAAAGAAAAAACAAAAAGTATGTTATAATTTTTGATTTCAAAGAAATTTTTAAAAATCTTGATAAAAAAATTATATATGAACAATAAGAAACTGGAAGCCAAGTCCTTAATGCAATAACCTATTTTCCCCCACAAATTATTTTGTAGAAACTGCTTAACACGTTTCCTGTCTTATTTTGGTATGCCTTTCCATTCAGAACACAATTTATCTTATTACGAAGAACACGAGAAACGATTTGCTGATGCAGTGGCAGAGAGAAAGGGAATTTAACCGTACGAAATGTACAACGGAAATAGTTGAAAATCCGTCGCTATTGATATTAATTTCATTTGAATTATATTTGTGCAAAACTGACTTAACTGAAACAGGAAGCAACTGGCCCGTTTCACAATTTACGATTTATTTATTCAATAACAGTTGAAAGTCCATTCCTGAAAGGTAAGTATCTCCAGAAAGTAAAAAATTGCCACCTAATAAACGCAAAGAAACTTAGTTCCTGATAACAGTAGTCGTCTTCCGTCTAAACTGTCGAGGAGGAAAAACTTTCACTACATCGGGGGATCGACGAGGATCCGGCGGAAAATTAGAGATAGATAGATATATGGTATAAATCTGTATTTCATGTATTTATATTTTTCACATAAAATACTATTGTATTTACCTAAAACTTAAACAAGGAATCCGTATAGTTTCATAAAGGAGTATGAAGTGAGAGTAAGTTTGGAAACGATCTACAGACACTATCAGAAGATCGTACTCAGGAAGCTGAAATAAAGTAGCATGTTTTGGATTCAGGACGGTCATTACTTTTTAAATGCAAATGACCAGTGTTTTTTGTTTTCTGGCACGCCAGAAAATTGTTTTTTGTTTTAGTGACTCCTTTACATTGGGCATCAAGGAAATAATTTAAATAAGTCAGAAGTTGATTAAAAGATAAATGTGCTAAAACAAACCATAAATGTTTGTGTGGCAAATGTTCATTACCCGTATATTATTGCAATTCCAATATTTAATATTTATTCATGACCATGCATAAACAAAAGCTCAAGTAAACAGAAGCTGCATGAAACAACTGAAAACTCAAGCGCGTCGTGCCTGGATTTGGAAAAAAGGGATGCAAGCATGACAGCTAGGGCCAATTAGTGATAATTTAAATAGATATTTAGCTTTATTTAACGTTTGCCCTGACTGGAAAGTTCGCTTGTTACTGAGATAAAGATAATACTTTCAGGAAATGTGTTAGTGTTCAAAACACGTCGAAATTTGCAATTAATTCTATTTTCATATCTTTCACAATAACTGAGAGGAATTTTTAACCAAATAAAAATTAAAAATAATTAAAGAAAAAAATCCCACCATTTTGTTGTTTCTTGTCAGGAAAGGGATTTTGGGGAAGATTAGGACAATTTTTTTGTTGAGGATTAAAAATAAAATAAAAAAATGTTTTTTTAACTACTTAAAAAAGAAGTTCCAAAGTATTTGAATGAAAAATTATAATAAAAATAAAATAAAAAATATTAACAAAAAAACTAAGAAATGCACAATTCAGGAGCGCAAGAGTTCATACTTAAAAAATAAATAAAAAAATAAAGCATCTGCAATCTTCCCAGAAAGGCCTGGCCAGAAATTCACTTTTCCTTTGAAAATAAGTAAGTAAAAAAAGTTATTTTATTAAAAATAATAATAATTAAACTACTTTAAAAAGAAAAAGCAATCAATTATTATATTTTATTTATTTAACCAATGTTTTTCCTTTTTGTTTTATTTTTATATTTTGTCTTTAAGAAGATAACAAAGCTTCGTTAATTGAAAGCGAGAAAAGTATTAACCATGCGAATATGCAGAAGCTAATACTGCAAGATATATGTAATATATATTGTATATTATGGATACATAAAAAATAAAATAAAAATTAATATTAGTGAAAAATAAAATGAAACATGACGTTTTTATTATATTTATTAGAAACAAAAAAAAAAATAAATAAATAAATAAAACAACTAATTGGTTTATATTCAAAATAAACTTTTTAAAAAACTTTTCAATTTTGCTTTCGAGGAAGACAAATTTTGGGAATAATTAGGGCCAAAGAGAGAGTCGTTTATTTTAGTGAATGACTGTAATTTTTTTAAAAATATTTGTGAGAAATGTTAGTGAAGTCTACATGTGTTTTGGAAACTATTAAAGATTTTTAAAACAGTGTTTAGTTTTAATAAAAACATGTATAATTTTGCATCTTTCATTGCTAAGTTTACATGCAAAATTTTTTTTTTTATTTACTTTTTAAAATTTTCTATTATTAAAAAAAATAATAATAATAATAAAGTGAAAATTATAAAAACAAATAAATAAAATCCGGTATAAAATCTTAGATAAAACCGGCTTTGCCTTTAGACACTTTATAATTTTTTTTTTTATACAATATTCTCCTCTTGCAGCATTTCCTTCCGTACTATCCTTCATTCAAACTACTTTTTATTTTGAATTCTTTTTGATTTGCTTAATATAAATTTAATATTGGGTAGTTTCATAGTTAATATCACTTTCACTAGGTTTCCCCCCTAAATAATAAGTACCAAAAATGTTCTGTCACTTCTTGAGAAGTAAATAGAAATGCTTGTTCCAATAAAAATATGGAGAGTTTCAGCCAAAATCCCTCAAACGGAATGCCCGAATCAGTTTTTGACGATATTCTTTAAATTTGGTAAGCATAGTGTATTATCCATGCAGGCCTATCAAAAATTACTAGAAGATTCTGGGGAGGTGTACATTTACAACCTTTTCAGAAAACATTATTTTAAGATTTATTTGAGTTTTATACATTGTTCAAAGTGCTATTTCAATGCGCTGAACGGACCATCATCTCTATAATGTTAAGAACAATTAAATTTCCATAAAAATTCCAAGTTTGGAAAAAATACATTTTAGAAGTTGAAAAATGCAAAAGAGAAAGATGTGTGTTACAGATCAGTTTTTGCTTTAAACTTTTGTAGCAAGGGATTACTCGCTTGTGTTTGAAGTGTAGAATTCATTTTTCATAACAGACCAAAATATATTCAAAAAAACCTGGTTTATTGTGTACAATGATGTAAAAAATGTTGAATTGTATAAACATTTCTTCTTAAGTTGGATTATCAAATATGAAGAATTTTTATTAATATCTTCACATAAAGAGAGAGAGAGAGAAAAAAAAGCAAAGCATTTTTATTTATACTTCTAGCGGTGACAAAACTTTGTATGGTCACTTGATATCTTTCATTTTTGAGTAATAAACATTTTTATAAAATAAATTACTGAAATATTAAAATTTATTAAGAATAAAAAAAGGTACTTTAAATTTGCGACATATTAAAACATTTAAACAGAACGATAAAATTTAAAAAAAGTATAATCTGCATTAGCATTTATAATTTTTTAATACAATAGGAGAACTAGGGATATAGTTTTTGTGCTTCTGGGGTGTGGTATTTGTTAATTAAATTGTTAAAACTACAATTACGTCAGTGTAGTGTTTGCAAAGGATTGTGACGTTTTTGCGTGCAATCAAAAAAACATAAATATTCATAAATATTAAAACATAAAATAAGAAAACAATAAACACAAAGAAATAAACAAACGAAACTAAGATAATACTTTGTTTCTTGATTTTTGAGGAGAGCAAATATTTACGGTTAACAAAGGAAATATATAAATTGATTTGCTCTATTTTTTTTCTTTTTTTACTATTTCAAAAAATATAATGAAAATAAACAAATAATACATTTTTAATATAAAAAAAAAAAAAACTACAATAATTTTCTAGCATAACAAAAGGCAAAGCCGGCCAGGTAAAACAAATTGGCATAAAAGCTAGCGGGCTCTACATATAAAATAAAAGGACAAGAAAAACGATTTTTTTTTTTATTTGTTTAAAGGAGAGAACGCATATATTCTTTGGCAGGCAATTTGCGATTTGGCAGTTACACAATTTGTTGTTCTGTAAGATTTGTTTTGGTTTCCCTACCATCAATATAACTCTGGTTAAGGTCGCCTTTAACCATTCCGGTCTGCATCATCAACATTCCAACATCTGTAAAAATATTAAGTCACCAAATTCTAAAATTATTTCCCATATTGGTTTTATTATTTTTTCTTTTTATATTTTGCTATTTTTCTTTTCTAGCACATTTCCAAGTTCAAAAAGAAAAAATATACATAAAGAAAAATATTGTAATATGTGTGAACATAACCCGATATTACCTCTTATAATTAAAATTTCACAATAAAGGCATAATTCGCAGAACAGGACACAAATACAAAAAATAATAATTAATCAGAACCTCCCATTTCCATAAAAATGGGAAAAAAGGAAGAACGAGACAAAACAAAATAAGTTACAAAAAAGATTAAAATGAAGTTTGTAGAGGATAAATAATTTCTTGAATTGTAAGAAAAAAAAAAGAAAGATTAAAAGTAAATTAATATCCGGAAAAAGTATCGGATTAACCTCCTAGCAAATATTCTAGAATGCCATGGGCCTCACTTCCAATGACTGACCACCAACTGCTTGAAGCTGTCTGAACTAAATCGTCGCAAGAGCTGCTTGGTATGTTTAGAGCGCACTGCCCCATCTGTCAGCTCGTGCTGAACATTGGGATCCGCAAAAACGAAAGATGGTCTAGGGTTTCTTCTATATTAGGAGTTGGGTAATAACCTTTGACCAGATTAATCGTCATTCTAATGGTTCCATGATTCTGTACAAAGTAGTTAATGGCTGAACAATTTTCTTGGACAAAAATGAGATCCTACTGTGTATTAATTCCATAGGATCTTAGACGTGTTTGGCATTTGTTGCTATGCAAATCATGGAGATAGTTGTGTTACTTTAGATTTCCTTTTTTTTAATGAGGACTCCTTTTAAATAAGGAGTAGAGATTTCATCAGCTTGATCCGTTACCGCTAAAAAGTCCAAATTAAAACTATATTGAATAAAAATAAATAAATAAGTTTATATATAAAATAGACTATTAAATTTTTTCATAACTGAAATTGTAAATATATTAGACCTGCTACCCCAACAAACAACATAGTAATAACTATAAAACGATATAGAGAAAAAACACAAGATACTTAAGTCAAATTCCTGAAAAATCATCTCATTTTTAATAATCCAAAATCTAAAAGAAATCAGTTATTTGTTCTTCACTGTCTTAGTACTAAATACCACTTTCGTATGTAAAGTATCTATGTTAATATTTCTATAACTGAGATAGATATGCTTGCGGCAATTTAAAAGATATTCTGGAGGCCTTCTAACAAAATTAATAAAGTGTGCAAAATAAATGGATTATTATAATTAAATTTTATTATTAATGAGTACAAAATGCATTGTCAATATTTAAAAAAAATACTACTGCAACTATTCAGTAAAAATCAATTCAGTTTATTCTTTTCGTAATTTTAAATTTCTTTAGAAATAAAGAATTGTTATTCTGTTAAATTACGGTATTTCCTCCATGTATATCTTCAAATTACAAATTATACTAAAGAATAACAAGCTTAAATAAAGTAAACATAAAATATATTTACTTCTTGTAAACTTTTTAAATAACGTTTCTAATCAGATAAGACTTTCAGTATCTGACCACGTTACAAGAAATAAATAATAAAGAATTAAAAATAAAGAAAAAATTTGTTTCCTTTTGGTAGAATTTTTAGACTGTAGTTAATTCCAAATTTGACGAACTTCAATTAGTAGAAATATGCAACACCTTATAGTTGCAATTCTTTCAGCTGATTATTTATTTTATTAATTTTTTCCATGTGTTCATTATGAACTTATGCTAGAAGCAGCTCTTTCTACCCTGAATGTAAATGACTTTTTAGGTACTGATAAATGATAAATATAACGTAAAAATATGATTTTAATCATGTAGGTGTAATAATTCAACTTCGAAATGTATAGTATGTAAAAAGCTTATGAGAAAACATCAATTATATAGAAAATTTAGTTAATGGTTTTACAAATTTAAACATTCTATAGAAATTATTTAACACGCATACGCGTCACTTAACGATCAACAAATAATTGAAATTTTTAATAGATCAAAGAAATTTTGCCTACATTAAAATAGATTAATAGAACTATAAGAACTACTATGTACAAGAATGAAAATATAAAGTATGAAATAAGTATAAAAAAAAGAGAAAATAGAAAAAAATAATTAAAATGACATAATTGAAATAAACTAGAGCGACACAGTAAAAATAATGTAAAGTCTTAACATAAGGCAGACAATTTAAATATATCACGTATGAAAATTTCGTACGTTTTTTTCTGGTTGTTCGATGTAAGATAAATAAAATCTACTATTCAAGAACAACCCTAAATTCTAAGTGTTTCCTAAAAAAAAAAAAAAAATAATGTTTTTGAACACAAAGTTTTCATATTTTGAAAATAAAAATGAAATAAATCGCAACGAAAGTAATCAATGTCGGCGGCGGTAGCGCATGATGAATTGTTTAAAAATCATTAAAAGGTATGCCAATTCAAAATCACCTGCCACATTTACTTCAGCCAAAAACGAAATAAAATTATATTAACTTAAAAAAGATAATAATATCTATTTTAATAATAATAATAATTTGAAAAAAATATCAACTACAAATTAGTATCAGTCAACACAATAATATTTTTTGACTAAATTATGAAGAGTTGTTTACAATAATAAAGGGAACAGTGACAAATTTTCTGTGTGTGCAAAATATTATTTGTAATAAAAAAAAAGAAGAAGAAAAATACGTTATTTCCGTAAAGATAATGTGCTTATGTGAACTCAGATTCATGCTGTCTTGCATTTTGTTTTATGGTAATATTTGTTGTACTGTAAAAAACAAAAACAAAAAATGTATTGTGAAATTAATATATTGTTTCAACTGAAATCCTTTCCAAAATGGGGGCATTTGAACTCCAGCAAGTGATGTAATCTTCAAGGAATAATTATGTTTCCTCATTTATTTATTTAAAGTAACATTGTATTTAGGAATGTAGTTCAAACTGGGGAATAAAAAAAAAACAGCGTAGATCATTATTTAGAATTTAGAAAAAATTTTAACATATAATGTTTTCCTCATATAATTAACTTTTTCCATCAAAGATTTTTTTTAACTTAGATCCCCACTGTACAGTGTGATTCAGTTAAGATGTATTAGATTGTAAACGTCAAATTATTGAAAATCTGGCATGAAACAGTCATAAGACTTTCTTTTGTTCACTATTTTCACTATTTTAATTGGCAAATTAACTTTAAACTTGCAATTTTTACAAAACGTTTATGTTACCCTTAATATTTCTCAGTTGATGGAACAGAAATGAATAGAGGGTAATTAGTTGCAATACCAAACAAATAAAAGCAAACTGTTGAAGTCGTTTCAACAAAAAGTATGAAAAACAAAGATACCATTTATTTGGTTTTTTTAAAGAATTCTTAACGAAAAAGGGGTTTGGAAGATTTAGCTCTGCAATGCTATCTAGATCAGTCGATTTCACTCTTATACATCATCTTGCTACGTTAAAAAAAAAAAAATGTTCTATACATTTACTTCTAAATATGGATGAGATTCTATTCCAAAGAATTTTGATCAGATGCCAAATTGCGTTTATGAGGAACACAAGTTTCAAACGTTGAGGCTGAGACTGAAAATTATAATCGGTTCCATGGTTACTACTTATTTAAACGTTTCCTCTTAGACTTAATATTTAAGAATAATAATTTAACTTCCAAAATATTTTTGACATTTTTGTTTTAAAATCCTCACTTACAAAATGTATTAATACTTTTTTTTTTTAATTAACATTAAATATTATTATGAAGCATATTAATTTTTTTTTAAATAAAATAACATCAAAATAGAAACTAATACGGACCTAAATCAACTTGAACTTTCTTTTCCAAATTTGACTTCTAGAATCTATTACATCAGTTTGACTAACCATGGACACCGCTAAATTAAAATTAAAAGGAAGGCCAGGCTTAATACTATAGTATTAAAGTAGGAAAATAAAGGTGTTCCATTTAAAAAAGATTTTACTTGAATGGTTTATTTTTTTCTTTTTAAATTTCACTGGGTCCATATTACAAAAAAGTAAATTTCAGCGGGTATATCTTACAAATACTGGGGTATAACAAAAGTCTCTTCATTTTTTTCCTTTAATCCTCAACAGTCCTTACTAAAAAGTTACCTTAATAAACACTAGTTTACCAAAATCTTATAGTCTTCTTCTTGGAGTTGAAGACTATAAACGTTTCTCCAAAACCCGGGTGATACTCGTTTCATCAAACGAATTATTACTTATGATGAAAAATGGGTTTATTTCGACAGCGAACAAACAAACAATGGATTAGATCAGGCCACTGTACCGACTCCCGAGGAGAAAGATTTGAGAAAAAATGATGCTGTGATGGATCTAGGATGGCGTTATTCATTTTGAGCTAGCTCCTGGTCATTACATCCGAACTCTACTCTTTTCAGCTAGATCGCGTTTTGGTTGCATAATATCCCTCTTGAATTAATTGAAAAGTGTGCTCCTTTAAAAAGGCAGCACATCAAATGTCACGTCACATCAATGTTATCAGTAATCGACGGTTTGAATTTTGAGTTCTCCCTCACGCTGCTGACAGCCTAGATTTGACATCCTCCACCAAAGATAGCTCCGGGTATCGGAAGGACATCGAATTGTTGGCTTACAGATGGATTGAAGTTGTAGAAAATGAAGGCTATATTTCGAGAAGTAAACTTAATAGGTGAGTAAACAAATCATTTTTGAATTGTAAGGTGAAAATGCAAAGACTTTTGTTAAACTATTATAATAAAGAGAATTTAAATTATTTTACGTTCCAAAACTTTGGAACATTTGCAAAACTGCTGATTTTGTGTTAAAAAAATATATGAAAGAAAATCTATTTCCATGATCTGGAATTAAAGCCGTTACCCATTTAAATTAATTACTTAAACTAAGAGTTACAGAGTTACTCATATACTAATAATCAATCATTCACTAATTGTAAATTACGAGACAACAACCTATCCAAAAATGTATTACTTATTAATATTTATTAATGTATAACTTATTAAAAAAAAATGTGGATTCAAGTCATTCGGTAAATTGATTTTCTGCTTACAGTGAACGGTGAAATTCCCATAAAAAGAAAAAATAAATTATTGGTTTAATTTTCAAATTCAAGATCTCTTTTATGCAGCTGAATATTGTACTGATTAAGTAAGACTAAAAGACTTCTTTAATCAAATAAAACGCCTTTTACCTGAATTTACTGATAAAGAATACGATATCGGCAGGAGACAACGAATGCATTCTACGGGGAAAGTATGTTGACATTTTTTGAACACTTCGAGAACCCTTAATTTTTTAAAGTAGATATTCAATGTTTATTCTGTATGATATTGCTATAAAGTAGAGCTATGTGCCTTATCTTGTATTTTAGTCGGGGCCCATGGACTTAACTGAATCACCTTGAATAATTACATTACATTATTAGGTACCGACACTATTACATTACTCCTTATACCGCCACTATTAGCTATTAGTTAATTTCGATAAGAATTTCGAGCATAAGTACTAGTCTATTCTAATTAAATAACACTGTGGGAGCCCAAAACAATGCTAAGTTTCTCCCCTCATTAATATACTGAAGAAAAAAGGCTATTTTCATTAAATACTGTTTATGTATTCTCTAAACTTATATATAATTATGCTTTGTTAGATAAACAAAAAAGCTTTGTTAATCTCATTTAACTCTGTTTTCCTCTTATAAGTTGCAGATAGATGAGCCATAGTCTGCCAATATCTTTTAACTACACGTTAGCAAGCAAGTTCACTAATATTAATAGGTATGTTGAGTTATACAAATAAATGACCATATTTTACAAGTTACATACCATTAAATCTGGTCCAAGTTCACATTAACATTCATTATAACCGAATCAAAATAAATTAAAATAAAAAATATATAAATAAACTTGTAACTTACTATCATGTATATCAAGTGGATATAAATTTTGTACGAAATTACCAAAATCCTGAATATAATTTGATGCAATCAGAAGAATACTATACTTTCTCTGTAATCTACAAACGCAAGGAATGATCCGATCCAATGAAAAGATAGATTTATCTAAATTTAACTTGAAAATGCATTTTGGTTATTTTTGTATGTAATAAAATTTGTTTTCTAAATTGCTTAAGAAGTTTACTTTGTTCTGAAAGAACATTTTGAGAAACCAAATATTCACTATAGAGCTATAAATGAATATAGGGAACAATAGATTCGGCACAAAATTTTCTCAGAAAATAATATAAATATATATATATATGTATGTATAAAATCTATCTGAGCCAAGGATATCTTCCAAGTTTTCGATGTAATGAATGATAAGCATGTATTATTCTGTATAATTTATTTATTTATTTTTTTCACTTTCTAGACCAGAAATCGGGGAAGATTTTTTTTCTTTTTTGGTAATAATGAAATGAAATGATCTACGCTTAATTATGTAATGGGCAAAACAAAACAAACAAAAAATTCTAGGTTGAAGATGGGAAAATGCTGAACTTGGATATGATATAGTAAACACCTTTTTTTTAACGCCAAAAATTAATCTAAATCCATTAGCGAAATCTCGACCAGTATTTGCTAATTGTTATAAATATATTTTTGTTCAATAATTAAGTAGTGACCTTATTACATCATAATCTTTCCAATCTTCCATTTTTTTTACCTGCTTGTTAAAGACTGATAAATCTTGTGACAATTCATTGACAAACATTTCCATTAAAGAAATTACTATTGAAGAACACCTAAATTTCCAAAGATTTGTGAACATCTCTCTGCTCAAACATTGCTTTTAAAGTGAAGTGTTGTGCAAAGTAAAAATGGAATATTTGCACTTTAGTGTGAACCTTATAAATATATGGCGGGCAAGGCCAACCTTGAGAGAAATAATATATGAAAATTCGTATTGTGTTTTAGTAAACAGTTTTTATTTATATTATATAATATAAAATATTGGAGCTGAAAAATAAGGAACAAATGAAATCAATGGATAAGAATTCTGCAATGTAGAAATCAAAAAGTGAAATATCATTAGAATAGTATTAATAATAAAGGACATCTTTCGAATATTAGGAAATTGTAAACATAAAAATCGTCAAAATACCATCTATAATGATACGTAGTTATCTTAAAATAATATTGAATATTCAACTAAAGTAAAGTGAAGTAATTCCTACTTTATCAGGCGGGCTTAACGTCCAACTACCAAATTAGGTGTCGTGGACGGATGAATTTTTAACTAATTATAGCCAATTTTCCAGGAATTTATGAACTTTTTAAAAAAATTTAATCTGAAGAAATCTCAAGAAATGTAAAGTTAATTAATTTCTCTAATTGAAACTTAATGTGCTAATTAAAAATTACTTTAACATAATTTATCAAACTGTATTTGTGGGAAAGTTTGAGAACCGAGAGCAAATGAGAGAGATAGGCAAAATGAAGAGAGAGCGAGATAAAAAAAGGTGGCTAGGTTTTATTAATATTTTTTTTATCCCAAAAATACCATTTTATTTTATTTTTCTTGCTATTATTTTAAGATCATAGCGCAAACCAATAAAATGCAATCCCAAAAAAAAAAAAAAAAAAAAAAAAAAAAAATGAAAAATCCTCCAATGGCGTAGATAACATTGGTAATTTTATAGTCATTGTATATTCATTTATAAAGAGAAATGTGAGAAGTTCAAAGACACTATGTCATTTAAAAAAAAGAAAAGACAAATTGAATAATACAACTTACAGTTTTTACATTTGCACTTCTTAATTAATGTTTCATCTTTAATATCTTCATGACACGCTTTGCAGTAAAACCAAGCCCTGCAAAATATTAGTATTATATATTTTAATAATGAAATATGAAAGAATTTTTGTTTTTATAATAAAAAATTTTGGAAAAATAAAAATTATTTAGTATTTGTTGAGACAAAACAATATAAGAGTAATCCCTGCTTTTAAAAAAACATAAACTTTTGCAAAAAAACAAGATTACATATCTGTAACAAATTAAAAATTTAATATTTCTCGATTTTTTACAAAATTATGTTTACACACATCACTGTCAATATTTATTGTAAGTTTGGCTTCTAGACTCAGGAGGTCTAGCGGGACACATTTCTTGGGCAGGTCAATCTTGGACGGGATTAGTAGGTAGTGCAGATTGTGACGGTCAGATTAAATAATGATTTATGTCCTTCTTGTCTATTTCTTTTACATACACTATATCAGAAGTATTAGCCTGCTAACAGCCGGCTCAAGTATTGTTTCGTTATCTAATACAACAGGCATGTTTTTCGTTTAGATTAAAATAGTTTGAATTATAGCATTTCTGTTTTTTTTTTTTTATTTAAAGAATGGAAAATTTTCAAAAATTCACTTAAAAATCTGAGCAATTTTTGCATAAAATAGGGCATGTTAAGACAAAAAATTGAGAAAATCAAAAATTTTGTTTTTTATTTTTTGTTATTATTTTTTTTATACAAATGCACTAGGATGTAAACTTCAAATAAAATAAAAAAAATCTGATGAGTAACCGGGGCCAGATTAACCTAAAACAAAAATACCAAATGCTAAAGGATTCCGCCTTTAGCTGCTAATACCAAAATACTACAAAGCTCTAATAAATTAGTCGGGATAGCTGTGCACTATCGAATCTAATATCTGTATGACATAAATAAGTAATAGTGATCATTCTAAGCAATAAATTCAGTTTTCTAAACTAATTTCTTCTTAAATGCATCTTTAATTAAAAAAAAAAAAATTGAAAACTACGTACTGCTAGCTTGGTTTCTGCTTAGTGAAATCTGCAGAAAGCTAAAAAAAAGGTATTCTTCGATTCTTTCAAATTTTCACCTCTCCATTATTATAGGAACGAGGTGAATACTCCGTTCTGTGGTTCAGAACCTGTTCTGGGTATAACCTGTGGAGCAGTCATTGGTTATTGGCTCCGGAGCAAGCTTAGGCTATTTCTCCTTAAGGTTATTGTCCCATTTGTTCGGACTGCGGTGAATCTTAGATGGATTAGACCTAGGTCTGGATATTTGTTCTAGACCCAGTTTGTTGTTGTTTTTCTTGGGCTCGCCCAGTGAGGCTTTGGATAGCGTAGAGTTTGGTCCCTCCCCACAGACAAATAATAATAATAATAAGCATGAGGGCTCTGGGGTGCGAGCCCAGAGGCAATGCACAGTAAAAGAATGATGCAAAACTGTGTAAAAGTAGGACCAAAGTGACCCTTAGTCTGGGTAGAAACCAGATCTCTCTGGTCACGGGGCTATTTGCAGGTCATGGTAGGTTCAGGAAGCATCTGCACAAGGTGGGGCTAATAAGCTTGGAACCCTTGTGTAGTCTGCCTAGGCAGTTTGTGAATTCATTCATTATACAGTGTTCAGTATATATTCTATGCGTCAGGAGAAGAAAAAGACGGCCCCCCCATCTGCTATTTGATTGCGTAGTGTAATAGGATCCGAAAAGCAGATAGAAACACAAAATTTACAATCTAGTTACTCGCTACTAGGCCAGACTCTGATGTAACAGGATCCGAAGAGCAGCGAGAAACACACAATTTACATCTAGTTACTCGCTACTAGGCCAGACTAGAGTGGGAGATTCTGTATATATACAACCGAGCTTCTTATAACTGTTTATGACCATTTAACAAAGAATCAGCCACCTTCTACTATCTTTCTCATCACTCAGTCTGTACCTTCTATATACTTGTAAAGTCCTTGCAGTTTGTGAATTCATTTCATTATAGAGTGTTCAGCATATATTCTAGATTATTTCATCTTATAACCCATTCTCTCTAACTCTCTCCTTTACACATCCATTATACGTAGCAATAACCAAATTGCGATACGAAATCTATGTACATTGCGTCCTGAGAGATAGTACGCAAAAAGATCTAGTGGTGAAAACCCTTAAACTCCTTAGGAGGGGAGGGTTCACTTACCATCAGGCATGACACAATAAGCCTATGTTAGTTGCGGTGTCGGGGTATAGCCCACCCGAAGATCTAATCTAGTGTAATCCTTGAACGTGACTGTTAATAGATCATCAAATCTTAACGTCAGTTCCAAAAGATTCAGAAGAAAATCTTTACTAAAAATTATGCACTTTACGGAATTATTTAATGCTGATTGTGTTCTCATAGTAGCGTCTAAAAAAAACAGTCTAAGGTGTCTCGGACTAAATAAGCAATGAACGTGGATGTTCTGCTTCAAAAAGAATTTTCAATACATTTGTAACAACAAATTTTGTTTATGCTGAATCTGAAAATTGAATATTTTATATTACAGTTTTGTCATTTTTGATATTTGAAATTAATTTATAAATACCTGCATGTAATGGTATTACCGAATTATCAAATATATTAGGTGTAATTTGTGGCTACATAGCAAAGGAAAAAAAAAATTACTCTAATATGTAGTATACTGATCATTTTTAAATTTAGGAACTCTTCTAAAATATGCTATAGAATGACATTAACTTAATCGCACAGTGTGTAACAGACATAATGACGAGCCTCTTACAGCAGTTCTCAATTATATTTAATAGTTTTTCAAACTGGGAATTTATTAAGGATTGATCCTTAATCTGATAAGGCGGTAAAGCCATGCAGCAATAAGCTGACATGATACTTTAGCAAAACAAAAATCAACTTGGCAATTCGAGCGTTTATATTAAATTTGTATATATTACATTTACATTGTAGAAACATTTCATACCCATTTTTAATTAATTTTTTGATTCCTCAATTTCATTCCATGAATCAAATTTGCTCTACAGTATCATTTTTTTATAGATCAATAATATTACATTGATTAGCCAACAGAAATATTGATTATAAGTAAATAAAAGAATGCATTGATTACAATTTTTCGACAGAAAGTGCACCAGTTAAAAAGCGGTACAATTGGAATAAGTTCGTTGAGTCGCATTTTATCAGAAATGTGGTTTGCCCCAGAGAAAGCAGAATGAATGGCAACCATATATACATTGTGCAGCAACATATTACAAAATATGTACTTACAATAGTTTTAATTTAGATTTTAAAATGTCTATACAATTTTTATAAAAATTTATAACAAATATATTTGGTTTAAATTTCGCCATTTCGTCTTCATCATTGATAGTCTAACAAATCAGTCAATAAAAACAAACCTTTTCACTTCGTCCGCAGATTGTGCTATAAAGAATCCCTGAGTATTTGCTGATATTTTAGCACCACGTGGATTAATTGATATTTTACTGTCAGCTCCATCTTCTCCTTTGATTTCAATAGCAAGTAGAAGTAACTTAAGTTTTGTGAAGCAAAGCCTAAAGATAAATAAAATCAATTACTTAAAAAAAATTGAATATATTTAGTTTGAATTAGTAATGAATCTAAATTGTTAATGATTAAAAATTATGAATGTTAACTGGTGGAAGATGGAGAGAATTGTTCTTTCATAATAAAAACTTTTGTTGAAGCGCTCTTATTCAACAAATATAAAATATAAAAATAAAGCTAAAGCAATGATTCCCTGAACTCTATAGATATAGTTTATAGGACTCTGATTAGTTAATAAAAACTTGCATATGCTTATTCAAAATTACAGTCTAAATACAACTCGTTAGATTCTTATTTCGGACAAAACAATAAGTTTTTGAGGCCTTAGAATTCTATCATTGTTAACCAAAATATTTGTTTAAAAAGAAATGAAAACTTGAATTAAATAAATACATCATGATGATAAGACAAATAAATTATAATGATTTCATCGTTTAAACAAACCATTCAAAGACCCTTTCGTTTAATTTATTTCAGTCACCTATTTGTTATAAAATTTTTAATCCCTTAGCAACTACCAAACGGTGAAATTGATTTTGAATCATTAATAATTATACGCGAACTTTAAATATAGATCAGAATTTTATGATATTATCTAATTAAATTACACAATTCTAAAAATGAAGAAAAATGATTTCTGACTATAGATTTTAAATAAAAACATGCACTAGCTACCACATAAGTTGGGGCAATTAAATTTGAGTGCATTACTAAGTTAATCGAAAAATGATAACTTGTTCTAATATTTCACTCTAATCTCTGGTGAATGTAAACTCTAAAAAAAAAGTAGAAAAAACAAAAAAAATTGAAATACATTGAACTGATTAACATCATGCACTTTCATGCGGAATTCATTGTACACAAATACAAGCAATGACTTCATGCAAAATGAAGAACTATAATAATGATAATCTGTTTTAATTATTTCTATTCATTGAAGCATATAAACAAAAAAATCAATAAATAATCTTTTACTTTATTATATAAACCACACCCTATGTACAGTCTATATTTTATGTAAATAATATAATTTAAATCGAAGTTTTATCTAAAAACGAAATAACTCTAGGCACCCATGCAATTTTTATAAAAAAACCAGATTCACCTATTTAATTAAGATTAAAAACTACATTGCCGTGCTCTATACAAACTGCTTCATTACAGATAATGGCATTTCTTTGATAGTATTAATTGCCGAAATTTAAAATATTTTTTTTTATATTTGATAAATTTGTCGGATTATTTTTCAGATGAAATTAAAGTAAAAAATATTTATAACTTTTCGTATAAATGGAAACCAGAAAATAATGTGCGACTTGATAATATTGAATAACACTTAAGTTTCCGGGTTGAAACTGCGCCAGTGGTTTACTATAAACCGATGTTTCGTCCATATTGCAATGAGCTTCTTCAGGGTCGTGTCATCTTGAATGCTAGCACTGGTTTACAGCAAACCACTGTCGCAGTTTCAACCCGGAAGTGTTTTTCGTGAGATTGGCCGTGAAACCCTAAAAGATCATTTGATAAATATTATAAGTTTTTGTGACTTTTTAACATTTTTAAGTTTTAGTCGGTGGTTTGATTAATTACAAAAAAAAGATTGAATTCTGAAATCGCGCATTGGCTGAATAAACAGCCAGGCTAAATTGACCAGGTATATTCCTGCAGGTGACAATGACTTAGAACAATCTTTGTCCTGCTTCTTCACTATTATCATTTTAATGTCAGCGGTAAAAATAAAATGATCCATTATCCATTTGCAGAACGAAAAAATAAATAAAATAATGAAATTGAAAAGGAAAAAAGTATTGGAACACTAACATATACTAAATTAGTTCTTGAATCGACGAAAATAGGTCCCTTCAAGAGTTAATTGGAAAAATGAAAATTTTTAATATAATTTTCTTTAGTTGAGTCAGATTTGTCTTAAAGAACTAAAAACTGAGGCAATTTAAAATCATCAAATCAGAACTGAATTTAATTATCTTTAACATTTATTTTTTATTGCACTAACTTCATCTATTAGACAAACAAAATTTGAACACAAAACAAACTTGACAAAAAGACCAAACATTCACAAATTTAACTGTTTTGTAAATACATTTTTTTTTGTAAAATATAAAATCAAGATTTCTTAAAGTTCTACGAGCGGTATACAAAATGTCTGAAGAGAAGAAGCAAAGAAAAGAGGCCCTTAATAAGATTCAGACAGTTACTCTGTGAACTTGAAGGGACCTGATACTTGACTACAAATGCAAGATCTGTTTTCTACAATGATTGTCCCGGAATCTTCCTCTGAACCCACTTTATCTGAGAGCAGTGCAAGCTTCAGATATGAAGAAGCATATTCCAAATCGTCCTAATAACGACGATTACAAACATAAACGCAACACTAACCTCAAAATTCAATCCCCTTTTCAACTTTCTTTAAATGTCTCATAATTCTAAAAATAGTACACAATCAAGTGAGAGGCAAGCAATATGCAGATCGAATCGATTGAATTCCATTTCCTAAATCCGTGTATTTCGGCCTTGTTGTTTAATTAAAATATCTTAATAACATTCCTTCTAATGAATGAAATCTGTCAGCCTGGAGGCAATCAATTACAACTGGTTATCATGAGATCACTTATATGAGACCTTATTGTTACGGCGGACTTCTTTTATATGCAGCATCCACATTTTTGTTTTAAATTTTCCTAACATCCGCAACTAGAAAAACAGAAAAATGTAACACAACATTAAAGACATTGCTGATAAAATTAAGAAAGAACAAGGACGGATCCAAATGTGAACCTACTAAAGAACTCTACAGAAGAAAAAAATTAATTCCTGCAACTGAAAAAAAGTGACGTATTGCTTGCTTAGGCAGGGCTATCTGCAACACCAAATTAGATGGCGGGACGGGGCAGATTTTTATTGCTATTTTTCCACAAATACATGTATATCTAGCAGACATCCGCGGATTCTCGAACTGAGAATTCCCCAGATCAAAATCCATGGTCATAATCTATTACCAAACATGCTCTTGATAAATTTACTTTTCAAATGACGAATAATTGAAATATGATTTTCATCAAATCATAAACATAGTTTTGCTCAGTGGAAATGATTTTATTTTAAAACCAAAAGATGCAGAATTATGAAATTTCTGATTATTGATCTAGAGAGATACTGTCAGTAACAAAACAATGAGTTAAATCATCCATTTAGGAATGAATAGAAAAATAGATAAAACGCTTAATTAGGACCTTTTCTAGATCTTAAAGAAGCAGACATACACCAGCATAAAAGCTTATAATGACTGCTTATAATGACTTAAAATGAGATTCCAATATGAATCTAAAAGTTCAAAGTTTTACAATTTTACAGTTGTATTGAAAAATAAGTGTTCAAATACCTTTTATTGATGTGGAAAAACAAGTTGAAAATTTAATTGAGAAAAAATAATTAAGTGCCTGAAAAAGTGAGATTAAAAAAAATAAGTGATGACCAAAATCTGAAAGGAAGCTGAATTTTATCATATGCTCATCTATTCTAATATTCTGTTTTTTCTATTTAATGCATTAAATAAGTATATCAACTTATTATTAGAAACATATTTCAACAAGAGATTGGGTGAGTTATTAAATGCCCAAACGAAAGAAAAGAAGATAAAATAGAAAATATTGATATTAATTTTTGGTGTTAGTGGATTAATTTTAACACAAATTATTTCAATTTTTGCAGTATGCAGAAATTTAACGCTTATTTATTAAACCAATTATTTCCATAAAGTCATAACTCAATAGGTTCAGAACTACATTAGATAGCCACAATTTAAGTGGGCTACCGGAGACCGACACTTTAAATATGTTATCACCAACAATTTTTGCAACTCAGGGGAATTCTTTTCACCTAATATTCGCTGTGAAAATGAGGAAGGAACATTTCCATCTTGTCGTACAATCAAGGGACTAATGGAGAAAGAGGTTGACCGATGCAGCATTGCGATGATGAGCTGGTAAAAGATACGGCTGCTGATATCTCGAGAACGGAGCTTAGCATTATATTGGTGACATACAAGTGGATACGGCAATTAAATTAGTAGCTGGAGAAAAGCTGGATTAAGTAAAGTAAAAATAATTTTTATATAATTATTGCTTGAAATTTAAACAATAATTTGAGACATCAGATACAATCATTTACAATTTTTTTGATAGTGATCAATCAAAGAGGAGCCTACTGATGAAGTTTCGGGAACTAATTTGGTATCGTCAGAAACCACGTAGATTTCTCTTTCTCCTCATTCCATCTTGGACTTCCGATTATTCTCTCTCCGAAGTTGCATTCTTTTAGTAATTTCTTCGGCTCAGCTATGCTAGTTTTCCTTGCTTAAAAAGTATGGTTCTTTAAGACACAGTATTTAGGAAGATGAGACTATCATATTCCCAGCAGCTGCTGAAATAGCTACAAGAGTTGACACCACTGCAAATGAACATCATATGCAGCATAAAACTCTTCTTTAAAAAACAGAAAACTCTTCTTCAAAAAAAAAGCACATCCTTTTAATCTTATTAAACGAATTGTCATTGGTGAGAAATGGTAGTATTTCAATAATCACACTTATCAATACCCAAACCGCTATTCCTGATGCTAATGCTTAATAATGTTTGCTTCTTTTTTCTTCAGATGTTGTATTTTTTTTTTTAGAAATAATGGAAGGCTATATAAAAGTATTTATCTTCAGATGATTAAATATCTATCAAAATTGGGCTAAGTGCTTACTATTTCTGCTTGTCTCTTAGGAGTAAGTTGGAGTATCTAAAGCACCAGTGATTCACATTGGTTGGTCCTGATGATGTACCGCAACTGAGGTCGACCATATACAGGTCAGACCGAAAAGTATCCTACTTTGGACAACAGGAGAGAAATTTTTTTAAACAGATAAGCAAAACTTTCAACGTCAGATCTCAAAATTCAACAGGTTAGATTTAGAACATAATCCTTACCTCTCTTTTTTACCTCATACTCGGGAAAAATTATAACTATAATAAACAGGAAATCGGGTGCATGAAGATTTTTGCCTACAACGTTTAAAAAAGTTTATTGAATTTCTAGTCCAATGATACAGTTACTTCTTTTAAGTGACAGAAAACAAGGCCTATTCCTATATTTCGAGGAATAAGCTTGTTAATCAGTCAACAACGCACAATTTTGTTATAATGGGGCGCCATGGTCGATCATTCAAACAAAGATTGCTTTGCAAAGGCCCAAAAGAAAGAATACCAAAACATTTCACAATCAAATAAAGTTAGATATCAAATAGACCTCAAATAAACCTGTGAAAATTGCTGGGAGTAAACCAAACTTTTGGGTTAATACGAAATTATTTCTGCATACTGAACAATTGAAAGAAAAAGTTTAAAATAACAAGATTGAATTAAGAGTGAACAAGTATATAGATGAAAAAAAAGTTAAAAGAGAAACAGAGAAAAAAAGGGAAAATTCTTCACTCGCCCAATCTTAACATTGTTTATTTTATTAATGAATACGAAGAATTAAAAGAAGAGTAGAGTTAGTGTGGTAGAGAAGCATGGGGAAGACTTACTCGCTGGCCTGTGGAAAGGTCATGCCCGTGAACGAAGGGGATAGTGTCTCCGTGTACATCTCACAACCAGTTCCCTGAAGATAATCATTCTGCCAGGCTTGAGTGTCTGGCGACTGAAATCCATCCAAAAGTCGTAGAATGATACGATTCAATTGTAATAAAGTTCTTTCTTTTTTTTAAAAGAATTATACCGGACTTTATTGCATAACCGATTTTTAAATTATGCCGTGTACATTTACATTTACTGTGCGCTATTTATTATGTATTATTTTTACAATGCTTATTTACTAATGATCTGAGAAGTTTATGATGTAGTGAATATGGAAATGTGTAGATGAACGAATGATTGACACAAAATAGAAAATATCATAGTAAAGTTAGTCTTAAATGAAAAGAAATTATAATTCACTTGCTAGCGCAGATCTTGATAGGCCTAGAATAACTAACGACTTATAATTTATGCTTCAAGGAAATTACTGAAATCCCATACACCCAAATAACTCAAAATAAAATAAATAAAAATTTAAATACTGTTTGAACAAGTAGAAGGTTGGAAAAATGAAACTTGTTTTCAAATTCTTTTAAGGCAAATTATCAAAAAAATAAATATAGTTTAAAATAAAAAAGAACATCGAAAAATTTCGAGTATATAAACATGTATAAGCAACTGCATTGTCTGAAGCCACTAGGAATAAATAAATAAATAAATAAAATAAATTAAAAAAAAAAAATCCATAATTTCAACATGCCTAACCACGGAAGAAATTGTGGCGGCCAGTGGAAAATATAAAATAATAATAAAGGACAAGACTTTGAAGGTTGCAGAGTTCAGCTTAGCAGAGTGTAAACGACACATGACACAATGTAGCAAGTGATTTACATCTTCACAAACACTTGGAATGATTTTTTATTTCTTTGGTATTTAACGATAATAGATTTGTTTAATTCAATTTAATTGTAAGGTGCATAAATATCCCAAAATTCAAAGAACACAACCGCAAACATTTGTAACAATCCACTTACACAAAAGGGAACAGAATCTATAATTTTTGTATATAAGAGAATGTACTATTATAATTAAGGATTCCGAACAGACAAACAATAACAACAACAGCAAAATAATAATAACAATAATAATAATAATAATAAAAGTTTGAGTGACAACGGATCGAGAAAGAAAATTAATGAGGGGAAGCCCAATTACGTGGGAAAAATAAAAATATCCAATCAGTCAATTAGTCAGTGGTGAAAAAAAAAAATAATAATAATCTGCCCAAAACTCTATCATATTTTCAACCATCTGAAGTTGAAATTTTATTCTTGTTAAGTAAATCTCATTTGCTATTTCTAATTTTCAAATCTTGCCTGATATATGCCAACTCTAAAAAATATATATGTTTTCAAAAAACAGACCAAGTAAAAATTTTCTCAAAAGATAAAACAGTTCTCTGTGATAGGTGATTAAAATGAAGAAAGTTTCATAAAATTTTTCAGGAATAATTTTTCATATAATTATTCAGATATAATTTTCAGAAATCGTTATTAAAAAATGAACAAAAATTATAATTTGTTTGTGATTTAAAAGACATTTTCTAAATAAGATTTAATCTATTTCTGAAAATTAGAAATAGATATATAAATAAACATATTAAAGGGATATACTTTGTATACATTATTTTGTGTAATGGAGATGTAATCTCCTACAATATTAATTTGTAAAAATTAATTTTTCTTAGTAATATCATCAAGAAATCTGATGTTTCAGAGTTAAAAGGCCAATTTTCAGGGAAGGATTCCTTAATTTTAAAGAAGAAAAAAATGCTGAAATATGTCGCAAAATGCATGCTCATTGAGTTATATGCTGGTATATCAAAAAAAAAAGGTAAAGTTTTGGACTTTATTTCACATTTATTAAACCACTGAAATAAGCATTATTTTAAACGATTCATCAGAATAAAGTTGTCATGAAATAAATTTGTTTCATGCTAAAGGATAGAGGGAGATGATTTCCCTTATGAGAAAAATGGCCTTAAAATGAGGAATTTTTTTTTTCATGTTTCATTAATCGTAGCAGTTCAAGAAAGCTGCTCAAATGGTCGGAAAAATAATTTCATGTGATGTTTAGTGTACTCATCTGGTCATTAACGGATGAATACTTATGATTAGAGCATGATTTTGTCTATTTCAGTTTGGCGGCCAGGACGAAGGTGTTTGGAAATCGAAAAATCTGAGCACAAACGAAATCTAAAACACTTTTGTTGGCTTAAGCGTTCACTATTTGAAATCATCTTTAAAATCTTTCTAGAGGTCTCTATAAAAAAATACAGTACCTCGAAATTGTAATTTATTCGTTTAGATATCAATGTAATGCTAGCACTGTATGTTTACAAAAATCTTAGGAACATGGTGAAACTTGAAAAAAAAATGCAAACACTAAAATAAAGTTAAAAAAAAAAATTACTTTTCTCTTATTTTGTTCTATTTTACTTGCCAGAAATGAAAAGCGAAGAGACTTATGGCCAGTAATGGTAAGTCACTTTCTTATAAAAGCACCTTCACAAGAAATATTTTATTTGAATTTTTTCCCCCTACGCCTGATTCTAAGGCTCTTTAAGCCATAAGACCTGTTTATGTTTCTTTCTTTTTCTTAATACTAACGGTTGTTACTTAACGTTACGGTTGTTCATCGCCGGATTAGTTTGGAAAGACATTTGAAAAATTGAAAAAAAAACTAAAAATATTTAAACTTTTTTTTCTCTTTCAATTATGGTTAATTAATTAAGGTTTATTAAAAAAAAAAAAATTATTAAATAGCAATAATAAATTTAAAAAATATATATATATGGCATTTTGAGAAGAGAAAGGTATTCTTCAGATAAAGTCGTTTATGATCCCTGAAATAAGCTATGCTTTAAATGTTGAACACAACTTTCAATATTTTAACCGACATTTCGGCAAATTTTATTGACTTCTTAAGAGTAAACATTTTTCTTGAAGTTCTTAATATCTATGCTTTAACTTGCGATACATTATCACCAAGTGTGATGACCAATCCTGAATAACCAAGGTATTTACTTGGTGCTGGATTACCATGGAAATCTGAGATTTTATTCGCTTGATTCTTTCTTATTCTTAATTCTAACGGTTGTTACTTAATGGTACGGTTGTTCATCTATTGCCTGATTAGTTTGGAAAGGCAGGGTAAAAATGATGAAAGTCAATATTTATTTACTATCTTACCATATGATTCCGAGGATTAAAAGGAAGTAGGCTTAGACGGGCAAATATCAGCTATTGCTGCGTTTGCCAAGTATCTACAATAGTCAAATTAATTGGGTTTATTGTCAGAACAAAGGACTCAATTAGCTATTTTAGCTCAATTTTATGAGCATGCCTATTTCTGGGAATCACTAAACTGTTTTATTGTAATAACTATATTATTATCAATAAACTTACATTTCATACTTTTTTTTAGAATAAAGACAACTTATAGCTGTATAGACAATTTGGAATAGTTTTAAGATTTTTAGTGAATTGAACGAAATAAAAGAAGTCAATTAAATAGTAACATTTATAAACTGTTATAGTTAATATAGAATTAATTATATTATTTAATTATTTACTTAATTTGAACATGAGGTATCTATTACATAAGAAAGGTATTAAATGGGGTATAATAAAAATCATTCCATTTGCTTGCATGTCAGTGTCACAGTCAAGTGACACCATACTCTGACTTACTCAGTAGCCTGAGCGAATGGCATCCCAATGAAAGTAGGGCTTAATGATTCTGTGTACATTTCCATTCCAGTTCCACGTAGGTAGTCATTTTGCCACGCTTGCATGTCTACTGCTTGGGCACATCGTGCATTCTATAAAATCTTCTTATGTTAGCACTATTTATTATATTAGTATAAGATGTGCTCCTCAATTTTTGTTTTATAAACTGTATTTTTTGATTATAAAATAAAAAATATTTTTATATATATATATATATAAAAGATAATCTGAATGAAATGATAAAAGTCTGTAAAGATAATGTCATATGAATAAAAAGGACCGAATAATTTTCTGGTGCAAAATGTGCGTTTAATGTGCCACCATTTTTGTATTAAAATAAAAATAATTTTTAAAATTTATATAAAAGAAAAAAACAAGAAGAAATCTAAAACCAATATCTCACTTACTAAAGCGTTTAATCCATTAAAATCTAAACTTTTAATTTCATATCAAGAGTCATAAAATTGATTTTTTAAATAAACAATTTTAATTTAAAAAAATTAAAGAAGAAAGGAAACAAATGGATTACTTACAGTTTTAAATGATCTCATGGCAAACAGATTGGCCATCATTGTAGAAAATCCAGGAGCAAGACAGCTTTGAGCGATAAATCCAAGTTTCAACTCGGCTAGACATATCACATCATCACCCTGTTTCCAATCCCATGATGGGATATTTAATAAATAGGCCTATAAATAGAATTTAAATTGAAATTATTATTTGAAATGTTAAAAGAAGTTCCACTTATGTGACATGAAATGACGTAATATTTCAGTTTAAATTTTCAATATTAAGTGAATTTAAATTTCCAAACTTTTATGCTTATATTTTATATAAGAATCTGTGGAGTTACTTGGAACTAATCTTAATAAAAATGTACTATATGTGCAAGACATATTCAACTTATTCAATGAGACAGATTAATCAATTTCTACTTCTCAACAGTCGACGTCCTATCGATCATCTAACAACTGTACACTTCACTTATCTGGACTGTACAATCCTGGGCTAAACCTCTACAGTTTCATCCCCATGGCCACCTAAGATCAGATAAAGTTGGGTGGCAGATTCAGAGCCAATGGAATCGCGTTCCACGTCAGGAAGATCTTTAATCTAGCTATTATTTTTGACATAGGAAATGCTTATCTCTCGTGCTCATCACCGCAGTTACTTTCCTCATTAGTTGAAAAAAAAAAAAAATCGTGCGATTTAGGTAAATCACAGTATTTAAATTCGATACTTTATCTAACACAAGAGGAACCCTTCCAATATTTTTGACGAAAAATTTTTTCAAATAACAGTGAAAGATCATTATGTATATTATTATCTAACACAATTATATTGATTTTGACTAAAGTGTAAGGTTGAATTTCCGTCTCATTTTTCCAAATATCAAGAATGAACTTTCTGTAATTTTTGTTTTGTATATTGCTCTGCTAGCATGCATACTTGCTAGCGAATCACGAAACAAACAAATTAAATATGAAACATATTTATATATATAATATATTATACATATTATATAATATATATATTATATGTAATATAAATATTATATGTAATATAAATATACATAAACATATTTGAAACATAAAACATGAACAGATATTTTATAATCACAGAATTTAGAATTGAATAAAATGTATCATTAAATTGCTGGAGATAAGTAAAGCTGAGTGCAAAAACAAAATGGATGTACTCCAAAAAAACTGTTTCAATGGTAATGAAAACTTTTTTTTTATGAAGTAACAAAAACTGAATAATCTAATGTCGTTTGAATCTTAGAACATTCGAACGATATTGAATATTTCAATTTTTGAAGTTGATGAAATTTCCATGAAAAAAGATGACTAAAATATTCTTGTGCATACCTAGTATTTTCCCCTTACATCATCATTATTATTACTTACCATCAAATTAATGAAGTTTGAAAACTTACTTACTTTATTATGATACTGCATTAACTGGATGATTACCCTGATATCATCAGAATAGTTTTTGATTGATATAACACGCATTATATTGGCTGCATCTTCGGCATCAGGGTCTTGACAGTACTTGTTCGCCAGCACTAAACACGCATCAGCCTCGTGCACCTAAATCATAATAATATTTACATAGGACACATATTAAATAGCTGGTCCATAATACCTAATGCTGAGTAAAAGTGAAATACTTATAGATGACTTATTATCTAAATTTTAAAATATAAAATAATAATAATCAGTTCTATAAACTGTAATTTTTCTGTAACTAAATTAATTTACATACTATTCTTTTGATAAATTAGTTACATAAAGCACACAAAGAAAGCAGGTTGGCTTGAAAATTTCATGATGAACAAATTTCTCTTTTAAAAAAACGATTAAAAAAAAAATAATTTAAGTAACAAAAATTAATAATAAAAGAAAAAAAGATTTACATATATTTTATACAATAAAAAAAAAAATTACTAATTAGAGCCAAAGGTAAGCCATGTACATGCTATGTATCTATTTAAACCATTTATTTCCACTATCAGCCCTTTCGATTCTATTACAATTTTGATTTTCCAAAGCAAAGCTAAAAACCAATGAAACTTACCAGCTAAAAATCCTGCTTTTTTTGTGAGATTTTTGTAATTAATTTAGGGTGACCAAACTTAATTTTTTTTTTTTTAATTCAGATACCCGTTCTTCGATTCAGTTCCTAATTCTGTTGTACTAATAAAAACTTAATGTTGCACCTCTTTTATTTTTTAAACTTTAGGTTCGTTAAAAAAATAAATCTAAAAAACCTTCACATGTATTGCAATTTCCATAAATTAATTTATTTGAAATTTTCACAACTATTTAGTTGTTTTTAAAATCTGCAAGTGGAGGAATCATAGATATCTTAGCACAAAGTCACTATATACTCTAAAAGTTCCAAAAATCAATTTTCTCGAAACACCGTTCAAATATAAGTGAAAGATCGTGGTGGAAAAAAAAAGAATCAATTAAGTTGTATTAAACTGTTAATACACTGACTCCCAAAAACTTTCAACTAAGGAACTCCATGCAGGTCTGAAAGAAAATAAATTTAGAACTCAGGAAACTTCAATATACATTTATTTCTGGAGAGATAATTCAATTAAGGAAAACTGTTATTATCGCAATATTACGAAAACTATTATTAAAAAAATATCAGTTTTTAAAATTTTTGATAGGAGCGTTTAACTGAAGAGCACAATATATTAGAGAGATTGGTTTCCTTTCGCATAAAAGAAACTGTCACAGAACAGGAGAGGAGAAATTTTATATCAATGGTTGAGAAGTCAAATTATTTTAACTTGCTTCTTTAGCATCCCCATTCATTAGATACTACGTCGTTTGAGATGGATAAAAGTCAAATTAGTCTACAAAGTCAAGACCCTGAAATAACAGAACTCTTGAACATTTTATGATCAGATAATGGAAAATTATAAGAAAAGTGACTGAATTACTTGCTTGCTGAAAGTGTTTCAAATAATACATTCATTATACAAAGTAAATCTTAGAATGTGACATTATACAACAGATACCAAGGCATCAGCACTAAAAGCATTAATATAAACTTACCTCAGAAAGGCTGTGATTACAAAAGGAGGGATACTTATTGAATGTCACAAACTGGAAATATCGAGGTAAGAGTCTTCATAAGGATTCCAGCAAATCAAAAGAGATAGCTCGGTCCTATCGCAAGAATGGGTGGCATAAAATAGCCAATCAAACAAAGAAAGCGAGAGCATTGAGTGAGTTGAAAGAAAGTCGTCCAAACGAGGGTTTTGAACAAGAATTTATAATGAAAAACACTTCCCTTAGCTTTCAAGGTGTAACGATCCTGAAAAGGCTCATTACAATATCGGTTTCTAGCAAACCACTGAGAGATCTCAACCGGAAACTCAAGTGTTTTTCATCAAAACGGCCGCGGAAACCAGAAAGATTAAGAATTTACAATACCTAATGTTCAAAAACAGAATTTTGCTCTTAATGGGAAATAGGGTCTGAGATAGGGTGGAATCCGATGGAAAGATCGAAAATCCTCAACCCAAAAGATGATAACAGGATGGTAGAAGAAAGATGAGAAATAATCTTATGTAACTATTCTTTTCAATCATTTTACAGAAATGGTAAAATAAATAATGTCGTTAGTAAAAGAATATAAGTTCCAATTTTGAAATCTGAGAAAAATTGAAATGAAATGCCGCTATTATAGACTTATCAGGATGTACGTTTCTTCTTCCACTCCTAATTAAACCTAATCTAATGAAAAAGCTAATATCTCTCCCACTTTGTACGTTAAATTTGGTCACCCTAAATTAATTAGCAGAGACTAAAGTCTTTTTTTTCCAACCTAAAAAGTGTAATAATATATGAAATATTTATGCTTTAATATTGTAAAATATTATTTTTTTGAAACAAAGTTAGAAAAACAAAAATTTAAGATTGCTTGCAAATATAATCTACGTGTAAAAAAAAATAAAAGAAAAGAAACTAAATTTCAAAAAATTGGTGCTAAATTACAAAAATATATAACAGAGAAAAAATGAATAATAGATTAAAAAATAAAATTAAAACACTTGAATAGGAAAATGATTTTATAGAAAACATCAAGCAAAAAATAGAATATCATTTTGTTTTTAAATAGATACTTATTTACCTTTCAATTTTGATTTCAGTAGAAAATAATATTTTAGCATCTTTATACCAAAGCAACTGAAAAATGTATTGCTTTAGTATTATGATTTTGTTAATCAAAGGCTGACTTCTTTCCAAGCAACCCAAAAGTTATTTATTAAGTTAGATATTTATTCATTTTGTCTATCCGAAAGAGCATATTTGCAAAATAATTATTTTTTTAAGGTAAGATTATGGTTTCCCCCTTATTAGCTGATAAAATGATGTTATTTTGCAAGAAAGAGATTATGTCAAGCAGATACGTTTCGATTATCAAGAACATAACTAAATTGTGCCAAGGTTTTAACAAATTCATTTAAATAAAAGACACTCATAGTATTTAAACGATAAATTTGAACTAATGTAACTTTCAAATATAATAAAGCCTAATGTCAGACATCTGGCTGCGATTTTTTCTAAAAGTTTATACGGCCTAGAGAGATTGGGTGCTCGTTTGCAAAACATATAAATGAGGAATAAAACAATGTTGGATTTCAAGTTTCGAATGTCGATTTCATATATTTCAAATTACAGAACTCAACGAAAATTCAGGAAGAGATGTCTGATTTGAAAGGAAACATACTACAGGTCCGATCTTCAATGGTTGAAGAGTACGCTTTATCTGAAGCTGTGAAACAAACAAAAAAGTATTCGCAAGTTATTGTTAAGTTTTGGGCTGCAACAGTCAGCAGCAATCCCCAGCATCTCCAACACGAAGTAAACGTAACCATAAAACAAGTGAGGTTGAGCTGACTCATAGACAAGCTCAATTTCTCGAAGTAACTGGCAAAAAATCCTTAAAATTCCATTGAATAATTGCTTCACCAGAAGAAAGCCAAATGTGATAAAAAACGGATCTACTGTATCCTGACGCAATTCAATAGTGGTTCGGCTGAAGCCAGTCAGCTCATGGCAAATTTTGGAAAAAACGTAATTTTTTTTATTTCTTTAATTGTATAGGGGTAATCTACCATGAATCGCCCCAATTGGCAAATCCAGAGTTGAAGGCTCTATTAAGTGTTACCTCATTTTGCATACGGACCTAGCTAAGAACTATTTGCATATTCTGGTCTAGATCAATGCCCTTTATCTTTAAGGTCGGCGTTTCAACAATTTCGAGGGTACTCTTTCATGAATTCTTCGCTTCCTAACCGGAGGAATACAATTACTTAAGTAATATGACCCACTTCTGCCTCGACTTATCATCGGAAAAAAAAGGTGGATTACATATCGATTATTACTAGTAACATGTGATTTGTTTGATAAAAATCGAAATTGGTAATAAATATAAAAATTTTTGAATTTTAGTTTAATGTTGACATCCTGATATATATATATATATATATATATAATTGTATTAGGATGGATGCACATCCCATTGAGTGATATTTCGTACGTTATCCAACATTTATAATTAACGAAAAGTAATTTATAACAAATTTATGAAGTTTATACAAACTTGATTAGAACCGTAGTTTTTAAACATTACAAACGAAAGGTTGGACTTATACCAGATTTACTATTTCTGTTTGAACTAATTGATCAAGGAATTAGTTCAAACAAGAAACAGTAAACTGAGATATATTTATTTTTGAAATTTTGTCCAATACAAGAGATTTGAATAATTACAAATTTCTAGAAGCTAAATATTAAATTTTCAAATATTAAACAAAAAGAAAAATGAAAAAACAGAAAAAACAAAAACTGAAGAAGTAATCCAGGCTCATGTAAACAATAATTTATGATTTAACAATTTCTAAATATATGAGAAACTACTTTGTAACAAATAATTTTAAAATATGAAAGCTAAATTCAGGAAAAAGTATGGAATATAGAAATGATTAAGAAATGTAATAGTACCAACATTTTCAATATCTTCAAAAGTTTTTGTTTAATTAATAATAATTACTAATTATAAATAAAACCCTCTTCTTGCAAAGTTTATAGTTTTATAATAACTTTATCTTCAATTCATAAAATTAGTATAGTTTTTATACAAAACTGGATCGATTTAGATTTTATTTTTTTTACTCTTTCCCTGATAATCTGTACATTGCAGGAAAGTATATTGAAACAACTCGCAAAGTTCTAGTAATTGCGTAAGTGGAATGATTATATTAGTATAGATGTATAATGATACATTCAGTGACTAAATTAACTAGCCTCGATAACAAAATGAATTCTAATAATAATAACAATAAAGTATAAAATAATGGCAAAAAAAAAAGGAATTAAGTTTTATTTAAAAGAAGATGGCAGAAAAAATATATACACAGGTTTTTTAAATAAAATGGAAAAATTTACAAAAGGTAAAATCGCTAGTTTTTCTAATATTTTTAATTTACAGACTCAAAGGAAGAAATTAAAATTAAAAAATAGCTAAGAAAAAAAAATTAAATGTTCTAACCAACCGCTTATAGTTCATTATTCCACTACTATTCGTTCAAAATATAAATCTCAAATTGTACAAAGAAAACAAGAAACACCTCACTAATTAAAAAAAAGTTTTTAAGTAGAAGAATTCCTTAAAGGAGAGATCGAAATATTATGAGAGTAACTACTTGGTGTTGATGACTAGCAAAGTTTTCAAAACACGAAGAAGCCATGCAGTAACTTTTTTGTAAGGATTTACTGTTTTTGCAGAAGACGCTAGTCAGAAAATGTGTGTAAAATATATTAGAGGGTTATATTTATTAGACAAATTTCAAATAATATAATATTTTGTGCCCAAAATTAAAATTTAATGTATTAATGTAGGTTTGATTTTTAAATCTCAACCATAATCATTTACAAATATCCCTTAATAAAAATTTTCTAAATCTTTCAAGTTAAAACATTTAATCAAGGAAGAACAAGATTAGATTAATGTACAAAATTATAATATCAGTTTTTTTTTGTAAATAAATAAAACTGTGATTTGCTTTAACAACAATTTTAATAAACTGTCAATCTAAGTAACGCTAGTAGTCGTTTCACATTGCCAATCAGTTCAGACATTTTTCCCAAAAGGAAATCGACTCATAAGTTTGACTGAAAAGAATAAACGTAGCAAGTGCGCTAAGAAGAAAACCGAATGAAGGTAACTTATTTGCTGAGAAATCAGCTAATTGCCCTTAGTGGGAAGAAGTGACTCATTTTGCGAGAATATCCTGTAATTTGACTTCAGATGATTGAGTCAATTAAAACATAATTCGCCTAAGGCTCTCAAAATGGAAGGCAAATAATAAAAAAAACTTCCATTAAAAGTATATGTCTGGAACATTTCTCCATAATGAATTTAAAAAACATGGCGCACATATGGAGGAGTAATTTAAGTAATGCTAAAGATCAAAATGATAAGAGCATTTGGTTTTAGGGGCCATTAAATGCACAGACATCCTTTCATTTCTACTTTTGTGAGGTATATTTTTTACTTTTTTTTTACTCTGTAAAAGAAAGTATGCGATGGTGTCAAATTTCCGAAACTGCGTTTTTACCGGAATCTGAGTAACAAAATAATGTTTTTAACGAATGGTCTGTATGTGTGTGTGCACTGTGAAATGCTGTGTGAGTGAACAAAATATCCCAAAAACTTGCAGTAAGCTCAAAGTTAATATTCCGTTAAAGTACCATCACCGCAGGGCTGACAATTAGGTTTTGGTCAAAATTCATCAACAAGAAGTGTGACATTACTGAGTGGTTTCACGACTTTCTCGAAAATCGATCCAACGAACTAATTTTACTTGAAATACTGGATGTCCCAATTAATGTGCACAACCCATTTTTTCTCCTGTCTCTTTGAAGATAGAAAGAAATTGTAAACGGTAACCCCTCCTTATTTTTTTTTGCGTAGATTTAGAATATGACAGTCGCACATATGTGCGCAATGCGCTATGTGCCCAAATCGGGCTAATTTTATTATTTCAATGGAAACCCAAACCTTTTATTTTTTCCTCTGATAGTAGTTTTTTTTTTTCATGAATAATGAACCCAAGAACATGAAAATCGGACAAGTATTTCTGGAGGTATGATTTTTTTTTTTAAAAGTAGGAATAAATTCGTGCTTGAATTCGAAGTTGTTAAAATTCTTTTTCCCCCTCCTTTCTCAGCCGGACATGGGACCAGCTTTGGCGGTGTTAAAAAATTTGTGATAAAACCACCTGAAGATGGATGACTGGAGTAACTGACGTGCGGATGGATTCCCTCAGCCCAAATTCGAAAATTCCACCAGTTCAATAATCCATTGTTGAATTTTGCCCAACCCAGTACCAATTTAAATATGGAATAAATTCAATACTTCTGAAATTATAGTATCTAAAAATTTAATTATTTGAAACTTGATTAGTATGATCATATAAATATTTGGTTCATTACTCGAATTGGATTAAAAAAAAAAAATTCTTATTTTCTAAACCTGGATTACTTCTACATAAAAAACATTAAGAAGTAACTAAACTGAATAGAAATTTTGTAATATTTTCGTCTTATAATTCTGTATCAAAATTAGTTCAAATTGTAGACATTTAATTAAATAGCTAACCTTCTTCTAATTAAGAACTTGAAAAGCCTAAAATTTATTTCCATATTAAAGAGCTTACAGGGAATAATTTTATCCTTTTACTGAATAGCCGATATCACAATTATGCGTGAAAACTATAATGCAGATACTATTGCAACATTAATAGTACAGTAATATCCGCCATTAATTCTGATCTTGAATACTAATGTCAACATTAAAATATTTTTTCATAAATCGAACGCTGATCTTATATGAAACTGTGATTGTAAATAATAAATAATTTACTTAATACTAATGAAATGAATTTATCAACAACTTATCAGCATTTTCAAGATATCCTCTTTTCGTTACAAACGTTACAAAATATCACCTTTGTCAACTCGAGTGAATTTATAATGTGAAATGCTTAAAAATGATTTAGTGTTGTAGCAAAAGAACTTGTCTATTAAGTGTGATGTGAACTTACATCTGGCTAAATGATTTAAAAAGTTACAGATATTAAATAAATTTGTGTTTAAACCAGATATTTAAATATTAAAAAAAACTTGATACAAAAAAATAATGTAGTGCTACTACTGCTACGCATGTTCATCATCTATTTAAACACATGCCATCTAATTATGAGTTTCGAAACTATAAATAAATAAAACATATTTGAAGGAAATTTCTTATTGATAAAACTTACCATAGCTGGGGGGTAAATGATCCCTCATGTATTTTTTAAGAGCACATTTAAATAGTAAATGCTTTTAGCAGGAAAGAAATAAAATGCGAATTTTAAATTAGATGTAATAAGTTGCTTTTTTTTTTAAAGTCGACCCAACTTACTGTTGTTTTAAATGAAAAAAATTTAAATTTATATCTTGTATGTACAATGGTATTCTTAAATGCAAGAATGAAAATATGAATTTAAACAGAAAAATTGGTCTAATTATTAATTTCCAAGTCTCATTCTATTTTTACTTCTGCCATCATAATGTTTTTTTTCACATAATTTCATCAAAATGTTCTAATAATAAGCTTCGATGGCATTATAATTAGACAGATAACAGGATCAAACACGTAAATTAAACTGTGAAAAAATTGGAAGTGTTCTGCAGGTATTTTCAATAATTTTCGCACGATCTTATATTAATTTCTCCCTAAATTGTACGGATGTTTGCTAGCCAATGTGACAAAATCTCTGAAAGAAAGTACCTCATTTGCTTAAAAATGAGCCACAAATAATCCTGTTCCATTTTCATCCATTTTATGGTAATGATTTTTCTTCATACTATTTTATAGTAAAATCAATTTCTATTTTTTATTGGAACAGTCATATTTCTGAGTTTTATTCCAACTCGAGAAACTCACTTAACATCCTGAAGGAGCGTTACATTTTCTAAACACTAGATTATAAGTACTAATTATGGTCGCCCAATCATAAAGAAAATCTCAGTTTTCTCTATCTTACAATTTTTTTATTAGGAGGTGACATTCATTTAATACATAAGATTGAAAAACATCTATTACAATTTATTTATGAGATGGATATCGAGGAGTAGTCAGATGAAGCCAACGTTTTCTTTTTACCGACACTTCGTCAGATCTATCACCTTCGCCAATCAGTCATCTTCTATCACCTTCGCTAGGATCAGCCACTGATCCTAGACATTCAATTTGCCAAAACTTCGGATAAGGAAGTTAATTTTATCTGATCACACACATTATTTTTAACATAAATTAAGCAAATACTAGATAAAACTGCACTATTCATCTCACACTATATATAGTTTTCCCATTTAGGAGAATTTAATCTTGGTCAAAATGTTAGAAACGTGGGCCTGCTAGACAAGGGCCTATGGGTTCACAAGCCATGATGGAAGACTGTGTATTAACTCTGAGAAGAAAATATTTTACAATTTTCATTAATTTATTATTTTTTAAACACCGTCAGAACAAAGTATCAATTTTTTTTTAAACTTTTTAAAAGTTTATATATTACTGTTTTTGTACACCCAAATTTTAATAAAAATTTGGTGTTGGCATCAAGTATTACATTAAAAGAAGAAAAATATGTTTGTGTTTTTTGCATTTGAAAAATATTTAATTACTTTTTCAAAATAATTTAAGAGCAGGGAAAAATTCGTTTCCTGCTATTGCGCTATTTCTAACATATCCCACTTTCTAACAAACATTCCAAGATAACACTGTCTCTAATGAGAAAAATATATAATATATTCATAGTTTTTTAACCTAAGAATAAACGTATTTCAAAAAAACTGAGACTGAAGAAACTGAGAACCGAGACTTTTCTAAAAGTTTCAAATTTGGACTAATAAATATTCTTTCATGGTTTATAATTCACACATAATTTCTAGATCGAAAAGAACACAAAAAAAAAACTATAGCTTTTTCTGAAAGGGAGAAACTGAGAAATGTAATTTTCTGAAAACAAAAATTGTTAAAAAAAAAAAAGAAGAGAAAAATCATTGCTCCATAATGGTTAAAAATGGAATAGAAGAATTTCAACCTATTTTGTTGCAAATGTGTTGTAACATATCTCAAAAACTGTTATTTCACTACCTAACAATTATTCTGGATATCTCCACGTTCTTATTTTATTTAATGTATTATTATTTTCACTCGATTATTTATTCTACATTACCTTAACTCTCTGTAGATCAATTGGATTCATGATGGATCCTTGGAAGAATTCGACCGTTGTAAAATGTCTCTTGAATAGTCCTTCCAGCTCCAAATCAGGTGGTTTCCTATTTAAGTATGATGATGGTAAAAATAAAAAAATTAATAAAATAAAAAAACATTAAAAATAATTTTTAAAATTTAAAAAACATGTACAGTAAAACTCTACACCACCATATTCTAAAACATAAAAATTGGCGACATCATGCGATGAATAATTCCTCGAGCCATTCTAATGTACAAACAATAAATACACTTTTTATTTGGCATAAAAAAAATTGAAAAACAGTTATTTTATTTTTAGAGTGCCCTTATATACGAAAATAAAATAATATATATATATATACATATAAATGGTTGTCATTATTATTTGTTTTTGGTTCCAAGAGATGAAATATCATGAAAATGGCTCTTTTCTTTTTAACAAGCAACTAACGTGCCAGTGGTAGTTACCATTGTTGACCTGAAGTTACCTTAACACGCTCAAGATCTACAGCGTTCATCATTGTTCCCTGAAAAAACTCCACCGTTGTGTAATGGCGTTTTAGAAGGCCTTCTAGCTCCAAATCAGGTTCCTTTCTGCAATTAATACAACCGAAATTCCAAAGAAAGATACAACTTGTTTTTTGTTTGGTAGATAGATGTATGTGTTACTTTGCATGAAGAACGGTGAAATCAAGATGAATCTCCATGTATTAAGGAACGTAATAATTCAAAGGTACTATTACAAATCTTGTAATATGGCTCGATCCATATAGGAAGGCTTATATTACTGCTCTAATATTTTCAATGGTTAATTACTTTTAACTAATTTTAAAAAAAACTATTAAGAGACATACACCTTCCATAATCCAACTCATTTTCAAAGAAAAGATGTTGCGCGGTTGTAATTAACACTTATGTACAAATTTCTGGAACAAGAAGAGGCTCAATATGTAGAAAAACTACTTTTTTCTCATTTGGCCAATTATTCATCAAGCAAATACAAACTCAGAAATGTTATTTTTATGAGAAAAGTAGTGTTTCACAAGAAAAAATATCTAAACTCCATATGATCGAAGTTACATTAGAAGAATTTTGTTGTTTATGGGTGCACATAACTCAAAAATTGAAGAAACGTGGCATAAAATTACATTTATTAAGATTAGATGAAAGGTATCCTATTTAAAAAAAAAAAAAAACAGACACAAAAAACAAAATATGTAAATTATCAAAATAAAAATTATTTCGTTAAATTTTTGTAGCAACTTTAATCTACAATGTCTTCTAGTATCATAATATATATGTAAGAGCCTATACACTTCTTTGAGCAGCTTATTAATTTTTTCTTCAGCTAAAATATCATTTCCCTTCTTGAAATATGCAGTACCGCATTTTTTGAGTCATTTTGATCGAAGTGTGCTTTTTTAGATATTTCCTAACATTTAGATTGTTTTTAAATTTGTTGGATGCTTAAGATAAGACTATCAGGCGTTCTAGCGGTAATGTACGTTTCGAAATATTACTATCCTTAATAAAACTAGTGTGAGCGATTTCTTCAGTCCATAACACAAGTATCGCTTCAAGAAATCTATTGACAGAGATCAATCGAAAGAGTAACTATCTAACAGATTAATGGAATACTGAAAATAAATGTTACCCAAACTGAAACTGAATCACGTTCCAGAAAAATATTCTCCACGCTTTGACTAGTCAATTATTACTTTCTCTGGGCAGAACTTTGTTTAATCGCTTACCACGCAAGTCTCCAATCCTGGTATGAAAAAAACCTTGATCCTAGTGACCTGACTGTTAAGAAACGCGGAAGAAAATATGTATCAATTTGTTTGAAAGATGATGTGTTTGTGGTTCTATTCAAAAAGGTAACCTTCTCATAATTCATTCTTACTAATTTTATAACATTTCCACTAACAGCAAACCTTTTCCCACACTACTTTACCATTCTCCAAGTTCTAACAACCCTTTGTCTCCTGATAAAACCTCTAAACTTCAAAGTCCTAAGCCATTTTTGACAAAATAAAAAAAAACTTAACAGTACACTAGAAAAATGGGAATAAATTAAAAAAACTGTAATAGGTACTTTGTCCTTGTTATCAGAATTTGCATAAAACGGATTGATATCTTATAGAAATACGTTACAGGTAAATAAACAAATCAAATTTAATCACTGAAATCTGAAAAACATCTTTTATTTGCAAAAGAGAAGGAATTTCTTGGTTGTGAACTTCAAAAGCTGAGTGATTTAATATTTCTGAGTAGTTAATTGGATTGAAACCGCAACAAGATTGATTTCACCAACTGTTTACTTCAATCCTCCAATCCAAACGTTCTTTTTTTTTTTGAGTTAATAAAAGAGAATAAAAAAAACGGATAAAATTTTATTAATTTGATTCCCATTGCAAAGTTAATATTCATCACACACTATTTTTCAACATCTTAGGCTATTTCTACATTTTTCTGATAATATGTAATGTAACTCCACTTCAAGATCTGTTAATAATTATAGAATTTTTTTGAGGCTAATCAGAAAATTTTAGAGGCTTATCTCCGAAACTATTGAGCGTATAACAATGATACCAACGGGGATTTTTCTTTTTTTTATCATTCTTAAAAAAAAAAAAATAATAATAATCTAGTGATCACTATAACAAAAAAATCTAGTAAGACACTCCTTTATTTAAATCATACTTGATAAGCAGCCGGTCCACAACCTTTAGACAATTTCAAAAATGTATTAAAATTACGACACTTACTAGATGCTGTTGAAATGTTTATGTAGATTTAGAAAATAGTAAAATTATGTAAAAATAGTTAATTTTTTTTATGTACCCCGTACGCTTCATGGCAAACATCTAAATGGCCCATGACTATCTTTTTTATAGAAATGTGAGAATTTCCTATAATTATTGGCACGATCACAATAATTCTTCTTATTGCTGTGAGAAAAAGTAACCTGTTTCTTGGAACTGAATAAAAAAATGTAAATAAAGGTGCCGCATCACACGCTGGTGCCCCGGTTTGACGAGTCTAGACAATGCTATTCGTAGATTTTGTCATTTTAGGGACATATAGCTTAATGTCCAATGGTAACCGTATTTTTCTATAGATAGAACACTGCCCGGAGTGCACTGAAAAGGTTTTGGGCGCCAATCCTACAAATTTTGACACGCCTTAAAAAAAATAAAATAAAATGAAGTATAGGTTTTCATTCTCTAGGTTCATGATTCTGGAGAAAATTCCTTGCGATACTAGTAAACCTAAAACTAATAAGCCAGTTGAATTTACAGCTTTGCGAAACGCTGAAGTTTTTGGAAACAAAGAACAAATCTAAATGCATAAATATTGCTTCTTATCAGCAAAGACGAATATTTCTTAAGATGTAGCAATAGGCTAACATTAATCAAATGTTTAAAATAAGATTTAGAAACTTAATAAAAAAACTGTACCAGAATTGGTTGTGATCTGCTTTATAATCTGAATATTTTCCCTATCACTGATTTATTTTAGCATTAAAATAATGAATTAAATCATTTATCTAAGAAATTTTTAACCAAAAAGTTGAAAGCTTGAATAAAAGGCTGAAAATTGTATACAGATAAAACAAATATATATGTGAAGTATTAAATAACAGTAATTAAAGTACTCTTTTCATTACAGAGTAGATATTTCATTAAAGTAGATATTTCATTACATCTCACCTATGTAAGAAAACTACTTCGACGTCAACATCTTCTCGATCTTCATGTAAGAAGTCCTTGAGGAAATGAGACACTGATTCATATGTTATATGCCCGCATACAACAATATGCCTGAAATAATGTTCAAATAAAAATACAATCAGTTGAATGAAAATAAATGTTGAATGATTTACAAATGGTCAACTCAAAAATACTGATTTTTAAGCAAGCATATTTTACTTTTCATAAAAATTAAAAAATCTTGGAAGAAATATTTTAAAAAATCAATGCTTAATGGGACATCTATGCACCATGTATTAAATGACATAATTTGGTTTTTACAAATTTCAATAAACAAAAACTATTGCAATTAATTTTTTTTTCAATTTAAGTGTAATATATAGAAAAAATTATCAAATAAATGATCTAATTTAGAATGCGCTCTAAAGCATTAACTAACTTCATTCCATTAACATGCAATAAATAGAAAAAAGTAAAAACAAAAAACTGAATTGAATAAATGCCATTTTCTTTGTTATTAGTTTCTTTTCTTTATATAATAATTTCTAATTTGTGCAAACAAAAATGAATGCTTGTATTTATTTATCTTAAAATTAACTTTCATGATATTACAAATAAAATTAGACAAATGAATCTCTTTATATGGTTTGGGAATCTGAATTCTAAGTCATTTACTTTGCTTTCCTCAACGATTAGTCCTTCTGTGTTTCTGCATTAAATGGAAATTATTTACGGGAATTTTCTTATTATTTGTCATATAGATGAAAACAAAAAAAAGAAAAAAAGTGCAAGTAAATAAGAGTTATTTTTCGGAGAAGAATACCATGCAACATATAAATGCATGCAACATAAAAGGGATTTTTTATTTCTAGTGTGTTAATTTATTTTAATTATAAAAGGCTTTACCTAGGATGTACAACAAAAACAAAATCAAAAATAATAGTAATGATTTTTATAAAAAATAAAATATTTTACAGTAATTTTTCAATATATTTGAATATCATACAAAGAAATAATACTTTTTTTGCGGGTACAGAAAGGTAAAATAAAGTAAATAATAAAAATAGGGGAACGGTGCAGTATTACACGACAAAGCTTGCATAAAAAAATTCAAACAAATCGTTTAACAACAAAGAGTTAAGCTTCCGAAGGTTGGTTATTCCAAAAAAGGCACCTCTACATTGTGCTAATTAATTAAATTAACATTTAATTTTTAATTAGGTACTATTTTTTTTTTAGTTTTAATTTATAAGGTTTTCATGTGTGTATGTAGTAATTTTTATCCATATTGTTATGCGTTTTTTACTAATTGTAAACTAAGTGAAACAATAATCTATAAAGGATTTATTTAGATAATTATTATAATTTAAGAAATCTGAATTAAATAATGAAACATTAAGCGTGCATTTAATAGTTAAAGAATTTCTTTAAAACTGTTTAACACTTTTTAAATAACAAAACAAAAATAAAAAAAAGTGTATCGTTCAAAGCCCGTGAAGTTAGATTTGCAAAATGAAATCTTATAAATAAAATGGAATAAAACAATAATTTAAAAAAAAAAAAAAATCTGGTAAATGGCGCATTTATACAGGTTTATTAAGTCTGACAGACTGTAATTTTTCAAAAATGATTATGTTTTGCTAAAATAATACATTATAAAGCAATAATAGTTATGAATCAATAATAGTTTTGATTTCTTATTTTTTCTTCAAATTTGACAAACATCTCAGACATTTTAGTTTCACTTAAGATCCATCTAGAATTATGTAATAATATTATGATTTGTTTAGTTTGAAACTAAGCATTACTCCTAGGGCTAATATGAATCTGCTTTCAATCATGTTCCACTATAAATTTGTAGCTTCCTAATTTTGACCAAAGCTGCTAAGTTTAACTAACCCAATGGAACCATTCATTGAGAAACGAACACAAAATCCATGTTAGCTACTGAAAGAAAGGGAATCCGATGGGAAAATTTAGTTATTCATTCAACAATTTTATAAAACCTAACCATCAAAAACTTCCTTATTGAATTCTTGCTTTTCCAAAGTTCCTAATCCACAATGGTTGGTCATCGCTATTCACGTAAACTTTCCACCTCACACATGGGCGATCTCCCGACTTTTTCCCTCAGTTCAAGAATATGATCTCTAGGGCAGTACCTCTCAACTTTTTTGTCGGGCCACGGCTTGGTGACCAGAAACAGGACCCAACTTACATATAGCTGTGCATTGAAGTCAAAGAGAAAAACTTTCAAATTTTAGAAAAGTTTATTTTTCGACGTTTCGGATACTTTTGGTGTCCTCCTCACGAACTGTCAAGGAGAGGTCCACGAGGGAGTACTTTACTTTTTGTATGTTAAAGTTCAATAATTAACCTAATTGAAGTATCGGTAATTATAATGCCATAATAAAAAATAATATTAGTACACATATTTATGTGGTGCTTACAAATATATAAAATCATATTTAAATTCAGTGTACTAATGAAATCTTGAACTTGATGTTGTTCCTTCAGGTCTTTCGACAGTAATAAATATATGTTAATTTTTAGTTTCATCACCAAACGTCGACTACAAGGTTACTGAACTGATCAATACTTTGGCCTAAATTTTGGTTGTATCCTCTACAATGCTGATGATGTCTTAAATTGTCCGCCACCAGTCAGACTGCTTAAAATTCTCTAGTTCAGACTGCTTCTACATGCTCTAGCTATAAACACTATTAACAAAAAAGAAGAATTGTAAGACGGGCAGACACATTCTTAGATATTCAATTTATCAACATAATGTTACTTCGTTCAGTTTTGAGAATAGAATAGAAATCAATCGTGTGGCCTTCTGCCTTAATACTCAGATAACATGGTAAATACTCAACAACTTGATGTACATCTCCTCCACAATGAAATTAGTTCTTAATTTCTTCTGAACTTCCAGATTTATCTAAATTTTAATTATAGTTTCAAAAAATTCAGAAAAAATTGAAACGAAAGGAAAATAGGTTTCATTGAAATGAATCATCTTCTTAGAAGTAAGAGATTAAAAAGAAGCCTAAACATATTAGCAAGATTGATAGTAAAACACATTCATTGAGAACATATTCAGAATGTTATAATCCGGAAGAAAATTGCAGCAAAAACAATTTCAACAAACCTCAATGAGATACTTAGAATAGCACCGCCAGGTGAATGTTAAAACCGAAGGCACTGAGATCGACCAATGAGAAATTTATCCATGTCTTCAAAGAAATTACTTGCTTTACTGGATTCTGATGCATGCGATAAGTAAGATTTTTGAATTGTTTCTACAAAGACTCCACGAAAAAAAAAACAATGATTAAGAAATGAACAAAATAAGTTATTAAGTTTAAATTATAATTTTAATGCAACACATTCACAAGATTAAAAAAAAATATATATATCAGGGTCTAATAAAACTAATTCATTCTAGGTAAATTATAATCTAAAGACACAAAACTCCACATAAATGCACAATTTACCAGAAAAGATAATGCTAAATATTTGGTTGATAATAAAATATAGCCTAAATCATTTTATAAAATTGCTCAGTAATGTAATTAAGCGATTTTTTTTTTTAATCAATTTTTTTTTAATTATTTTTAATAGCAAACATTAAGAACATATACACACACACAAACAGAACATAATTAGTATAAAAATTAGTAAATAAATATTATTCATTAAATACAAATTATGTAAATAATGAAATTTTTTGGTTAACTAACTATAAGATATTTTTTGTTGTTAAAATCTATTATTATTTATTACTTGGGGAGACTGAGATTATCATTTCAATTTAGTTTTTTTTTTTTATCCTAATTATTTTAAAAAATGCGTTTATTCTGCTTTTAATGTAAAAAGCACCTATTTAAATTAATGACAGAAGATAGCTCTGAGTACCTTTTCTTGAAATTCCAAATTATACAACAATTATAAAACAACAGAAACCAGCATACTATAAATTAAGACAAAAAAGAATAAATAAAATATTGATAAAAGAAACAGTTATTTTTTTATTTAAAAAAAAAAAGATATATTAATAAAAAAAAAAAATGCGTTGAAAATAAACATAATTTAAAAGAAGTAAAGAAAAATAAAAAAAACTGTTAAGGTTTTTTCTTTTCATAAATGTACATATAATAAAATAAATGATTATTTAACAATAAACAATAACAGAATAACCAACAATGCTTTCTCTCTAAGTTGCTTTTAAACATTTCACAAGTATCTTTGTTATTCACTTTTCTCTCACCTTCGTCCCCGCTCATTCTTCAGCGTTCCTCCGTACTTTGGTCTAGTTCCGATCAGATCAATGATCTCAGGTATACAACTGGCGAATATCGCCTAAATGCAAACCAATAATCGGTTCCAAAAAATTTTCTATCATATTTTTATGTTAATTTGTATTTAAAAAAAAAAATAAAATGAAAATAAATAAAATAAGAGTAAAAAAAAAAAAAAAAAAAAAATTAAAGAATAGCTACTACACTAATACAGGTATCTCTTTTTTAACATTTTTTTTTGTTTTATGTCAATGTTCTGTTAATCATAAAATTTAATGTTAATATTAAACGCGCTTTCGTGTATACATTTTTAAAAAAATATATTGTCTAATTATTACAGAATTTAAAAAAATCTGTTGTTTTTTAGCTAATCGTACCAAGCAGTCCTTAATAAGTCACGGTATACAGAAGATATTTTTTTTATTTAATAGATCGTCCGATGTATTTATGTATGAATTGTAATACAGATTATTCTCAGTTCGTACTGAAATGGATTGCATTTTTAAATCTTTTCTCGAGCAATTTTCTCATTTCAGCGTTGAAGATGCCGTGATGGTATAATACAGTTATCTATGCAGAGCGTTTTTATGATAGAAATTTACTGTGAGTTACCTCTAAAAATATATGAAAAGCACTACTATTTCCAAGTGTCCCCAACTTGAAAGAGTATAATGGCATTTGTATTTCTTATCTCGAATGAACAAATAGGGACTGCAATTTCCAAAGGATTCCATCTTAAAAGGGTAAGAAGGACACTCCAGTTTCTAAATGCACACGTGTTGAAAGATTTGGACACTTTTTTTTTCAAAGAAGCCATATCTTGAAAGAGAAGTATAGCATTACTTATCTTGGAAGAGATAGGGCGCCACACCTACTTCAAAATGGTCAAATCTTAAAACAGCAATTGGGGCTTACTATTCTAAGTGGCCAAATTTTAAAAGTGAGAAGGGATGAGCCACTCCAAGATTTTTTTGGAAGGCCCTTCAAAGATTCGCACAACCTATCTCCTCGGCATTACTGCCCTAGTTACTAAGGCACTGCCTTCTAAGGAATCATCTACATAATATGGGTCTCTCTGGGACCCACTTTGCAGGAAACGCGGCCAAAAGGATAAGACACCGTTTTACCTTCTTGGAGAGTGCGGGCACTATGCTCGCAGACGATTCCTGAAATTTGGCACCCACATTCTAGAGCCGAAGGCAGGATCAGAAATTTCACTCGCCTCAGCCCTGGCGTTTTTTTAATGATACGGAGCTAATGTGAGGCGTTTTTACGTGGTGCACAATGGGCCCAGCTGAGATCTAAGTTCCTTTGTGGAAGCCCCGAGTTTCTAGATTGGATTAGATTAAGGCTTTACTATTTCTAAGTGTCCGCATCTTGAAATAGTAAGTCCAGCACTGCTATTACTAGAGCTAGGGTGACCCGTTTATCTAACTAGTATTTCTTGAACGAGACCTAAAAATCAGTAACGACAAACTTAAATACCAACGCTGAATTAATGCTCGAAAGCAATAGAGGGTAGGAACAAAAAACGTGCTAGCTTTGAAAAAGGCAAAGCCTCATGCACCTGTCATTTTTATTTTCAATAACCTGCCTTCAATTTAAGCAGTAATAATAATGAAATGCAAAAATCGGCAAATTGATTTAATTAAGTTTTTGGACAATGAAATGATAGAAAACTTTTCTGTTTGGCGATAATTAAACGAATATTCGATTTTAAACAAAATAAAATTTTAAAATGTGTTAATACTTAAAGGAAAGGATAATTACGAATGGATTATTAAAATAAAATAATAAAAATACAAGGATTAGGGATGTTTACGTAGATTTTTAATATATGTAAATTTTAAAATAAAGGTAATTTTATATGTTTCATTTCTATTATTACTGTAATTTATTCCTTTTTTATTAAATAAATGGTTAGAATAAAACCTACGAATTAATTATTTAGAGCAATGAAAGTTAAATATTAAGTTAGAAGGGGAGCAGAGCACACCTTTAGAAACCCTGGCTTGTTCTAATATCCAGTTAAATAAAATAAAATCATTTAATAATTGTTAAATTAAAGAAAACGAAAATAAAAGAAACTAAATAAATTCACACACATACACAAACACACACATGGGCATATTTTTATTTTGGTTAATATAAAAAATACATGGGCAATACTTTATTTTTTATTATAAAAACTGGATTAATTTGTTTTCTTCTTTATTATTTAAGTAAATAAAAATTAAAGATAAATAAATAAATTAAAGTGGTAACGAGCCAATGTTTCTTGGTGTCATACAAAATATAAAATAAAATAAAAACTGTATTTTATTTTAATTCTCATGTGTGTGTATAGGAATGTATTTTTATTAAAATTTTTCAAAAAAATTATTAAACGCAAAGCAGTTAATCTTATAACTTTTGTTTTAAAATATTTTTTTGTATACTGAATTTTTCTTATATCCTAAAATTTCTCTTATTATCAATATATTTTGTTTGAATATATTGAATTAATAATTGTAACTAAGAAATATTTCAATATAACAAATATAGAAAAACCACAGCACTTATTTTATCCTGAACCGGTACTTTTCCTGAGCAAATGGTTCATTAACTTAGAATATTTATAAAAGAAAAATATGCTTTAAAGAAAATTAATTAAACATTTAAAAGAAGTAAAATTTAATAATAAAAAACTGCATTTATGATACACTTTTTAAAATATCATTTAGAAAATAATAATAAAAAAATAATAATAAAAGGATGTGGATAAAGGATTTTAAGAAATAATAAGGAAAATTTCCTTTCGTGTTAATTTTTTAATACAAAATAAAAATTGATTATTTAAGAAATAAAATTAAATTAATATGTGAAGAAAGAAGAGAGAAAAAAAAAATAATAACAGAATAATGATAATAATATTTTAATAGTAGGCTTAAGTGCAATATCTCGGTATGATTATACTATTATAATGTGCTCAGCACTTTGTTACCTACATAAAAGTCATTCTTTTTATTATTTAAAAAATTAAGTGAACAAATAATTATTTGTATCTATACAAATTATTAGTAATCTATACGGCAATATTAACTGTGACCTTATTATCACAAACTTTTTAAATAGGAAAAAATCAATAAAACAGACAAAGGAAATTTAAGGTTGTGTTATTCGTTTTAAAGAAATATTTTTTTTTGTTTTTTACAACTATTAATATGAAGGAAGAAATAATTGAATACTCACTGAAAACAAACCCCAATAAATAAAAATACTACCATAAAAATAAATAAATAATTGAAATAGATTCCTAGTTTAAAAGTTAATGTGAGATAAATATACAAAAAGCTGGTGCATGACTACAAAAATTAGGCTTTCTTTCAATACAGGATAAAATAAATTTTAAAATACTTTCTAATTTGATATCATTCTTGCAATGAGAAAAATTATGATTATTGTTATTTCTTGATATATATATATATATATGTAAATAAAATGTTATAGTAATATATATATATAAAAATTGTTTAGGTAATATAACTATTAACGCATTCATGTCTAATACTATTTAATTTGCATGCCACCAAGAAACATGTCTCTATTTTTGGCTATGTGGACTTTAACGTTTCCACATTCTTATATGTAGATAAATACATTAAATTTGTATATAATCTTTATTTACATAATACAAAGTAAAAAAAGTAATGTCTTTAATCATACTCACTATTCCAAGATATAATAACTTTGACATGAGATGAGGCGTACATTTTTTTATTAAATAAAGAACACAAATTTCCGAAGTGAATAAAAATGAAGATAAACCCTCTAATTCAAGAGAATTTAAGATTTATTTACAAATATTAATTATCTCAATTTATGTTCAGATTATAGTCATTATCAACTATCACATATTTTTTTTCAGAAACAATGTTGTTTACAAAAAATGATGGACTGTTCTATTAGAAGAAATATAACAAAGCTGTAGATAATCCCATCTGTCAGGTATGATTTTTATTAGTAGAAATAAAGAAATAAATAAATGCAGGAACTGCAGAAGAGATGATTAAAGCAAAGGAACATTTTTTAATTTGATCTTTAAACTATTCTCACAATTTCAACTTTGCCTTTACACAACACTGATCGTCTTTCACTAGAACGATCAAATATTTTTTGAATAATTGAAGAACGTCATTTAACTGTTTTGCATCATGTTTCTAATTTATTGAGCATAAATTAGAATATTAACAAATTAAAAATCTTTAAAAAGATGAATTTTCAGTTTAAGAAAAATAGAAAAAGTTCCACAAAAAATATTATTTTTCCATCAGTAACTCAAAAATTTTTAACTTATTAATGAAAATCTCAGTAAACTGTCTTTATCTTTGTTCATTTACAAAGCTCATTTATTCCAAAAAAAATTAAGTAATTCTTAAGTAACGCACATGGTGTAGTTATCAATTCATGTAAAAACTTCTGAGATGCGAATGGAAAATGTGAACAGTAACTTTGCTGACTTCTTTAAAGCAAAATTGCTGAATTTAATGTGCGTGTGCTTTTCTTTCTGTGATTAAATAGAAAATTAGAATGAATTATAAATCAAAAAAATATGTAGGAATGTTTCGATGGATTAAGATAATTGGAAGAAAGATTTGTCTAAAAGACCATAATCAACACATTAAGATTTGAGTAGCCACAGCAACTTGGAGCTCAGTTGCTGAGCATTCCTTACGGCAATACAACGCGTTCAATATTCCATATAATCGTAGTAAGGGTATATTCTGTTACGATAATCTCAGGTGCATCAAAATCAACAGCTATTGCATTACGAATGAAAGACAAATTTACAGATGACTCTGAAACAGCACAAAAGAATGTCGAACAAAAGAGACTTTATGTGTTATATAGCTCTTCATGTAAAGATGGTTACCAACAATTTTTATAGTAAATTAATTGCTATAAGAGTATCACTTGAGCTGCCAGAGAAACGGTCTAGTTCATAGATTCTAGTAGAACCATATAAGCCATAGGAAATCCACAAATCTCAGTCAGAAACATTTCGGAGAAATTTAGCGGCCTTGACAAGTCTTGGATGGGATACAAGGGTTCCAAGCCTTTAGGAAAGAGGATTAGTCAACACATGATGCCCTTTTTGCGAAGCTCCTTATTTCACAAGGTATATACAATCTAAAGCTACTGGAAAATATGTTTAGATGTGTGAGTCACTGATGGCTCATACCCTCCTGGGGCTTGATATTTATAACTCAAAAAAAAAAAAAAAAAAAAAAGACGAAGAAGAAAAAAAAGCATTTTTATTTTAGAGATCACTAATTTAAATGTAATCCTAGGATCGCGAGGCGAGGCGTAAAGCTGACGCGGAAGGCAGAGTGTGGTCATCGAACCTGCAGTGGAAGCGGATGGTAAAGGAGAGGGCCGTTTCCAAGCAACTGGTCCAGAAGAGTAGTGTTAGGTACTCCGAGAGGGCGGAGTTAGGTACTCCAAGTACAGGACCGGAGACAAGTGGCACTAGGGTGTCAAAGAAAGCTAAGGGCTCTGAACAGACGGTACCAGGTTCATTCAGCGATGCCCTTAGCAAGATACGAATGGCGATCGCCCCGGAGGGTTATCCTCAGGCCCACCTGGCTGAAGTTCAGGTAGAGAGGATACAGGCGGAGGTGCTTGCCAGAATAATTGGTGAGAACGGTCCACAGTTTAGGGGTTGCTACCTGTCCAGAGGCGCCCTCATTGTTAATTGCGACAATGAGGTAACGCGGAACTGAGTTGGAGGCAGTGACCCCAACTCTCCAGACAGGAGAAGGGGTATGGCTGAGGGTCTAATCCTGCCAAAGAAATCCTCAGGACTGCCAAGGTGTCGGTGTGGGTGGCAGGGACGCTGAGGGAGATGGTCCCAACCATGGTGTTGGAAAAGCTGCATTCTCAGAACGCAGACTCGGACACTGCAGACTGGAGAGCCATCAACAGGAAGGTTGAATCCCGGGGACAAACCATAGTATTTGACATTCCTGATGAAGCTCTGGAACCCTAAGAGAGTCCAATCTCGAGGCTTTTCTCGGGATGGACATGGTGAAGTTCAGGGTCGTTGCTAAAACTAAGGATGATAGCTGACGGGAAGACGAGCCTCAAGAGCCGATGGAGAGTGCTACAGGTAAATCCCCATCATAGTAGAGGAGCGTCGGCAGCGCTATCAAACTTTTTCTTGAGAGAAGACATCGCCTTAGCCCTGATCCAGAAACCCTGGATGGTGCGAGGAAGAGTGGCTGGGCTGGGAGAACTAGCAGGTAAGATTATGTACAATCGTAGCCTAGACAATCCTAGAACATGTATGTATGTTAGGAAAGATATTTTTACTGCTGACTGACTTCTGTAACAGGGATCAGACAGCAGCTACGCATGGAGGGAGGATCCAGAGACTTTGTCTGTGTGTCAGCCTACCTTCCATTCGACTCAACAGAGCCACCACCACCAGAAGAGTTGCAGAATTTGGTAACTTACTGTAAGGATGGTGGACTGGAACTAGTGATCGGATGTGACACCAATCTCATAATGAGGTATGGGGCAGCACAGATACGAATCAGAGAGGTAAGCCACTCTTCGAATTTATCTTAGCAAATAACGTGTGCTTGATAAATGAGGGTGAAGAACCCACCATCTTTAATATTCGACGCAGGGAAGTAATTGATCTCACCATAGCGACTAATGTTATGTCGACTCTGGTAAGAAGCTGGCGTGTGTCCAAGGAACCCTCACTGTCGGATCACAAGTACATAAGGTTTGATATCCTGCCTGACTGTAGGCAGTTATGGAGCAACAGGAATCCTAAACGTACGGACTGGGATTCGTATCGACAGGATTTAGACCATAACATCAAAACAGTTAAACAGACCTGTGTAACAGACCTATGTCTTAATGACATTAAGAATGCGACAGACCACCTGCAGAAGGTCATCCTTGATGGCTACCAGCAGAAATGCGCGGAGGTTGTGAGGTCATCCTCAAGAAAGGTCAGCTGGTGGAATAATCAGCTGACCAGCCTAAACATTTGGACATAGTGCTAAAGGTCAACCGGGCCCGGTGTTAAGCATGGCCCAGGATAACACTTGCCCAACATATAACTTCGAGGTTCCATTTCAGGTGTTCCTAGGCTCTAGGACGGAATGGTCCAAGGGGTGGGAAAAACGCTACCGGACAGGACTTCTGAGGTTCACAGATGGTTCTAAGATGGACTGCAGGAGTGTTTAACTGGAGCAGGAGTGTATGGAGTGAGCCCACAGGTGCTTATTGAGACGCAGATACTGGGCAGATACTCCACAATATTCCAAGCTGAGATGTTTGCCATTAAGGTTTGTGCCGAGGAGAACCTGCGTAGAGCCCTAAGGGGTAAAGTAATACGTATTTGTTCGGACGGTCAGGCTGCATGAAAGCCCTAGAGGCTTACAGAACCACCTCATCCCCAGTTAAGAAATGTCGGGAGGCATTGTCGAGACTCTCCAGGCACAGCTGTTATGGGAGCCTGGACAGCAGGGATTGAGGGTAATGGGACAGCTGATCAACTGGCCAGGAACGGGGCAAATACTCCGTTCAATGGTTCAGAACCTGTCCTGGGTATAACCGGCGGCGCGATTCGTGCAGCGTTCAAAGATTGGCTTCGCAATAAGCATGAGGAGCTCTGGAGGGGGACCCCAGGAGCCATACACAGTAAAAGGATGATGCCAGGATTGTGTAAAAGACGGACCAATATGACCCTTAGCCTGAGTAGGAACCAGATATCTTGGTGACGGGGCTATACGGGTCATGGTAGGTTCAGGAAGCATCTGCACAAGGTAGGGCTACTAAGCGCGAAACCCGTGCAGATTATGTCAGGAGGAGGAGGAGGAGACGGCCCCCCACCTGCTTTTTTATTGCGTTGTAATAACTAGATTGCGTTACGAAACTTTGGCACGTTGTGGCCTGAGGAGATAGTAGCGCAAAATGATCTGGTGGTGAAAGCCTGAAACTCCTTAGGAGGGGAGGGTTCATCTACTAGAAACTACCGGGTATGGCACATAAGCCTCTGTTGGCTGCAGTGCGGGGGATAGCCCACCCGCGGTTGGTAATAATAATAAATGTAATCCTAAATTAAATGTAATCCTTAAAAGTAATGTTTCATGGTAGATGGCGAGAAAATAAAAGGATTCTTTTTCAGATAAATACTAAATAAACTTATCAGATCGTCAAATAAATTTAAATAATTTTTTTTTTCTAAATTAAAGTTTCTTGAGTCGCATGAGAAATAAGACATATAACATTTAATATTTACTAAGTTCGAGTTTACATACTGTCTCAGGCCTGAAGTGAACATTCTAGGTTCCATTTGTTTAACGATAATATGTTGAAAAATGAACATTCTTAGATGATAAAATATAGCTTACAGAAGACTCAGGAATCTAACAAATTTGACTAATTGTAGAAAACATCAGAGACATTTTCCGTGGTAGCCTGCTTCATTTGTGGTCATCGACCGGTTTCGGGCGTTCGCCCATCTTCAGGATGCGTTTTTCAGACAGTGTGCCAACACAGACTCGTACAGAGACTTAGTTTCACACTAACTCACTAACTCACTCACTAACAAGTTAGTGTGAAACTAAGTCTCTGTAGGGTCTGTGTTGGCACACTGTCTGAAAAACGCATCCTGAAGATGGGCGAACGCCCGAAACCGGTTGATGACCACAAAATGAAGCAGGGCTACCACGGAAAATGTCTCTGATGCTTTCCAGCTCTGCGGAACCAACCACACAACAAATTGTAGAAAACACATTAAATAAAAATAAATAAATAAATAAATCAAAAAAATACCCAATCACCATGACTTAATAATGCGGAAGATATTTCTACTTGTATTGTCTTTATTAATCCAATGGTACAAAGCACAAAATATAAGGATAATAATGAGGAAAATATGACGACTTAGAAGTCTCTTGAGTTATGTCCGTTAGGGAAAGTGGATAATAAATGGTGAGGACAAGAAATATAAGTAATGGCAGTAAAAAAGAGAACTAACTGAAAATGAGGTTTAATTTACAAACACCCCGAAACACTCATTAAAACAATTCTTTTAAATGAATAATTTATTTATACACAATAAAAATAAAGTATGGTATATTATTGAAACAAATTATAGTCCACCATTTTAAGAACAATCTAAATAATCTTAAATTTTAATATGTTTTTGATATCTACAAAAAAGCAAACAAAAAAATGGAATAAAATTGTTCTAAAAAATAACTTAATAGAAATTTGATTAAATTTTATTTATAAAATAACTCTTACTGAATATATAAGAATGTGGAAAATAGTCCAACAGTCTATATTGATTAAAAAAAAAAAAAAATTATCAGAAAATAAATAATTGATTATAATAAATTTATTTCAAATCACTCGTTCTTTTTTTTGCCATTATTTAAAAAAAAGAAAAGAAAAAGTAAAATATTATAAAAATATTAAATGTCAAATATGCAATTATTGAGGGGAATAAAAGTTATTAGAATCAAATGATTGTATTACACATGTCATATTTTGCATCTACATTGAAAAAAAATTAATTGTAAAAAAATATTACTGATAAAGCGGTTTTTATGTGAGCACGAATAATAATAATAATAATTAAAATAAAAGAAAATAATAAATTTTCAAGAAAAAAAAAAAAGAATGTTTTGTTTATTTGACTACGATTTGAACTACCTCCGTCTCTCTCGTTTGTATTCGCCACCATACTTGGAGCGATTCGCTGCGAGTTCAGTGATTTCGGGTATCCAGCTAGCCATCACAGCCTATGCAGGAAAATTCTTAACAATATACAGGATCTTCATGCTGTTATTAACATTTTTTTATTTTAATTTTTTTTATATTTTTTTTTTAAACTTTTTAACAGAACTAAGAAGTTGTTCAATTTATTTATCTTCCAACTCCTTCCACTTTTTCAATTACTACAATTAAAAACTAAAAATGAAATAAAAAAAATTATAAAATAAAAAATAAGAAGGTAAGAAAATATTAAAAATCACTTGAATATATAGATATATAAATTATACATATATATTATTTCGGCATATATATAACTGTATGTTTATTTATTTATTAAATAAAAGAAAATATTAAATATTCCATATTGATTGTAAAAATAAATTTTCTAGTTTATTCACGATTTTTTTTTTTACTTATAATCATTAAAAAAGTTATAAATTAATATAGAATAATATATTAAGAAAAAACAAAGAATTAGGATTTTTATTAGATATTTACAGTTTGGACTTGAACACCATCATTAACAATTTATTGCTTATTGCTTAACTGTCCATGATTCCAGGGACAATTGATTCTGGAATAAAGTAGCTCAGTTTCAACAAATTGATTAAGAGACACAAGACAAAATTCTAATCGATGTACCATTGGAGCTGCTAAGTTCATAAAAAGAATCTTAAGAAAGAAAGAGAGAATGGTCATTACAGATAGAGGAATTTAACATGCTTGAATTAACTTCTTGATGCTTTCAGTAAACAACCATGTGAACATAAATTATTGGAATATTTTTTTTGAGATAAGCGAAAATGTGTTTGAACCCTCTCAAATTCAGAACTACCGTTCTAGTTCTGAAATGAAGAATAGCCTATATGCGAATTACAACCTATTTGCCAGAACTAATATACTTTTAGGTAAATGGTAAAAACTGCAAACAAACGTTATTTTTTGGTCAATTGAGGGCATATAACTTTTATAAGAGGCATACTCGGGTATGTCAATTTTTGACGCAATGCTTCTATCCTTGAAGTTTAAGCCCATCAATTTTATATATATATATATATATAAAATTAAAAGGGAATCAGTGGAAAAACAATTTTGTTACAGCAGGACGATGAGACATGAAAAAGTTTGGAATTCTTAATATGGACACAAACATTGAAAAAAAGAAGTGCTTCTTCAGTTGTTTCAACTTAGTGTTAATTTTTGAGAATATCACTAGTACCTAGATCCTACAATATCATTACTACATTTGGTGTAATTTTCGATCATTCTATAAAGGCATATGCATAACCTTTTTTTTTATTTCTACAGTGACTTTTTGCTAATTGTGCATAAAAATGAAGTATTATGTACGAAGAAATTCATTTTTGATCATATTGGGAGTAAAATAAAAACTTGAAATAAAATCGCCAAGCAACATCTTATAATAAGATAATCCACACAAAGTGTACATAAATATAGATTTTTATAACATGAAACGCTAATGTATTACCTGCAAAAATTTGATTTAAATTAAATGAAATGTTCATATCAAGGGAATAGGGTAGTGAAGAATAGATAAAGGCGGATACAAAAATTATATATTTAATTAACAAACCAAAAGCTTAAAGCAGCAAAGAAGCAACTACATAAAAGAAAAATGAAAAGCTGTCCGAGAAGACTGATCCACAAACTAAGCGACACTTACACTAACGAAAGCAACAAAACAAATATTTAAAAACACAAGAAATGACGTCCAAAAATATAAAGCATATTAAGAAATTTTCACGCACATTAAATTCTAAAAATCTATAAAATTATGGGAACACAAGAGAAATATAATATTAGCTAGATCAGACTCAATGAGAGCCACAAAACAAGATTATTATTAGTATCTTGGTATTAAGGCAAGTAGAATAAAAAAATATTTTGGGGATTAGAAGTATTACACTTTAGTAGACAAGATTTTTAGAGTACTTACAATTTATTTTCCGGATTTCAGAAAGTAAATTTATTTTAATATTTCAGCGTTTTATAGTAGTTAAAAGAACGAAAAAATATGAATGATAATATTCTACACAACCGTGAAAAAGAAAAAGCAAATAACTCATGGTGGATCAATGAGATAAATGAATGAGAGAAATAACGATAATAAATAGAAAGAAATAAAAATGTATTTCTAAAAATCATTAATCATTACATTAGATGTGAATCTATTTTGGGCAGATTATTCAAAAGTAAAAACTATAAAAATGCACCCTGTCAAACAAGAAATGGAATGCAAAATGTAAAAACACTAGGTCTTCGGGTTGAGGCTGTATCAGTGCTTTGTTACAAACCGACGTTTCGCCCATATTACAATAGGCTTCTTCAGCGTAGAGTCGTCTGTAAAGCCGACCAGAAAAAACCATTGTAACATTGTAACGAAACGTTGGATTATAACGTACGACGCAGTCCCAAGCAGATCTAAGCGTGCATGACAATGGCCGCGGAAGCGTGAAAGTTTATAAATGCAAGATGGTATATGGGGAAGAGAGGAGATACCCAAGAAAGAACTTGCACTAAGTAGCCAAATCTACTAAAAAGGCCAAGCAGACCAGTATCTGCAATAAAAGAAATAACAAAACAAGAAAACTAATCCGCTAATATAATGGTAATGAAATGTTGAAGTTATGATTTTTTTTTTTTTTTATAATTATAAATCTTATTTATCTGTTGGAGCTTGGCTTGGTATAGCGAACTTAGAGCAGCGATCCGAGCACGCATTTTGTTGTTCCCCTGAAATCCGGTTAGTGCTTTCCGGTGATTTGATATTTTTGAGTCAAATTGTACTTCTTTAGATATGCTGAGGTACCATTTAGCCTAATGACTGGGACATTTCAAAATTCATAAGTACGTAGGCCTATTTAATCAATAGCCTTTCCATCTAAATGAGTGATTAATTTTATTTTACAACATAAAATATTTTTTGTGCGGATTGATAGTTTTTTGTGATCTCTACAATATTGTAAAATTGCTACGGCAATTTTAGTTAAAAATCCTCTAACTGAAGAGGTGCAGGCAGCTACCATTATCAATATCAATATTAAAATTACTGGTATTGTTAAAGTGCACAAAGAAGTCCGTTGTTAAAATATACTCGTATATATATAGATAAAAGCAGAGTCAAAAAAGATTTGTAAAGGGAGTGGCTACAAATCCAAAAACTATTGTGGCTAGAAATTCTATTGTGTTGTTATGAAGATCTGGAGGCAAGCCTAAATCCCTGAAGAAATGGCTAGTCCACTTTATTTAAGGTTACACCAAAAGATATAGCGATTTATATTCATCTTCGAAATATGGGAGTTAAGTTGTTCGCGTCCGAGATTGTTCTCACGTGCCCCCTGGATATCCAACTAAATGAACAACATCAATCGCCAGCGTAGCCTAGTTCTTTTATATTGGGCCACGCGACGCTGAATGGCTGAATAGCCGAAGTCATGGCGTAGGAAAAAAAATCTTCGAAATATGAGGAATGAAAAAAGTTCGCTGACTCCTTGTCATACAGAATCGTGCCCAATGTCAAAGCTCTTTATTATATTATGAAAGGTCTTTACCAAACAGTGAAATTACCGCTTAAAACAAACCTCTCTCGCTGTAGAATTGGATCCGCGATCTTGGAAGTGCCATCTTGAGTGGTAAGACTGTCAGTGTCACTCAAGGTGCAGACTGTAATGGTTGGATCCTTGGGGCACATCTAGCATTATAAGCAAAATTGGACTCTACTTGCGAATACGATGTGGATGCGAATATAAAACTTTCTATTTCTGCACAAAAACTTCCAAATGGCAGGATCAGGCCCTTCAAGGGCTTTTATGCCGTTATTTATTTATTGTGATCTGAAACTTGAAAAAATGAGAGTAAACTGAAACTTGAAAACTGTAAGAGAACTGGCTGCAGTACCTTGAATAATAAGTCGCAGCGATCTGTTCTGAGGATCGGCAAGGATGGAAGCACTCAACGAATAGCTGGAAATACCTGTAGACTTCTCATCGCGATGAGGAACATAAAATCAAAGGTGATGGAGCAGTTGATTGCAGTTGACGTGGATTACGACGTTGAAAAGGAACATTTTTATTGTAATTTTATTAATCTAATTTCATGATTTATTTGGAAATCTGTCTATGATCTTGTGATTTGGTCATAAATGAAAACGTTTTTAATAATTTTCATGTTTGCCTTATTTCAGAAGAGTTTCTTCCCATTTCAGAATTTCACAAATTACTAGTGAAGGGAAAGTGTGAGTATGCGGATGAGTTTTCAGGACGCTCAATGTTTACGACTGCTAGTACCACCTATTCATTGCCACAAACAAGACAGTTCTCCTCACAGATCCAAAGCCACTCTCGTCGCCGAAGCCACTCACCGACTTGCGACAAATCATGACGTCCTAGAGTGTAGGGATAAGCTTGATCTTTGTGCAAGGGTGGGCAAGATGGTTGTATTACAGTGGAGCCCTGCACACTCTGGAGTTCCTGGCAATGAGGAGGCAGACTGGCTGCCGATGATCGGTGCAGCTCAGCACCAACCTCAGTAAGGTGTCATTAACAATCTCCAAATAAATTGTCAGGGCCGCTATTAAAAGAACATGTTGGGAGGATGAGGCTGTCTTAAGCCGGGGGAAGGTCTAGAGAGGGTTTCTAAACCCTAAAACGCAATCACCGCGGAACTTGTCCAGAGCTATGGCTCTGGCCTATTTTCGGCTCATGACTGGGCATGATTATCTGCAGTATGATCTCCATCGTATTGGCGTAATCGAAAGTCCCTGGTGCCTGCTCTGCAATATAGAAGAAGAAATGATTGCGAAGCATATCTTCAGATGCACAGCTCTCGAAGGTGCTGAAGGAGATACCCCCAAATTGAAGGCAGAAATTTGCTGGGCAGCAAGACCCAAAATGGAAGAAATGCCAGCAATGCACAGGAAAAAGATACTAATTGCTACTGCTGAAGACAAGCAACAAATATTAGAAATATATTTCCCTAAATAGATATCCCTTTGTAGCATTTAACTATCTAGTCTCATTACCAAGAGATAAATGTCTTCTCTCTTCTCTTTAGTGTTTTTCAAGTCAAATAATGTTTAGAAACTAAGAATTAATTTGACAGTGAGATGACTATGAAGAAAATATAATGAAAACGTCTTCACAAAAGTGGCCGTTGAGAAAAATAATTAGAATTCTTGAGGAGGCTGGCGAACCCAAAGATAAGTACCTCACCATATAAGGGACATTTATCAGGTAAAAAAATCAAAAGAGTTGCAAACAAGTTACTTTCAGTTATCCTTTTTTTTTTTAAAGAACGCTTTCAATTAAACAAGGGAAGCTTGTTAGTGAAAAGTGAAGAGCCTGATAACAAAGAGCTGGACAAGAGGGATTGAAAAAATGCTGGAATAATAAAATTTACAGATAAGTTTAATGCTTTAAAAATTCTTACACTTTCTTGAATCCGAGTGATATGAATAATAATGTATAATCATGGATAGAAAAAATAAAAAAAGTAAAAAAAGGAACAATTCGTGAAAGAAGAAAATTTGTACCAGATTAACAAATCCAATATTATGAGAATATCTTGCGTTGTTTGCATTAAAAAAGATGTTTAGAAAAACTAATTATTAAATGAAATGAACATTGAATGACAAAAAAAAAAAAATTGTTAAAACAAAAGACGGATAAGTGTAAAATTTTTTGAAACAATGGAAAAACTTGATTGCCTAATAATAATTTAGCTCAAATTACTGAAACACCCTTTCAAACTTCAAACCCCAATTTGCCTTGATAAAGGTAAGTGGTAGATCAAGGTAAAGTATATATCACATCTAAATTTGTTTTACCCTTCTCTAAAATATTATTTACTTAAATGATTCCCTTTACTTAAATTCTTATAACAGACTCCAAATTTATAGAGTATTATACCCTTACAAATTGACTTTTTCTAGTTTTTATTCTTAAGAAATTCGACATTACTAAATTAAGCACTCAATCTAAGCCCCCCCCCCAAAGGATTATATTCCTAAGGTATGATCATTGAGTTTATATAAAGATTTTTAATTCATATTACCCATTGTTTCTGTTTAGCTTTGCAAAACTGGAATATCCTTTGGGCATATTCATAAAATGAATCCAAAGCTATCATAGAACTATCAAGAACTGCAAAATCTAGTTCAATAAAAACATTAAAAATTCAAATAAATAGAAGCTAATAAAACGTTTAATTCAAAAATATATCTAATGAAGGTAGGACTTACTATCAGAATATTAATAAAGAAGTCCAAACTGGAAATAACTAATAATTAACAAATAATTAGACAATAAATTAAATAAAGTAATCAATTATATGATTAATTAAATTATCAATATTAGATAAATAATTTGAAATAATTAAGGGCAAAGGAATTAATTGAAAATGTCTGTTAGATCGTTTTTTTTTACAAGCGTCTCGGAAACTTTTTAAAAAATATTTTGTTTATTCAATTTTAAGCCCACCCACCATCAAAAAGTAGCATTCTAACGGTTCAAAATTTGTCTGCCGGAACAAAGATAAAAAAGATCATATCCTTTTTTAAAAGGTTTTCTAAGATTTATAAATATTATAGTTTATTGATTTTATTTTTATTTTTTTAATTAAATAGAAAAAAAAAAAAACAACGGGTTATTAAATTTGTGAAAATTTATTAAATAGTAAAAAAAAATTTTTTTTTAGAACAAAGATTTATTTTAATAACATTTAATAACTTATTGTCAGTAAAAAAATAACAAGAAATTAAAACTGTCAAAGCAAAATAAATGAAAATGAAAAGTTAAGAAAAATAATATTGAGGTAATACAAGTTAATTTAGGACTGTCATCTTTGAAAGAGCCACAAACATTCATGCAATTTTTGTTTTGTTTTGTTTTTGGTAATTAATAAAGAAAACAAAATAAAGGAGTAACACGGACACACACCAGGCAAAAAATATTTGCTGCCATCACCATATTTTGTGAGATAAGACAAAAAATAATATTAATTTGTTTCATTTTCTTATATTTACACAGATTACACAATATTACTAACATTTTTGTTAGTTATGAGAACATTTACAGAAATGGACAACAATGTATGAAGTAAATAAAAAGAGTAAGAAAGAATACAGCCGTATAGCACATACAAGCAACAGCAATCAGGTCCATAGAATTTGATATTTGTATATATATTATATTTTTTGTTAACATTATGTATTAAATAATAATCATGATTTCAATTATCCTTATTCTATTAAAATAAAAAAATTTGGCAGCAAATATATTAACTACCTCTTTCCATGTTCCCTTTTGAACTCGCCGCTGTACTTTGAGCGAGTTCCTACAAGGTCAATAATCTCTGGAATGCTACTGGCAAAAATTGCCTATGAAAAATAAAACACCATGCAAATTAGTGTAAACAAAAAGAAAAATATATAAAATTCTGATTTAAAAGCATAACTACTTAAAAAAAAAAAAAAGTGACATATATAAAAATAAAAAGTTAAACATTAACATTTTATGAAAATAATGAAAATTTTATGTGAACAGTTAATTCTTCAAAATTAAAGAAAATCGTTAAAACTACTGTACTGAAAAATGTTACCAATTCAATAATAAAATCGCCTGCTGACATTTTCGGCTGAGAATTTCGTTTCTAATCTTAGAGGATACTTAAACAAAATAAGAAATTTGAGTTTATTGCGTTTTTTGTTTTTTAGGACATTCTGTTCATCCAAAAAAACGCACATACATTTCTGCGTGCGCATATACACACCACATTCATACGCCGTACATACAGAACATTCGTTGAAAAAAAAACATTTTTTAAAAATAATTTTCAGGTTTCCGCGGCCGTTGTCATGTAAAAATTATAGAAATACTAAATTTTAATGTAAACTCATTCTTAAAAAGAAACATCTTTTATTTGTGTTAGAGAACATTCTAAAACATGTATTTCTGGTGAAAATTCAATTTCCAAAATTTCACAAGATCACAATATTTTCTCCAACTCCAGTAAGAGGAAATATTATTAAAATTGCAGATTGGCAGCTTCTTGGGCTGAAAACGTTATTTCTTATCCCCTGAGGTCTTCGAACATTATATTATGTTTGATATTCTGTAACTTTTTAGTTCTGAGTTAGGACCACTCACATACACCACATATACACACAAACAGAAACAAACATACATATATAAACATGTAAATGGTATCTGTGTGGGTCACAAGCACAGATTCTCCAAAAATAAATTCATCATAGGCGGACCAAAATTACGACTGCCTGTATTCACCGGTATCAAATTCTAAAATGTTTTCCTTTATTACACCAAGAATATTGAAGTAAAATTGAAACATATAATTAGTGTGCAAAAAAATCTGTACTGCACCCACAGACTTGGTTAATTACAGAAATAATTTGAAACTTCACTGTCATGTGTTCAATATTTTTTTATTTATTTATAATCAGAGAGCTGTTGGTGTGTAGGTCAAAGTAAGTCACTACTGTGATACCAAAGGGGAAAAATGAAACTTGGAAAACGTACTTGACAATTTGTTAGCGACAAACAATATAGATCTAATAATTCAATGTCACACAAACAGAAGTTTAATTAGGTTGCTAATGAAAATGAGCTTTTAGTAGTTTACTAAAAATGATGGTTAATCACTGCCCCATTGCTACTGTTCACATAAACTTTTCTCTACAAATAAAAGAGAAAAAAATTAACAATAATTGGAAATTTCTAAAATATAAAACTAAATTACTAATCTAACTAAATTTATCTTCTATAATTCTTATTATACCAACCTTAATTCCATGCTCTATTGAAATAATTTGAATGATTGGTCTGAATGGTAAGGTGAAAGGCGAGATTTATTTGACAATGTAATTAAGTTTATTTTAAATTTAGACATTTAAATAATATCATAAATAAGATGGGATGTTTAAGGCATATAAATTAAGGTGTAAATTAAGGCTGTTAAGAGTTTATAAAATAAATGAGTGTGTATGGGAAAAAAAATGTTGAAAATGAAAGATTGCATGCAGAACAAAGTATGGAGAGATGAGGTAAGATCGCAGTTTATGACTAAGAGAAGATAAATATTTGTTGATTTTAGATTCATGCATACAGATCTAATATTCAGATTATTTTTTTTTCTTCAATTCTTTGGTAAAGTTTTATTTATTTTACTGCTAATAGTCTAAATAAATTCTAAAATTATCATTAAAATGTTTAATGGTCTAATAATGCAATTAAATCCTAATCAAAGTAGAAATCTTTAATACTAGTTTAAGCAAAAACTGAGTTAAACATGGAAGTATGGTGCTTATTAACAGATGACTTTTATAGAAATAAATTCTGTCGAAATTGGATTGTACGAATCGAGTATTCAATAACAAAGCCGTTTTAATGAATTACATTATTTTAGAAAATATTGCAGGTTAAAATGCACATCTTTTTAAAATTTTATGAAAGGTTAGGGTCATTAATTAAATAACAACTTCATGAATATGTGAAATAAAAATATCATTCACTTTAAATCTTCTTTTTCATAATATACCTCAATGTGGGCTTGTCTCTAAATATTATAGGTGCTGGAACGTTCAGTATGCCAAAAAAACTGGCAAAAAGTTGTCGGTGGTACTAAGTCCAACCGTTGGCGAACAAATCGGCCCGATGTCTGAGGAAAAAATTCTCTGACAACTCATGTCGATATTCTATGGCCTCAGCATTAGCGCGGAAATCTCTGGATTTGATGAACACAAAATAATAATTCATCTCTGATTATTAAAATCTGATTTCAAAAATTAAATTTAGTAAACGGCTTTGTCATGTTTTTCTTTAAAGTTGGTTGCTTCTACCGCCAAATCCTGTCTACTCGAGATTCTGCAAGAGCTTAGGCTCATTCGTCAGGTTTTTGTTCAGAATGACTTTAGACACTCATTAAGCTTTCACTAGAGAGCAATTATAACAAACATCAATTTTCTTGAGACGCGTATGTTGTCTAGAACACAGACAAAACAAAACATATGGTGCCTAGCCTACGAGGGTCAATGGCTTCCAGGCGGCAATTTTACTGGGGGGGGTCCAGATGTTCAACACCGTGCTGTTCTCATCACATCTTTCTTCTAACAATCACAACCAAAATCCGCTACTCACTGCAGCTTACTATTTTCACTCACGATGGAGATTATCCACAGGGAAAAGTTTATGTAAAAAGCACTTTATTTACTCATATTGTCCAAAAAAACTAATAACACTAATAAGCACCATTTTCTTAATAATTTACATAAGACTTTTAATTACTTAGAATTTACTAATGTAGTCCTAATTTACTTTCTACCGTTAAAAATGCATTTAAGACTTTCATTAAAAAATATTGAAATTATATTTAATAAAGAAAGTATTAATTAAAAAAATATTAATTATTGTGTATAATGGAATGTATTATATTGGCTGTGAAATACACTAGGAAAAAAAAAATAACTGAATACCCGATGTTAATATAATCAACACTTTATATACAAATAATATTAATTTTAACACAGTAACTTAATAGTACTCTAAAACAATAAATTTACATTTATCCCTCATTTTGCTTCATTGAAAATTTATTTAAAATTTATAGTGACCTAACATCTACATTTTTAACTGAGAATTACGTGTTTGGTTTGCAGTGTTAATTATTGAAGTAAAGGCTTAAATTGGATGCATATTTCAATTTTTACGCAATTAAAATGTAAGAAAGCTTTATCATTGGCATATAAATATAATTAAATAAATCAGAAAGATATTCATAATATTGTGCATCCAACTAATAACTACAGCCTATTAGAGAGAATTTATTAATATATTTAAAATGTATTTATATTAAATAAGTTATGAATAATTTACCTAAGTTATAGGTTCGCGATAGGTTAGCTTTACTGGATTGGCTAACACCATAAAAATGTTAATAATAACGAATGAAAATGTTGCTTTAAGTGATTTAGCTGGTGTTTAAAATGTTCAAGTTATACATAAAGGACGCAAGCAGATGCAATTTTATACTTATAAAATAATACTTTTTATTTGGTCTAAATATAAATAAGTATTCTCATCTGAAGAGGTTCATCGCAATATAGGCGAAACGTCGGTTTCTAGCAAACCACTGGAGAGCTCTCAACCCGGAAACTCAGTGTTTTTCTGGACAATATTTTCCAGAAATCAGGCATTCACTCATCAGAAACTTGCTGGACGTTTCTTACTAATCGTTCAAAAACAATATGGTATTCAGATTAGTATGGTCATAAAATTTTCAAATGTAAAATCTGTTATTAATTCAAAATCTGATATTTCATTAAACTGCATTTAAAAGATAAATTTTTTGACGGGATATAAATAATTTTTTTCTTACCCTTTAGCTCTTACTTAAATAACAATATTTCACGAAAGGTTAAATGATCAACTACAATTACATTATTGTAACAGAGGTTTAATCACTGTCAATAAACCTGTCACAATAATAGACACTGTCGAATATTGCCCAGAGTTGGAACGCATAGCGACAAAGAAGTCACAAATGTCACATAGAATACTCATAAATACAGAACAAGTTATACTGCCGCCTTAGCAGCAAATCTTTTCCAGTTAATAACCTAATACTTTTTTTAAGGTTTCCCATGATTCCCGAGACTAATCTTGATCTTCACAGACCATATGGAGGGGTCTTTCTTGACATTTTCCGACAGCCGCCAACAACCATTGCTGGACCACTCTCCTTTCAGGATTTTCTCGGACCACACCTTTTCTTTCTTTCGAGAAGAGGCTTCTTTAAAAGTATTCTTTCTAGCCATATATCCATCCCGTTCTCAGGTATATCATAAAGTTGTCCATTTCGTAAGGATATCTGTTTCTTTCCACAACATCTATTCGCTGAAACACCTATTAAATATCCAATTCTCCCTACCGTTATTCCACTATTTCTCGAAGAATATATCTTTTACATTTTTATGATCATTTCTTCTCTAGAGGGCCATTTCAGCAGCTGATTGCAGCTTAGAATTGAACCAACCTGTATATGCCATCGGTTTTTACAACTATTTAATGAGCCTAAATACATGCAGTAAGTCCATGTCCATACCTAATAATTAATCGATCATATTCAGCTACCAGAAAGAGTATTTAGAAATTTTGATAATAATCTTGCGAACCTTATTTGAATCATGTCCTGATTAAACAACTTAATTCTTTCATACCGTTTAGAAACTCTTATTGAATGCTGTCCTCTACAAAAGTAATTATTCCATGGTAGCAGTAAAACCTAAATTTCTTGTTAGCAAATTTAAAAACATTGTTGATAAAACTTAAAAACCCTTCTGGTCCAAATTCACTTAGTTCTTTTCACGAACCTAATAAATCATTTTCCTCACATTTTTTCTTCTAAACTAGTTGATGGTCGGGGATCACTAATCAGAGTAAACAAGTCTTTCTCCGAGGCTAGTAAACTATTAACACCCTTAAGCTATTTTTCCCTTAAGGTAGACATTAACCTCCTATTACCGAATTAGGTATCGTGATCTGTGTAGATCTCGAACTGTGGATATAAGTACATCTAATAATCACTCCTGAAAAAATATCCTTGATTCAGGGTTCATTATTTTTTTTAAAACATAATATACAATACATTCTCTCTCCCTTAATAATCAATTGATATTTTTACTACTAAATCTGAATTTCAAAAAGGGAGCATCTTGCTTGCGCCCCTTTTACAAATAATTTAAAATAACTTGTAGAATATTAAACCTTAAGAAAAACACTATATTTAACTAATGCAGCAATGGAATAGTTTAAATGGGGTATTTTAATGATAAAATGGATACATGATGTAAACTAAAATATTTTACTTATAGTATAAATAAATATAATAAATCCTAATATTTAATGAAAACTAATAGATTTTGTTTGAAAAACTACATTCAAATTAAAATGCTTGTTTTGTTAATAAAAATTAAAAATTAAATAAATATCTATAATAAAGCTATTTGTAATAACTGTGAAAAAATTTGCGAAACATGCAAGTTGTAGTGATTATTGAAAGCAAAAATTTTTGTTTTTCAATTTTTTAATTAATAACTGTACACCTGCTCACTCATTCTTAGTCGCAATCACACAAACGAACCTAATAAAAATTTATATTCCATGGTGTAGCCCAAAATTATTTTTTAAAAATTTAATTCCTTTTTTAATGGTCAAATCATAAAATATAATATTCGCCCCTTGTTTAAATATTTAAAGTATTTATTTAATTATTTATAATTTTGCACGATAGTATTGTTGGTAATATAAATTTTAGATTTAACGAATTTTAACTCTTTTTTTTTAAGTAAATATCTAACGATAAGGAAAATAAGAAACAAAAATAAATTATAAAAATAAATTAAATAATAAAAATTAGAAAATTTTTAGTCTTATGAAAACAAAATTTAGAATTAGGCGTTATTATTATATTTTCATTTAAAATTGAAAGCTTAAAAGCAGAGTTGTTATAGGCTAAGGCCAAACTTATGCAAGAAAAAATTATTTATGAAGTTTAAAGCCGCCATTGACAGTATACAAACAAGAAATAAAAATCAAATAAAATAAAACAAAATAATAAAAAGTTAGGTAAAGAAAGCCTAAATTGGGAGGTTTGGTTAAGGAAAGGTAAGAAGGACTTGTATTTTAATTAGGTGGTTTTGTAGGAGATACAAAAGATGAAATTAATATGATTTAATTAAGTAAAATAAATATTTCAATTATTCAAGTTGTACTATTAGCAAAATATTTTTTTTAAATAATATTTTAAATTTATTTTATTTTTTGGTAATTTCAAATAAGATAATGGTGATGGTTTTATTAAGAGGTTCCTGTATTTTTAGTAAATTTAAATTTTGCGTCGTTAATAACATTGAAACTGGATGAGCTATTGTATTCAAAATTCTCGTTAACACTTCTATAATTTTTCAAAAAAAAAAATAAATTATCTAAAAAAACTATAAAATAAAATTAATAACATTTGACAAACATTTTTAGTGCTCATCCCAGTCTCCAAAATATATAATTATGTTGTCTTTTGAATAAATAATTAAATAAACAAGAAAAACAAAATTAATAAAATTTCAGGTACTTACCAATCCAACAAGTAGGAAGAAAACTAAAAAAGTTCTACCAAGGATAGTGTGGCAGAAAACATCACCATATCCTACGGTGGACATGGTTACTATTAGAAAATAAACACATGTCCAGTAAGATAATCGTTGAGGATTAGAAAAATCCATTGGGTCGCCAGAATTCTCCAACTGAAAATTAAATAAACAGTAGCTAATAGATGCAAAAGATACCATTAGTTTAGTTGAGGATTAGTAAATTTTAGATTGTAATCGTACATGATAGTTTTGTAACTCTGGCTAAACTTGACAGTTATGACAGTAACCCTATGACAGTAAGCGCGCAAAAGTAGAACAGTAATCCACTATTTTTTCCGAGATCACTTCAGTGATAGCACCGACGGAACGGGAGGCGGAGCCCCCTCCCATTCCCATTCCCCCGGTAAAGAGATTACTGAAGATCCGTGAAATATTTAACAAAAAAATCTTGTGTGAAACACTGACAAGACTTTCTCTTATTACAGTTTACTTATCTTTTTCTGATTCAGGGGATCTTAAAACGTATATTGTACATGTCATAGCGATATTTGATTCAATCAGTTTCATAAATCTACCCCAGCTGTTGCCCAACCCACTAAGTAAGAATCAATTTTCTTTGCCTCAAAACCTGGCAATCCGCTCTTAACAAGAATGGAAGAGCAGTTATGTTTTAATCTATTTTTACCTCAATAACAATATGTCTTCAGATAATGGGATAGCATCATTGGGTGCCTTCTCTATTTCAAATTGATAACTAACACTAAACAAATAGCATATTACTGATTTTAATTAAGTTGCATTGTTGCAAATTTACAAAACAAAAAATCAATGGATCTTTAGCTGGTTAATGTTAACAATTCTAATAATAAGAACACATTTTGTGATTACCAAGTGAATAATTCCTGCTGCAGTAAGCCATACTGATATGAAAATAGAAACAAGCTGAGCGAGGCGGATTGAGCTTGATGTTTTTAAGATGTTAAGGTACTGAAGTATATCTGGGACAGTCATTAGCCTAAGGGCTCGAAGGAACCTGAGTCCTGAAAAAAAAAATAATTCCTTTAATTTTGTTTAAAATGAATATTTCAGGGTTCATATTTGAGCATTTCGGTGGCTATGCGCTCCTTTACATCTGTAATTTTTGGGTTATACCCCTTAGAGTAGCTTCGAGTGTTTGCTCATGGTCAGCGAGTTCCATTCTTCGCTGAAGATGAGCGTCTGTTCTCATCGGTACAGTGAATGATCTAGAAAATGGAAGCTGGAAAAGGTGTACTCTCACATGAGCTTATGCTTAACAACTGGATAAAGCTATTAGGATCTTCTCCAGCCTACATTTTCCTAAATATTTGAGCTTCAAGTTACAATAGTAATGATGACAAAATGGCGGTTAAATTGACATAATTAATAAATTATATTCTATGCTTACCTATCCAAGTTCTGTCTAAATATATTGATACAAATGACGGAGGTATCGTAAAATAATCAACAAACGAATACATCTCCAACATAAACCACAATTTATCACTTGCTGCTATAAACTGAAACAAAGAAATAATTGTAAACAGCACATAAACTTGTTGAATTAATGTGTTTTATTTTTGATTTCAGAATTGGTTAACAATAAAAAAAATTATACTACACTATATTATACTATATTATGGTATAATAATAGTCTATGCGATTCCTCTAGTTGTCAGCCGTTGGAATCAGTAGTTTTCAAAGTTGTGAAATTCGGCCAAAGTAATAACAAAATCAATTTTTTGCCAACATTTCGCATCGATCAAGGCTTAACATTATTCTGAAATATGTAGTGTGGTTTAAAAAACCTGGAAGAATGGGCTCAAGAAGGCTTACTAGAAACAGTGTTCATATTCCGACAAAGAAGAAAAGATGAAAAATGAACGGAATAGCTGGATTCTATGGACGGATGCAAAGCATCTCACCACATCAAAAGGTGGTTAGATTAAGAAGAAAAATATGATTTTTTTATGCCTTACTTCTTTGAAATTTCTAAATTGTAGTTAAATTTGTTTTTAAGTAAATATTTCATCGCAAGGTAAGTGTAGAGTTTTCATTACTTTAATCTGATTCGGGTGGAAAGGCATTAATGAACAGGAAATAAACTCATTTCGGCATATAAAAAAATTACTTAGTTTTTGACAACATTAAATTAAAGAAACTAAACTAGAGAATACTTACTCGTATAAAAAAGTACACCATAAAAAATATATTGAATGCTAAATCTATTTGTTGAGTCACATTATTACTCCATTTTTGGCACCTCTCGACCTCTTCACTGTAAAAAAAAAAGAAATATAATATAAATTCTTAAAAATGGAGAGTATAATTATAATTTATTTTTTCATAGTAATTTAGTATATGATCCTTTTATTAACTTAGTTGTTGAACTTCCTGAATAAAGAGCCCAATGATTGTGAGCAAGAATATAAAAAGTGCACTAATTAGTTACATATTAAGGACAATGGAGCAGCACTTCTAAGTGAATTCTAAGCAGCTAATCCCAGCATAATGACAACATTAGCATCGATTATGAATGATCAAACATTTAACACCTTCAAACAAACTAACTTCTATAAGAAATTAAGAATAATTACATCGCGATTGAATAAAAAGCCAAAGGTCGAGGTAAGTAAACCCAATCTGGTGTCTTTGAACAATAAGAAAGAATATATATTTGGACAAATGTTTATTATTTGGGAGACATCAAGTTTTACAATGAAAACTCTATTCATTAAAATAAACCTATTTGTATTTTACATGCATAATTTAATATTTATATAGATGAAACTAAACATACAAACTAAAATAAAAAGAGTTTCATAGATTAAAGTTTATCCTTGTGACATCTATTAAAGATTAATTAAATTTTCAATCGACTGTTTATTTTAAATCAAAATTTAATTGATCAAAAATTATTAATAAAAATTCAGAATAAGAAATTTCATATGGCAAAAAACAGTCTTTTTAATAGGTTAGAATTTTTGAAAATTGTTATATTTTATCAAATGAATTGTGTAACTGTGTAACCATGCAATTGTACTTTTTCACTCGTACCAAGATTTCTGGATTCTCGTTCAAACTTAAAGGGGTATCCATGAATTTATAAAGTGCAAAAAATAGAAAGAAAATTTGCTAAGTAAAAGCTTTGGATTTTATCCTTCCTAGAAAATTGAAATTATAAAAAAAAAGAAAAAAAAAAAGATGAAATATAAACATCAAACGGTTCCAATTCAGGATACTTACAAGACTTCAAGTTTATAGTTTGGTCAACTTACTATAAAATAAAGTTTTATTATAAAACGCGTCTTACTCACCATTCTTTATAATCATATCCAAATATTATAGATGTCATCGTGCTTTTAGTTAAATATTTTTTAGTTCTTAATTTTTATACATTCCCTATTTTGTGCATACTTACGAAATAAATTGCCACATTTTAAAAGAGATATTCTATTTGAATTTTATGATTGAAACATTTCAGTGAATTGTGAGAGTTAAAAAAAATAGTGATATGAGATTTCTGGTTAAGCATATGTGGATAGCTTGATGGGCAAAAGAGTTTATGGAGGAGAGATAACAGTTTAGAGAGGGCGAAGTTTCGCTTAATAGTTTCAAATTTTATATTTGGAAGCGGCAAATAATAAAATGATAAAAAGCTTTTCAATTATTAATTATTATTATTACTGGCAAGGGATGTAGTAAATCATTGTGATATATTCAGGAAAACCTAATAATCTCATCAGAGGTTTATAGTGATCTCGTTTTGCAATATCCAGCTGGCAGACCAAGTAAAAATTTAAATCCCTTGAAAATTAATTCAAAACATTTAACTAATAATTTATTAGAAATAAAAAATCACGTAATATTCGAAACACCATTATGGATTCAAGTCAGAATAAAAAAAATGTTATTTTCTAAACAACTTTAAGTTGCCAACTTAATAAAACATATTAATATCCATTCACATTGCTAGACAAAATCAACGCATCACTTCCTTGTTTAACTAAATAAATAAATAAACTGCAATTTTCTTGAACAACTGAAATTTATGATATATAAATACTTAAACACGTCGACCTGTATTCCAGGAATTCGGATAAGATCCGATCTGAGTTATAACGGAACTTGGGGATGATATCTGCGATTGTCTGTTCTGCATATTCAGTCAGAGCCTACACCTAACGAGAAACTGAATGTATCACTTCTCCAGAGACTTAGCGTCCCTGCGGGTATCAGAATAACACAAACAATACTTACACCAACATTCGCAACACTCATACAATGCAACATAGAATCTGATGAATAAGTAAATGATGAGTGTAACTATTTGGGTTAAGCGTATCCAAGCAACTCTATTTTATCACAATGCCCATTCACTCACACTAACAAATTTACATTTTACGGACGATTAAATTATAATACAACTTCTGGCATCCAAAGGAATCCCAAAACATTTGTTCGCCTGGACAGTTGCTGTTCTGAAAAAATGCTCACCGGTAGTTGCTCCTCAGAAAATAATAATTTAAATTGGTAAATCAAATAAAAATAAGTTTAGCAAGAAAGAAGACATATTTTAAATTTTTTCATGTCGTCAGAATCAAATATCGTACATCAATTAAATTATTGAAATTTTATGCATTTAGCTGAATAAAGAAATTATTGTTTAATAAAATATTATTTTTGGCTGTTTGTCGTTTTTATATCAGTTTGAGCTTCCTTCGATTTTTAATTTTTTCTTTTTATATTATGCTGTTCATAAACACCATTCATAAAGACACATGTCTCTAAAAATACTTTTGTTTTTACTACATTACGAAAACTGATATGATAGTAATACCAATTTCACGGCAGGGAGAGACACTACACACTTCAGGTTTCAGTCCTAACATATTAATGTTCTAAATTTTGGCCTGATTCAATCAAGCAAAGAAATATTTTATTATATACTACTTTCTCCATCTCCGTCGAATTGCATGAAAACCATAAAATTCTTTAATAATTAAACAAGAAAACAACAGACAAAATTAGTTTATTATAGACAAAATTATTTAATTTGTTTATTTGATGTTCATTTATTTGCATAATTTTACTAATTTAATTGATTTCTAAAAATCAATCGAGACCTGCAAACTTGCTTGTTACTAAATTCGTGTTCATTAAATAATTATTTTCTGAAGGGCAATTGATCTTCCTAGTAACAGGAGTAATTTGTCCTGGTGAGCAACCTCCGGGGGAAAAAAAATTAAGAGAGCTACGTCACAGATTTGCCACAATAGATCTTTTAGGTCGCAGTGGATATGGCTTTTTATGTGATTTTCTTTTATATAGTTGCACGACTAATTCAGCAGGATACGGACAAGCTGCTCTTACATGCATAATGTGCAATCAGATAAAAACACTTAAAAGAACTTCCGATGATTAGAGAGTACCATCTTATTTAGCGATGGAGACTTTATAAAGATTTTTCTACTCATCGAAAGAAATGGAAAAATTATGAAGATTGTGAAAATGGTACGGAAATGGACGGTAGAAATATGGAGATATAACTTCTTTTCAGGATCAATTTTTAATAGTGGCCATTATGGTGTACAGAATTACAATACTAACTGCCACGAAATATATTACAGACAACCGCGAGGAATCTGTTATCTCTCTTTCGTCCCTTTTAGAGATAATGAAATATTTTTGAAAAAATTTCTGCTCACAATTAAATTTCATATTCAATAAGACAAATACTGTTCAGAAAGCCTATTATTACACTACATTATTATAAGATCTACTATCATGCGCATTGGAACGTTAGGCGCCGCTGTTTAGGCGTAGGGTTAAAACGGATGTGATGATATTTGGACAGGAAATGATTGGACGCTAAAGCTTTTGGATGCAGAGTCACAGGCGCGAGAATGTTCTACCTCAATTGCTTTAAAATTGTGTGCAGGTATCCGTATATATCCCTTGGTTTCTGCAAATTATATTTTGGTTTACAGGAAATTGTGAAAATATGAGACGAGACAAATCGCTGTAGCTCAAAAACGATTTATTTAATCAATACAAAATTTTGGCTACTTTTCAACATAGACCCCAGCAACATTTATACACTTGTCCCATCTTTCTTCTAATTTGTGCCTTGTTTCCCACGTAGAGTCTCTTTAAGGGGTCCAAACAAATGGAAGTCCGATGGGGCAAGGTTGGGGCTGTAGGGGGGATATGGAAGGATCTCCCATCCCACTTTTTGGAGTGTTTTTTGAGTTAAGTGTGGCGTGTGTGGGCGCGCGTTGTCATGAAGCAAAATCACACCTTTAGCAAAGAGTCCACGACGTTTCGCTCGAATGGCGGGCCTTTCTTTGCTTATGAGTATATCACTGTAATACTGGCTGTTGATGGTTCGTTGATCTTGGAGAAATCACAATAAATAGGCCCCTGCTAATCCCAGAATACTGTAAGCATGACTTTACCTGCAGGCGGCTGGGTCTTGAATTTCTTTCGAGTGGAAGAACCCGTATGCTTCCACTCAAGGCTTTGAAGCTTAGACTCCGGTTCAAAATGGAGTATCCATATTTCATCACGTGTTACAATTCTACTGAAAAATTCTTTTTCAATGAAACATCGTTATTCAACTGTTGACTGATTTGAAACCTGGTTTCTTTGTTGGCGCCCGTAAGTTGTCTTGGAACCCATCTCGCACAAGTTTTCTTGTATGATTATTATTATTATTATTATTATTCACAAAAGGGGAGGGCAAACCCTACGCTCTCCAAAGCCTCCCAGGGCCCATATAGCTACCCCTAAAGAATAACAACCACTGGGACTAGAACGAAAATCCAGGCCCAGGTTTTAACCATCTAAGTTTCACCACAGACCGAACAAATCGGACCAAAACCTTAAAAGGACACAGCTTAAGATCCTCTACCGATATCCTATTCCAGCCGAAGGTCCTAAACCTAATCTCCTCACAACCCAAACAACTCGTCATCAGATGCATGGGTGTTTCCTCCTCAGTCTCACAAACTCTACAAAAGGGGTCAGGCACGAGTCCCATTATATAGAATGTCTCCTTAAACCACAATGCCCAGTGAGGAATCCAACCAGATGTCCTGAGGGAGGTCCGTGAAAGACATCGGACCCCGCTACTCAAAGCTCCGTCCGGGCCCCCAATGAGCATTTTAGACTGCCGACAACCCACTGCACTCATCCATAAGGATGAGTGCTGTGAGGTCATCCACTTCTGAAAGCCCGACAAACATGTGCCAGAAGACACACCATCAGCAGGCTCTGGACCAATGAAAGAGAGAGAGGCACCTAATTTGGCAAACCTATCCACCTCCTCATTCCCAAAAATTCCCATATGCCCTGGAACCCAAACCAGAAGCACATCCTTTTCTTGTACTGCAGCTTATTCTGAATAATGTTATGGACAGTCCCAACACTCGCTTGCACTTCTTCAGCTATCAGTTCAACAGTAATACGCCTATTGTCCTGAATTAACGCGTTAATGCGAGATTCGAGGGAGGAAGTTGCAACTTCAACCGATCGTCCACTTCGTTGCTGGTCACAGACACTACCCGGCCGCTTTTAAACTGTTCTCCCATTTGTAAATATTTCAAATTATTTCCGTACACTTTCAACATTCTTTCGTGGATTTCAGTATCTTTGATACTCTCGGCAATTAAAAATCTAATCACTGAGCGTTGTTCTTCCCATCTGCAATGCTCCAGCGGACTCGCCATTGTTAACTGAATACATTTGAGATTATGATTACCAAATACTCTCGAAGAGCTAAAAGGAAAAATGAAAAACTAAGTACAAGAATGCTAACTTGAGGCACTGAAACTATTGTTGTGATTAAACAAACCGTTTCTGAGCTACAGCGATTTGTCTGTTACTTATTGAATGAAGCTCGTATGTATTTGAATAGTACTCGTATGTCTGTTTGTCTTCCTGTCTGAAAGAGTGTCTCTCGGTTTGTATATATGCTTGAATTTTTGTATTTATATATGTCTGCCATTGATCTTGTATCGTACTTTAGCGTAGTTCGTATATACATTATATTTTTTGTTCTGCCTGCTTATCGGTCGCTATACAAGTGCTTTACTTAAGTAAGAATCCTTTTGCGGAGCTTGCAACATCAAAGTTATTATAAAAGCAGACATACGCGCATACATTCTTTCATTCATAAAAGACATACATGCGCACACACCACACCACACTCGAAAGGCGACAGACTTAAATATAAACCTGTCGAAATATGCACAAAGACCCTTTATTACCGAAAATTCATCCAGACTTAAAAACATATTTAAGACTGGAACATACTTGGACTCCGTGCTTCTTTCTCCAAATGTCATTGCCCAAATGTTCTAGACCAGCGATTCTCAACCAATGGTACGCGTAACACTTATGGTACACGTGTTTTTTTAATTTTTCTTTTTTTTTTTTTTAAATAATGTAAAAGTAAAAAAATAAATAAATAAAAGAAAATTTCTCGCCCAAAGATAAGGAATATTAATAGAAATTTCTTCCAAAATAACACTGATAGCAGATTTTAAAAATAAAGCCTTTTATTAATTTTTGGATCGGAGAAAGAACTATTTTAAAGCAAACTACATTAAATTGTTAATCCTATTTTGCGAAAAGGAATTTTAGCATTGTTATATTTAAATAAACGAATATACGAGTGATAACAAATTTATTATTTGAGCCCATTTTACTGTTAGAATTAATTCTAGTATTAAAAAAATTTGTTTTGCAAAACCAGCCCATAGTTCTCATTAATTTTAATTAAATATATTTTTATAATACTTTGTTTATTTATGTGTAGTTTTTTTATACAATAATTTTAGAAATGCCAGTAATAATATTATTATTACTTAAATTAAACAGAATTTTTAACTGGCTACCTTTTTTTAAAAATATTTTTTGATTAAAGGGTAAATTTTGATATTCTTTGGGTGATCACGTAACCTAAAAGTTGAGAACTGCTGTTCTAAAACCATTAACGATATATAATGTTTAAAAATATATATTTTAAAATTATAACTGATTAGAGCAAATTATTACAAAAAAAAAAAAAATAGTTTTGGATTAGGATAAATTTGTAATTTATAAAGCAAGGTATAACTATGATACTGCACTCTTATTGGTTTAGAGCTTGATATTTTGTGAAGAGGTATGTAGATCTAAAAACTTTTCCAGCCAGGCATTTAATAGCTGATTTTATTTAGAAGTCGTGTTTTCATGTAAATTTCCAGTTTACTGATTTTCTTTTTGTAAATATTTAAAAGGATTCAATAGAATTTTTTTAACAAAGCCCATTATTTAAATTGGAACTGAGAAAATTATTAATAATTAAAGAAATATATAATAAAAAGGTCTACTCTTGAGGACACAAATATTGGCATGCAAACAGTTGCAAAGTGACAACATATAGTATCTCTTGTTTTAAGCATTTAAATGAGTGTAGTTTTTGTTTATGAATGATTTTGGACTCACAACATTTATATAAAATGTATATATATATAAAAAAAAAGTTTACCGATCTAATATCGCATGAAACACATATTAAACCAAGTATATACCTTTTCACGCCAATTATTTTGAATTTTTCAATATTATAAAAATATTGTATAAAGTTTTACTTAATATTATCCTATATTTTCTCTTGTTCATTTTGTTAGTGAATAAAGTATATTTACCATCTGCAATATAAGTAAATTAAATTATTACAATATTTATAACTACCATTTTTGAGCTACACTATTGTAATAAGTTACTAAGCTAATATTAAAAATAAATATATATTTACAAAAATTGAATAAAATAAAGAGAAAGTAAACTAACCTGGAGGCATCTATAAAGTAGATTATCAGCGATGCTATACTTAGTATAAACACTAACACTACCTGCAAAAAAAAAAGGAAGGTCATTATTATTATTGTATAATTAGGGCGCGGGGCCTCAGCTCATCCTCCATACAAAATAAATAAATAAACACACTTCTAAGAAGTTTCTCCCAGCAATCTACGGTCTGATTACAATACTGTAAGATATCTTTAAACTTCAACTACCCCAAGCATTCCCTTGAGAGTGTTGTCCTTCTAAATAAGGAGTATCTCATATTAATGAAACGAGGGACACTGACCCAGCTAGTGGTACATCGTTTTCCCTGACTCCCCTCGTTACAATTCTGACACAAAAGACTAGACATCTTACCTATTTGATGTAAATGACCGGCTACTCAAGAGTATACACTCAATAAACTCACAATAACTCTCAGTTGTATCCTACTTCATCCTTATTACAAATCATATTTATAGTAATTTAATATTAGGGGTAGTAAAACTTTGATGAGAAGAATATCAAAATTATTAGCCAATTTTATTAAAATCAAATTACGGTCATAAAGACAGGAATGAGCTTCAGAAGAAATAGATATATAATGAGGTATACGTCAAGGATGCATGCTTTCTCCAATGTTATTTAATTTATTTTCAGAGGAGATTATTTAAGAAGCACTAGGAGAAGAACAGCAATATATAAAAGTAAATGGAGATCGGTTAATAATATAAGGTTTGCAGGGGATACGATTCTACTAGCAGAAAGTTAGAAAGATTTACAACTGCCGGATGATCACATTGTAAAGACATTTGTGGAAAGTGGTTTGACCCTAAACGTAAAAAAAAAAAAAATATATGGTATTTTTCAATGTTGAAACAACAACAGGAAGAAAAACTGACGAATGGAAATAGAAAAATTAAGAAACTATTTACGCATAACAGTCAATGAAGACCGTTCGACCATACAGAAGAACTGCATTCAACAAGATGAGAAATGTATCATGGTGTAATGATACTAGAGATTAGAACATTAAAGTACTATACTCTCAATTTTTTTTATGGACTCACAGGTTCCAAAAATCTTCCTAAAATGAATTTTTGTGGAAAAATGTATGAATTAAAAGTGCTTGAAGAAAAAAAACAAAACTTTTATTTGCCCGACAGCTTATTTCTGCCTTACAAACTTAAATTCGTAAATAATAATAATAGTACATTGTTAATAAATATTCTTTATAAGATAAGTTACGAATTTGTTGTCTGAGACAGGATATCTTGTGCTAGTCTCGGTGTCAGTCGCAGTCGGGCTGTCTTCTGTCCGAGATTGTTGTCTGTTCCAGCTTGGCATTTAGTAACTTTTCTAAAAATCTGTTTGCTGTCGTGTCTATGAAGTCTTTAATTGTTGGCATGTTGAGCTCCCTGTGGATTTTCTCGTTACGTATAAACCTCGGTGCTCCCAAGGCGATGCGTAGGACTTTATTTTGGAAGGTTTGTAATCTGTAAATTGCAGTCTTCGAAGCCCCTATCCATACGGAACAGGCATAAGTCAGTACAAGTCTGAGTATAGAGGTATATAGTAGTCTGGAGCATTGCGGTTTAAGTGGCGTCCATCTGTTAATCAATGGATAGAGATGTCTAAGGGTTTGATAGACTTGTCTTAATTTTAATGTTATGTGCGGAGTCCAAGTGAGTCTTGTGCCGAGCTGTAGACCAAATTATTTAAGTGTTTCGTCTGCTTTCTTCCGCTGAAAAGTCATTGCTGTTAATTTTCAGTGTTTTTGCTGGTTGTATTCGTCTAAGAGTGAAAATGTTTGCCTCTGTCTTTTTATACGTTGATGTCTAGCTTCCATTTGTGGAACCAACCCGTTATCTTGAAAGGAGGAGAGGGTCGTCTGCGTAAGTAGCCAGAACGGAAGTACTGAATGTAGGTATGTCGTGTGTTTAAATTGTAAGTAGGCTAAGAACCGATCCCTGAGGGACCCCGGCGTTAACGTTTCGGTGAGTACTGAGTGTAGAATTTACTCTTACCTCAAATGTACGTCCGCTTAGAAATGAATTCAGTATTGTTTGTAAGTAAAGTGGTGCTTGGATGTAGTCTAGTTTGTAGAGAAGTCCGCCGTGCCATACATTGTCAAATGCGGAAGTAACGTCCAATGAGGCGACTGTCGAATACTGTTTCTCTTCCAATCCGTTCACTATTTACTCTATTATTCGTTGTAATTGCTGGGTCGTTGAGTATGATTTTCGGAAGCCAAATTTGTGAGAAGATATTGTTTTATGTTTTGTTAGGTGAGTCTGCAGTCGCGTCAGAATACAAATTAGCTTTTCAAAGAGTGTTGAAAGTGTGCTAAGAAGGCTAATTGGTCGGTAGCTGGAGGGAGCGTGTTTTGGTTTTCCAGCTTGGTGGAAAACTATTACCACTGCGTTTTCCAGCATTTGGGGAAGTAACCAATATGTAGGCAGCAGTTGTATAAGTTTAGGAAGTACACTATTCCTTTGTCAGTCAGGTTTTTAATATCTAAGTTTGGAATTAAGTCGTCTCCTGGTATTCGTTTGTTAGGAAGAGAGCGAATAGTCTGTTTGACTTCTTTTGGAGTGATAGGATGTATTACGTGTTTTGCAGTATGTTGTGCTCGAGATAAGAAGTTATTGACTAGGTGGTCAGTTTGTTGGTTGGTCATGCTTCTCGTCTGGAATGTATTCTGTAAGTGGTCTGCAAGCATTCAGATTTAAAAGTGCTAGATATTATTAATGCAGTTAGCAACTCAGGTTTAATGCAAATCGTTGGAGCTGTTTTCAAATAAAATTCCAAAAAACAAAAAACTACAACTTCATAAGTGAAGCTTTAATTTAATTACTCCTAATTAATATTGCTCTTAACTATAATAACAATGTAGTCTATAATATCATTGAGAATTATTAATAATATTTTTAAAGGATTCAATACAATTTTTTAACAAAGTTCATTATTTTAATTGAAACTGAGAAAATTATTAATAATATATAATAAAAAGGTCCTACTCTTGAGGACACAAATATTGGCATGCAAACAGTTGCAAAGTGAGAACATATAGTTTTCTCTTGTTTTAAGCAGTTAAATGAGGTAGTTTTGTTTATGAATGATTTTGGACTTACATTTATATAAAATGCATATATATAAAAGAAAAGAACGTTTACCGATCTAATATCACATGAAACACATATTAAACCAAGTATAAACAAAATCAGAGAACCTCTCTACAAGTAGAAAACATTTTTGAGCCAAACATTTATGGATACTTTTTTCATTTCAAAATGTAAAAGAATGGAAGAAAATAATTTTCTTCAGCTTTTAATTAATATTATTTAGACTATATTATTATATATTTAAGATAAAATACATCGTTAATGACAAGAATATCTAAGTGATAAGAGGCTGGACATAGAAATTCTAAACTTGAGTAGTGAGATAAGGTGGTAAATGTTGATAGCTAACGTTGGCAGTCCTGTTCCATAGTGAAGCTTTCGTTTAATTAACTGTTCTTGATTGTATATCTACTTTCAATATTAACAAAATTATGGTACCTTTTCATAATTAGAAGTTTTAATGACAGCACCTAGGATAATGAAGAAAAGTCTTAACAAGACATAAAAGTTATTGTTACCTTACTAAAAGAAAATTGTTCAGAAACAGCAAATGATCCGAAGTTTTATATGAAAATTAAAAGGTTAGATCATATTTTTTCAGGAATGGCGTGATTACTAAATGGATCTAAGTGTAAGAAATGCTCTAAATTAACATTTTGTAGAAAAAGAAATCCCATTTATAGAAAATTAGCTATCATCTGGATTCAGGTGTAGCTTTCTTGCCGGCGGGCTTCTTAGGAAAAATTCATAGCCTGCCGATTCATAGCTTGACGACTCCAATAATTTTGTGTACCTTGGTGTGCCCTTCTCTCCTTCTGCAAAATTCTCTCTAACCTCAAAATATTTTCTTACTAAACATGCGACTGCCACTGCTTCCGTTTTAGCCCTTTTAAAAAAGTATAACAGCGATAGCTTCGATTCAAACAATCACACTCTATGACTCAATCTCTGGAAATGTACTATTATATTTATCTGAAATTTGGGGATCCAAATATTCTAATTTAATTGAAAGAGGCCATTTGAAATTTTTAAAACTGTTATTACAACTCCCGAAGAACACGCCCGACTCACTTGTTAGGGCTGAAGGCAGTAGGATTCAGATTTTTACTTTTTGTAGGCGTATACTTAAAATAAGGAATACTTTATGTAAGCTATGTAATATTAACTTTTCTTTCTTTGGAGACCGAAATTTGGCATCACTATTACTAGTTAGTTTTTGTAAATATTTTTCATTATCGTTCCCTATTTTTTCCTATTATAATGGCTCTGTATCCTATTTATATATATATCTAATTTGTTTTTCTTTATAAATATATTATATTCTCACCAAGATATTATCATTAAGTGTCTTTTGTTTTTCATTTTTCTGTTATTATTATTTTTTATTCTGTATATTTACGTTTTTTTTTTGTATGGTCTGTTTGTATGAGTTCAGGTCAACTCACTCTGTATGCCTTTTAAGGCTGTAACAGAATTGAATAAATAAATAAAATTTGACGACTGGAAAACAAAATAGAACCTTGGAAGTTTGAAATTTATAAATATGGGATACTAGTGGTGAAAGAAAACTATAGGTTAATACATGATTGGGAGACTTAAGATCCAAGATGATGGTAACCTAGCAAATAATACAATCAACCATAGATTCAGCCTTTGGCTTGAAAAGGTGGCACTGGCCGCAACGATGTTTTGACAGTCTCCACAGCACTTTGGTGAGAGAAGAGCTGGACCTCTTGTAAGGTTACTTATTGCCCCTGCAGATCCGGTACTTAGAATGGACCTGCTCCCACCAGGTTCTCGTAACAGGCGACTAAAAGAGTATGTTTCATGTGGTGTCTCACCTATTTCTTCCAAATCCAATCCTTATTAACTTCGATGGATCCAGAAATTTTGCACCAGGGGGTTATCATCCAGGGAGATTCCCTGGATGTGGGGACATTATAAACATTTTCCAAGAGAGAGGAAAAAAATCATAATAATTCCATTCCACGTCTTTCCTTCTAAAGTGCTACCTTAATTGATTATACAATACTACTATCTAAACAATATTAATTAGGAATTCCGAATTTCAAGAAAATGTGTATGGCGAAAGTGCATTTTTAATGAGCAGTTTTTCAGTTTTCCCGATTTTCTCCAATAAAAACACCAACGAATTTCATTAAATTTGGTATACTAACTATAAAATTTATCTGGTATTTTAACCGTCGTATCTATTTTACGGATTTTCATCCATTGTCGGAGCAAATTTATTAATTTCGTGTAGCTTGTATGTGCGGGAGGTTATAAGATGTGGGTGTATTTAATAATAAATGGAATTATTATAAATTATGATTAGACATTAGAAAAAAGTGTACAAATAAATAGCATGTTTTGAAGGATACTTTACAACTAAATTTTAATGAATTGATAAATTAACACCACTATTAAAATTTAGTTATAAAGTATCCTTCAAAACATGCTTATATATTATGCACTATTTTCTAATGTCTAATGATAATTTATAATATTTTTTGTTTGTTTTAATTTAAGGCGCGTCAACATCTATGGTCATTGGTGTCTGGAGCCTTCTCAGTGCACTGCTGGCCGCTGGACAGTGTTCTCTCGTTGCTGACAACACTGTCCATCACCGGACAGTAAGCTGTAGAGATTCCTAGGAAGAAAAAAATCTAAGGGTAGCACAGCTGGACTCGAACTCGGGTCCTCCGCGTGGGAACCCAGCATTCTAACAACTTAGAAGTTCCCTTCTCTTATAATAATTTCATTTTATCATTAAACACACACATAGCAACATAACCTTATAACCTCCCTCCCGCACATACAATCCAACAAGTGTCGAGTGTAACAGAAACGTTAGTTTGAAGTGAACTCTCTACACGAAATTGATAAATTTGTTCAGACGATGGATGAAAATCCAAAACCGGTCCGGAATAAAATAAAGAGGGATCGATAAAATATCAGATGTTATCAAACACTGCGCGGACCCATCCACATATTCAATAAAATTTTGTAAAATCCACAAAGAAAAACTATGAAAGAGAGAGTTGTCTGAGTTTTTTCTCCAGATTTATTTTTGTTAACTTTATTATGTGCAATTTTTACATGTGATAGTTTTATGAAGCATGTAAATATAATATAAACAAAACAAGGAATTATCAATTATTATGATCCAGCTTATGGAATAAATTAGACTTCAATAAATTAATATTATCAGTTTTATTAAAAGAAGTTGTTTTTTTTTTTTACCGTAAATACTTGATTTACAAGAATTTGAAATAATTTATCTTAAACTAATATGTACTGTAGCAATTCATTACAAACAAAATGAAATAAAAAATCATATTTAAGAAAGATAAAAAACAAAACAAAAAAAAATAAGAAGAAAGGGAAAAAAAGTGTTCCTAAAGTAAGTAGCCTCTTGAGTGGGTGATCTTGAAAAATGCAGAAGACATATCATGAAGTGGGCACTTGAAGGGGTTCAGCAATGTGGCACAGACAAAAGCCTGAGTGTACCCTAAGTGTGTGCTTTTGTATTGATCCGTTAGGGACCTCCCGTGACCTCAGTGTTCCATATTATATATGGTTCTTTTGTAAAAAATGAATGTGAAACAAAAATGTAATATTAAAATGCAAAAAAATTTATGTGGTTTTTGGTTTTTACACACTAAACCACTAATCCTTTGCCGACTGAAATTGTTTTCAATTTGCTTAGTGGATCGAAGATTTTTACTTTCTCTCACCGCAATACGAGAAACTATTGGTATCGTAAATATTTTTAACTAATGGTTGTATACTGAGTGTGTACAAAATTTCTCAAAACAAAGGATGCGTGATGGATGCCAGAAATATAAAAATATATTTAATTTGAAATAATAAAAAATATAAAGAAAAATGTAACATTCCCTTGCAAAGGGACTATTCAGGTAGAAGACCACCACTGTCTTTTACGAATTCATGAACCTTGTTAGCATTGTCTACCCCTTCTTCTCACAGGGGAAGATTTGAACGAACAATTAGAGGACATTCCTTCAAGACAGTCTGAAACAGACACCGAAGCAGAACACTTCAGGAATCAGTGCCAGATATAAGTTAAAACATAAGAGTTTATTCTATCTAATTTCAGTAAATTAATAAGCATATTGATGTGTTATTGAATTGCATTTAAATATCTTTGAAGAATATATTTATTTAATCTATCAGTGTTTTCTTAATTAATCTTATTACTTCTCTCTCTTAAAACTTACAAACACAAGCACTTTAAAAAACCGCTCGTGCTACACACCAACTACTACTACAAACATACAACAACAGCACACCAAATACATTTCAGATGCTTAAACTTGATTTTCTGTTTAGTTTTGTTTAGGTAACAGTATCGCCTCTGACACAAAGTTTTCGTCAATCAATCAATAGTGTGAATTTATTTAATTTTTTTTTTTTTCAGTTTTTCTCAATTTTCTCATAAATGACTCCAACGATTTTCTTTAAACTTCATACTTAACAACGTTTAGCTTTCCTTTGCCATTTCAAGTACAATGAATGGTTAATTTTCTCTAATCTGCTCTAAAGGTTTTCTTTAAAACTGAAATGCTCAGCACAGATTTAAATCCATCACTTTTATTTGAAACATTTTATCCGGGTTAACTGATTCTTGTACAAGGCTTTTGGTTACCTGTGATTTAGCCTTAAATGTTTTTAATGTATCTTAAACAGTCTTTAAAAAGCTTTGCAAACAGGTTGGTTAAGAGGAAGGCGCCGACAGATAACAAATGTAATCCACCTACCCTCTTTTAATTGCATGTAACTCAAATCTTTTTAAACGTTTAGTAACAGTGCAGGTTTAAATAAAATTTATCAATTACAATATCTGTAAATAATTGCAGGATGAAAAAGTCTCCGGAGTGTTGTTAAAACAGATTTTTTTCTCCGCAATATATGCGAGATTCGACCTAATAAGTAAAAATGTAATGTCGATTTGGGTCCGCAAAGGATTAAAAAGTCATTTTATTAAGCCACATACGGACAATTATTGTTTTTACAAGCTTTATAAGAAATCCAGTTCAAGCTAACACCTAAAGGGATATATGTAGATAAAAATAAAACCTCTACAATTATTACTAAGAAACAAGTGTAACCTCCTCTTCCAAGGAAGTTTATTTTTGGTCGCCAACCCTTTACCAAAAGTACATGTAGCATATAAAAACACAAGAAATACATGGCATGATGAAACTTTTTTTATTCCAAAAGAAGATATTTTCATTCTCTGTATTCAAAACAAAATAATTATTTATTTCAGCTGTTCAAAAGATTATGAGACGAACAAGGCTTGAATCATCATAGACTATGAAAAAATATTGACATGTAAGGATAAGCAAAAGCTTATTCTAAAGAGTTTTGCTATCTAAAAGTTGCCAATACCTATTTTCTGTTTTGCATGCATCCAAAACAATCCAATTCTGGATTTTGCTATATTATATTCCCATCCCAAAAAAATTCCCTAGAAGTATAGGAAAAATTGCTTCGGCACTTAAGCAAAGCTGGTCGCTATGTGGAAATCTTAGACCCGATGTCTATAAAAACAGGAATTAATAGGGAAAATGCTAATGACAGGGTTATCGTTATTGCAAAGAGCACGTTAGGATAAGGGAATGAGGATGTTGATATCCTGGCGAATTTTGCCGTTCAGTTGGGTGAACAATTTCTTTGGTACTTGATCTTAAAGGTCTAGTAAAAGGGTCTCGGTGTAAAAGAACCATTGTTTTTTTTTTTCGATATTTTGTGGTTCGTGACGGTTCATTATATGGACTCATAAGCGGGGTCTGGTTTTGTTGAATTTTTACGAGCGCCGGTGTTCTTTAAACCTGTCTTTGAGGCGTCTTCCGGTCTGGCCATGATACGAAAAAAAAACAATGGTCTTTTTACACCGAAGTACAAAAAGAAAACGAATGGACGTTCTAGAGAAAATAAAAATATATTAGCACAAAAATATCCACAAAAACATAATGAATGACAAAATACACTATAACTCAGGCACTCTTTAAAGTCATTCCCTATACCTAATTAAATTACAATCATTACAGTAAAAGGCACGCACGCCCACACACACACACACACACTTAATATATATTTAAAAAAAAAGGCATGAATATTAAACTAAAGCGTGATGCATGCACCTAAGATTAAATTTCCTTCTAGTTTAAGCAACTTATTTTCTTCCCCTCATTTAAACATAAAACCACCTCATTTAAACATAAATAAACATGATACATAAGAAAGCGTATACATTTTGACTTTGCTCAAATTATTTATTTTAATATCAACTCAAATTTACTATTTTTTATCAACCTTCTTACATATCAATTTACTTTTTAGAAACTTTTAACTTTATATATTCCTTTTCTTCAAACTTGATCTATTTTTATTTGTATGATGTTCTCTCCCCACCTATTGTATTAAAAATATAAAACACTAAGCATACTTAACACTACTATTAAAATTTAATTGTAAATTATTCTTTAAAACATGTTATTTATTACACACAACTTCCTAATCATATTTTATAATATTCTATTTTTGACAATAATAGATTCACACACATACAAACTAACTTAAACCTTATAACCTCCCGCATACAATCAACCAGTACGGTGCGTAACAGAAATATAAAGTAAGCCAATTCTCTATACCAATTAAGGGCCTTATTCAGACGATAGATGAGAATCTAAAACCGGTCAGGAATAGCATAAAAATGCATGCTAAGACGGAAAAAATCCCAGATGTTATCCAGCACTGCGAACTAGTTAACAATATAAAAATAATATATAGTGAATATATAAAATAGATATATAAATATGATTAATATATATAAAAAAAAAGAAGTTAATAATCCCAATATGACAGCGATTGGAAGGAAACACTCAATGAGTCTCCTTATTGCAGTATTCTCAGTTCTGCTGAATTTTCTTATAAGGTGTTTTATAAATATAAAAAAACGTCTATAACGTTTTTATCACGTTTTCATCGATGAACAATGATTTCGCAAAACATTTGGCCAAAGTGGAGAACGCTCAACCTGGAGAAAACGCACAAATCTGGAGGTGACAGAATTAGTGTAATTATTCCAGCATCTCAGTAATCAATGCTAATGAGGATGCTCCAAAGTTACAGACTGTTCGGCATTGGCCTCAGACAACAACTCAACAATTTTTTTTTTTTTAATTTAAGGCGCATCAAAATCTATGGTCATTGGTGTCCGAGCCTTCTCAGTGCACTGCCGGTCTCCAGACAGTGAGCTTTAGAGGCCCCTAGGAAGAAAAAAATCTAAGGGAGAACAGCTGGACTCGAACCCGGGTCCTTCGCGTGGGGGTCCAGTACACTAACCACGTAGCTATCCCCTTCCTTCAACAGAATTATAGAAGCAGTCTAAAATTAAGTACATCTCAGAATTTTAAAAATCTGATACGGTCAAATAACTTACAACCACACCAATAAGAGAAAGTAACAAGTAAAGTTACTATAATGTATAACTTCACTGTTAAGTCAGTGTTAATGAACTTGTTATAATTACGAAAAAAATATAATAAGGTGGAAACATTTATAATATTGTAGAAATAACGTCAATTCTTATAATAACAGTTAATATTCATATTTTGTTTATATATTGGAATTAAACAAAATCAGTATTTAGAACTTCTCCTATTTCCAACATAGATCTATTTCTAGTAAGTTTTAAGCTCTAAATGGCATTCAATTAGGTTTATTTTAGAATCTATGTTTATATTGGAATCTATTTCAGAAGTAAAAAACCTTTTGAGTCATTGGAGAACTAAAGATATTACTAGAATATTATTTGAATTATTTCAGAGACTGCGGAAACTAGATATTGATAACCGGAACTAAAGTAATGCTAATTAAAAAATGGTTATCTGTAAAGGGTAAATACAATTTAATTTTTTTTTATATTTACAGATATAAAAAGTAATTAATGAAAAGTATAAAAATCAAGGTCTTAATTAATATAATTTAGTTTACTAAGAGAGAATAAAAAGCAACGGATAGTGTTCGATAGGCAGAGGTAAACATCTCCTTCTTAGAATACACCAATACCAGAATAGTTGCATCACGAACAAGTCACGAGATACAAATCGCTGTTCTTCTCCTTAACATTAGATATATATATTCTGAATTCTACTTATATAGTATATCTGAACTTTACCAGAATATCTTAAAGTTCTTTTGGTTAATTGAATTTTAGTTGCCACTCAAAAATGCTGAATTACACGCTATTTCTTGAAGAGTTTCTGTAGATGACAGTTTCTTCTGCATAATATCAATTCAATTTCTCTGGATTAGGAATAATAGAATTATTTTTGGTTTAGTTGAGATGACTTGTTTGACTGAACTATTTATATTATTGATTTCTATTGATGGTTTTTGCTTTCTTTAACCTTTTCGTAGGATCGTCGACTACAATAATAAACTGCGCCAAAGGATGCCATTTACTGGGCATCTATCATGTTCATTTAAACAAGTGGTCTAAGCGTTGCAAAATTATAAGGCACTAAACTGAATTATGGCTAACAGAATTTTATATATATATAAAAAAAAAACAGATTCGGAGTTTGAGTCAGTCTTTAACACATAAGCAAAGAACCTACGACAAAAAGCAAACAAGAAGCTGGAGAAGTTTTACGAACAATTAACGAGTCTTAAACCAGTTTCCAAGAAATTCTCTACCAGCTAGGAAAGAGCTGTCCGAAGGAAGATTTAAAAATGTCGTTAATCAAACCTGAGTTCTAATCATCTTCTAAACCAGTGGTCTTCAGAATAAGCCCCAATCTAATTTTATTCGGCCCGCTATTTTATCCCCAGCGCTCAAAAGACTCGTTACAATCAATTAATACCACCAATATTTAGTTCTCTTATATCTCAGTAGGTGATTTACTGTACTGAAATGGGTTTTATAGAGATAAAATCATCTTAGCAGGAAGAATATAATTTAAGTATGTCATGTAAAAGTGTTATGGTTATTATATTATGTGTTTAAGGAAACTAGGAAGTCGCTTAAATAATTCGTTTAAGAAATTCGCGAAATACTTAAAAAAAAAAAAATCTGGCTTGAAACACTCACACAACTTTCTCTTACTCCAGTTCTCAAAATTATAATTGACAAATTTTATAGTGTGTGTACCAAATATAATGAAGTTCGTTGAAAACTGAAAAAACTGTCCGGTAAAAGCGCACTTCCGGTTTACTAATTTTCTTGAAACTCGGAATTTTGGCCATCTATTTATTTCTAATTATTAATTTTGTTTGGATGATAGAATTGTATAATCACTTAAGAAAAACATAACCCCACCACTCCTCCAAAAGTGCCCTTAAATGAATTTTCCCAGAGAAATGTTTTAAATAAAAGTTGTAGATCTTTGTATGTTTAGTTTATATAAGAAGTTTCAAGAAAATCGTCGGAGATATTTTTGAGAAAATCGCGAAAATGCTGAAAAAAATCATGTAGTAAAGTGGTAATGTAAACGCACTTCCGGTATGTGTAGTTGATATACCAAGTTTGAAGAAAATCGACGGAGCTGTTTTTGAGAAAAACGCATAAACGTAAAAAAAATCCAACAACTAAACTGGTACTTCCGGTTGAGGAATTTTGACAGATGACCTACTGTCAGATGCCATTGTGATACCTAAACGGAATATCAATTTTGAACTTTCTACGGTTTTTCGTTTTTGAGCTATGCTGCTCAAATACACACACTCACACACAGACCATTTGCTTAAAACCACTTTTTTGGACTCAGGGGATCTCAAAACGGATATTTCCGGTGAAAATTCGATATCTAAAATTTGACAAGATTACAATACTTCCTCTTACTAGGAGTAGGAGGAAGTAAAAATATAAAATCATACTTCCGGTTAAAATTCTACAAATTTGGCATTTAATTCTATGGTTGATAGGGAAAACGGTATAAGTTATGTTAGAACGCAATATTCCTTTTCTTTTTTTTCTATCAACCACAGAATAAATACACTTAATTTCCCTCTGACTTAGTATAGTTAATGAAACCTATACGGTATTCTGAAATAGCCTGAGAAATAAGCGATGAAGTCATTGGTTGCCTGGAATCCCTCCAACATCAATTCTCTTTAAAAAAATGTAAATAATTACGTTAGGTCTTTAATATATAATGTGTAATGTAGTTAATGTGCAAAGTTTAAACAAAGTCATTTTCGAGAAAATAATGGTTAAAAAAAAAATAAAAAAAAAGAAAAATAAAAAAAAAGGAAGAAAATTTCACTCAAACTTCCGGTTGACTTATTTTTGACCGAAATCTTCCTGGCGAATCCGGTGGTAATAAGCTAACGAAATAAAAGTTTGAGCTTCCGGTGACTTTTTTCTCGTTCATGAGATATAAGTTTCATGCATATACATTACATTCATTCGCTAAAGCATTTTTTGTGTACTTAGGGACTTAAAACAAATGTAAATTTCCCGGTAAAAGACCATTTCCGGAGAAAGTAAAAAATCTCTGAAAGTTGAACACTGAATTGAATAGCAACTTATGGCCAAGTCTAAAATCCAAGTACAGTAAACTCCGGATTATCCGTGTGCGGATTATCCGTGCATGAATTTAATTTAAAAATTCAACCCACTGGTCAAGGGGTTGTCTCATTAATGAAACAACATTACCACAATGACCTTATTAAAAGCCTTTGTAATGAAGCCTACATAGGCTATCCGTTGCCAGGCCCATGCGATGCATGTGCTTATTTAATCTACAATGGATTTGATTAAATTTTGGAAAAAATGACATTACTGGATGCATACATGGTGTAACTCAATCTTGGAACAAAATAAAGCCAATAACACTCGTTCGATCGTGGAGGAAAATTCTACCAAATGTAGAAGGTGATTTTTTTTGGATTCTATCGAGCCCGAGACAAGTGAAACAGTATCTGAAATGAGTGAGCTTATGGCAAATTTAGATGGCTTTGAAAATGTTGATAGAGAAAAATATTGAGGAGTGGTTTGAACATGATTCATAAATGGAGGTTTCAAATAATGAGTGATAGATAGATAGATTCTAACGGGGGAATTGGCTCTTCAGCCTACGCCACCGCGACACCCCCAGGATCTATTGTGGCACCCCCCGAGTTGGAGACCCTCCCCCTGTCCTTAACTGGACTGTGGAATTGGGGGGGGGCTCCCAGGTGGTCAATCAGAGCACCTGCCATCAGAGCACCCTCTCCAGTCCTGCTTGCCTTAAAAGACTTAATAGGTCCGAGAGAGGGCCCTGGCTGAGGCTTGTTGGCACCAGCTTCTCTTTACCAAAGAGGCGGTACCTTAGCCAGACCAGCCCCTCGCACTGACATACCACATGCAGTGCCGTCTCCTCTTCCTCCTGACAAAACCTACATAGGCTATCCGTTGCCAGGCCCATGCGGTGCATGTGCTTATTTAATGTACAATGGCCAGTAAGAACGCCAACTGCTATCCTTATGGCCACCCGGCCTAATTGGAGTAGTTCCGCAGTTAGCTTGGGCGACTGGCTATGAATAAACGTTTTCGCCTGCCTCTGGCCTGGAGTTTTGACCCACCATTCCCTTGATCGGTCCTGCATCCATAGCTTAATGGATGCACTCCTGAGGCATCTTGAGACACCACAGAACGGCTCCGGCCCGATAAGTGCTCTCATTGAACCCTCCGGGGCCAGGCGGTCCGCCGCCTCATTGCCTCTGTAACCCGAGTGCCCAGGTACCCAAACCAGGAAGACCTTATTATGGCTACTAATTTCCCTGAGTGCACCTAGGCAGTCCCACACCAGCCTTGAGCTGATCTCCCACGAGTCAATTGCCCGCAGAGCAGCCTGGCTATCCGAATAAATGACGACTCTGGAGATATACACTCCCCGTCTTCTTATTTCGGCGGCGCAGATAATAATCGCGACTATCTCCGCCTGATAGACCGTAGCTAGCCTTCCCAGGCACATCGAGATATTACATCTCGGATGAGCCCCGTACACGCCTGCTCCCACTCCATCTTCCATCTTGGACCCGTCCGTGTACCACATAGATTCGCCTGTAATTGGCGGCCCATTCTTCCATGCCCCTCTGTCTAATATCAAGACTTTGAAGGGTTTTTGGAAGTCATACCTAGGAGTCATTATGTCCGTAGGCAGGCCCAAAGTCGGGTCCGGCTCCAAATAATGAGTGACGCGGATATTATTTCCAATCTCATTCAACCAGAAGCTGAAAATGGAGAAGAAGAAATTATCAATCGCATTAGTCACAACACGGCCCTGAATTCTGTTGACACTTTGTTGGAGTACATTGACCAATGGAAATGCGAGTATAACATAATAGCTCTTAGAAAAATTCGAACTGATATTAAAAAAAATCATTAAAAGATTCCTGCAAACAAACCAAAATCACAGATTTTCTAAATAATAATGAGCATTAAACATGTTAAAATAATTGTCTGCCTTAGACATGTGTAATATGTTGTATTTTAGAAATAAATAATTACAGTTCGGATTATCCGTGTTTTTCGATTATCCGTGCCGCCTCTCCCCACCATTAGCCCGGATAATCAGGAGTTTACTGTACCTCTAAAAAAATTAATAAATAACTAAATCAATCAATTCTCACTGCAAAAATGTTTTAAACAAAAAATGATTTTTAGATTACTGAATGAATATTTATTACTTTGCTACTAGATAAATAGATCACGGCAACTAGTTGGTTTTACGATGTACGTATATACAAATTTTATTAATTAGAATTGAATATAATGTTGAAATTCCGGGTTTCAAAAAAAAATCGGATAACCGGAAGTGCGTTTACATTACGACATTACTAAATAATTTTTTTCACTTTTTCGCGATTTTTTAAAAAAAAGATCCCGACAATTATCTTGAAACTTCCTATATAAACTAAATATACAGAGATCTACAACTTTTATTTAAAATATTTCTCTGGAAAAATTCATTTAAGGACATTTTTGGAGGAGTGGTGGGGTTATGTTTTTCTTTAAAGTACTATCATAGTTGATTATACAATTCTATCATCCAAACAAAATTACTTAGAAATAAATAGATGGCCAATATTCCAAGTTTCAAGAAAATTAGTAAACCGGAAGTGCGCTTTTATTGGACAGTTTTTTTTTTCAGTTTTCGACGAATTTAAATAAATTTGGTACATAAACTGTAAAATTTGTCAATTATAATTTTGAGAACTGGAGTAAGAGAAAGTTGTGTGAGTGTTTCACACCAGATTTTTTCGATTGTAATATTGTAGAATAAATTCTTCATAGCATGTAGTTCATTATTTAAATTTATATGTGATCAATATTTTGATAAGAAATCATTACGTAAATTGGTCAAACCCTTATAATAAAAATAAAAAAAAATCTGGTGTGATACACTCAGACAAAGTTATCTTACCTGTAGTTTACAAAATGTTAACAGTTAGTATACCAAATTTTAAAAAATTCTTCGTTGTTTTTATGGAGAAAATCGTGAAAACTAGTAAACGCATTTCCTGTTTACTAATTTTGTTGAAATCCGGAATTTCAGCAATCTAATTAATTTTGTTTAGATGGTAGAATTGTATAATCAACTAAGATAGCACTTTAAATGATTTTACCCGGAGAAATATTTCAAATAAAAGTTGTATCTCTTTATATTACGTAATTCACATTCTTAGTTAAAAAAAAATAAAAAAAAATCGTACGAATTGTTTTAGAGAAAATACTAGAAAAGTGAAAGCAATCTATTCAGTAAAGTGGTAGTTCCTATTGGGAAATTTTGACAGATAATTTACTATCTGATCCCATATGGATATCTAAACAGAATATCAAGTTTAAACTTTTTGCACTTTTTTTTTTTGGACTTAGGGAATCTTAAACCGTATATTTCCGGTGAAAACTCGTTATCGAAAATTTGATACGATTACAATACTTCCTCTTACAATGGAGTACGAGAAACTAAAAACTGCTTTTCACTTATTCAACTCGCTAGGAGTTAAGTTCTTCACAAAGACTTGTAATTTTCATCAAGTTGATATCTCAAATTAAAATTTCTTAATCTTTATCCGTTTTAAGATTAAAAACATTGACCTATTTCGTGAAGGTCTATTTATTAAAAAAAAAAATAGTAGGCGAGGAAGTTTTGTATAATAACGTTTTACCAAAACAATCTAACCTAAAGGAAGGGAATAGCTAAGTGGTTAGCGTACTGGACTCCCATGCGGAGATCCCGGGTTCAAGTCCAGCTGTGCTGCCATTAGATTTTTTTCTTTCTAGGAGCCTCTACAGCTCACTATCCGGCTATCCGGTGGTGGACAGTGTTGTCTATAACGAGAGAACACTGTCCGGAAGCCGGCAGTGCACTGAGAAAGCTTCAGGCGCCAAATGACCATAAATGTTAACGAGACTTAAATTATAAAAAAAAAATCTAACCTAAATAAAAACTAATACTTAAGTTCAAACTTAAGTTTAAGCATAAGTTCTATGTCAATTTGCAAACTAGAAAGGACCAGCAATAATCTGAGCGACACTGTATATATTTTGGAGCTCCAAAGTAAATGAATCAGATAATTTTGGATCCTAGACTGATAGGGAATCCAATAATTTAGAGAACTATACTAAGGGTCTATCGGTTAGCCAAGTGCTAGCGGCTCTCGAGTCCATGTTTTGTTAACTTTCAACGATATTCATGCAGTCTAAAAATTGAAAATCTGTTTGTGAATATCAGGGTCATTACATTAAATGGAACTGTGTTTCCAAATGCCTTTTTGTTTGTTAATTTGTGTCAAATAGGCCAGGTAAGTTAATAAATATTCATTATAAAATAAATTTGGAGTATTTATTGCTTTCATCGTTTTGTTGGACGATGCGAGGCTCTTTGTTAAAATTTCTATAGCTCAAATGTAAATATGCACAAATGTAATCATCGTTTCTTTCAATACAAGCGAATCACGCTAAACATAAATAAATACATAAACACGCTACGATACCCCTAAGTCGCCTAATTATTACCAAATTCACTTTTCCGATGACGCACTTCCGCCGACTCACCTTATCTGATTATTTCAACTATTTTCTAAACAAACAAATGAAATATTTTCTCTAAAATTAGAATGGAAGTTTTAAAGTTAATATTTAGAAAGGTTTCAACATGTGCACAATCACAACCTCATATTATAGGGCTGAAACTGTGTACGAGAACAGGTTGGGTTAAAAAGTAGCTCATAAAAGGATAATCTACAATATTGTGATACAACTCGACAGGTTGGGGATATTCAATAAAAAAAGAGTATTTATATATATATAACATTCTTTGTATGAGGGAGGAAGGAGTTAGAGTGTTGTTTGCATAGGGTGTACCACAGAACTTGCCAAACTTAGGCACAGTGCCACCATATGTGAATGTAATATACACAAACTCACAAAGCCAGCGATACAATTTCACATACATAAACACACATACACACACACACAATACACATACAAAATGGTTGGATGTCCCAGATTTTTCCTCACCAACGATAAATATCTCTCTACCACTTTTGCCATAATCTCACCTACACCCACATACAGACAAACATACACAATATCCTATATTGAACTCCTCCTATACTACCCCTAACACTACATGTACTTTGTATACACAATATACTCGCTGATATCAGATACTCCTCCCACAATAGTTTTGAAAAATAAATCAATCCACTTCCATTATGAATAATGGACTATTTGTAATTATACAATGAAAAAGATAGAATTTATTTTAAAGCAATTCTCAAAAATTTACGAACAATTTATTTTTAAGCAATTCTCAAAATTTCAAAACCTGGAATTTAATAAATTCTTCAAAAATCATACAATTTATTAATGCTTTGTCTCAAAGAGAGGATGGAACCGTACAATATATGTATATAAACCGTACACATATATATATATAAAATAACCATTTAAAAGACAGTTTAAGTCTTACCAAAGATGGTTCTTACCAAAGATTAGTGGCTGGTCGAGGTAAATTTTTAAATGGGGTGGTTGCATATACAGCATGTACAACCGATTGCATGATTTTTTTCTAATTCTCTATAATTGGTTTGAGAAGGAGAGAAATTGGGTAGATGTTCGAGAAGGAGAGTAATTGGGTTAGATAGATAAATGAACTAGAAGTAAAGCTGAACACTGTATGATAGAAAAGTAGCACAAGCTGTCTGGACTTTACACTAAAATATATAAAATGGTAGTAAGAGATTTAGGGTGAGAAAGAGAAAGGTTGTTGACGCGCTATGACTGCTGTGTGAACTCTGCTGCAAGACTGACGATACACTCTCCCGTAGCGTATTTAAACAGTTTCTTCCACTCTATTCTGGCCTAAGCTAGAGAGTGATCCTGTCAAATTTTATGTCTCTCTCTCTCTGTTATGGACCCCTCTCTTCGGATACTATTCCAAATTGCTAGATCAGCAAACACTTATACGCTCTAATTATTATAAAGGGAGTTGTGACAGCACACAATGATTGCAATGCTGTTCACAGGAGAATGAAAGACAGTGGTGCACCAAACAGAACCATCAACATCATACAAGCAAAGGCTATTGAGAGAGCATAACTCCCAGGACTGAGGCAGGCTAGAACCGAAAAGAGTAGGCTAGCATTGAGTTTCCAAAACGGCGAATATTTCGTTTACCTAGACGTTGGATAAAAGTGACTGATTCCTAGTAATTAAATAATTTTATAGATTAAAATTATTAGTAAACCAGTGTGCGCTTTATTTTCAGTTTTGATTTTCTGTTTCGACAACAAATTAAACGAAAACAAAAACTATAAAATTTGTCCATTTAATTTTGAGAATGGAGTAAGAGAAAGTTGTGTGAGTGTTTCACATAGATTTTTTTTTCTTTTAACAAGAAACAAAAATCGCTTAACATGAAAAGATTTCACTTCTCGGACATACAAAATATTCCTGTTTTCTGCAGTCACACCGTCACGCAGATTTTTTAGCTTATTTTTTTTTTCGTTAGCACGAACAAAATAAATAATAGCTGCCATTGTTGCTAGGTTTTCGCTTGTCTTTGAGTAGGTAAAGGCATCACCATTGTCAAAACATTTCAGTTAGTTTGCGAATTCGGTGAATTTTGTGTTTTTTTTTTTGTAATTTTAATACATAAACTTATTTTTTTACGTGCACAACGGCAAAGAAATCTGCACGAAAATGTCAATGTGTAAGTAATAGTCACACTAAGACATCTCTCGCAGTGTGCCGACCTTGGTCAGGTCGGTGACCAGTGTGATTTAGGTCAGTGGCCAAATTGGCGACAGATGGTCGCCCGTCGGTGATTATCAAAAAGTCTTAATAGATGGTAGCCAGGTGGCCTTGAGTGTTTGTTGGCCCTTGTATGAAAGGAATATCGGCCAGGTGGCTTCTGTACACTGGTCGCATAATGACCCCTGTTTGTAAGGGTTTTAGCGGTGCTTCTCTTTGACCGTGTGTATTGACCCTTGTTTGAAAAGGTTTTTGTTTGGCGCGGTTCTTGACCTGAAGATAGTGGCTGGCTGGAGCCACTAGTTATAAATTATCCTTTCTTCTTGTTATCATATTGATATGACATATAAATTATATCCTTTCTTCTTGTTATCATATTGATATGACATTACAAAAACAAAACGCTATTTTATCGTTTAACACGAAATTCTTTTAACATGAAAAAATATTTAGGTCTCCTCTGTTTCGTGTTTAAACATTTTTCACTGTATATTCTTTTTAATCTTTTATATATTCCAAAATCTTACTATGTTACTTATTCCATTTTTGAATATACTTATATAAAGTATCATTCTATTATAAAGTTATTAACACTAATTAATTTAACGCTAATGACCCCCAGAATGTTGTTGCGCCAAAAAATAAAACAAACCAAAAAAAAAAACTAATTATTTTAAAGTAAATAAGCGAATAATCTCATTGGATTATCTCATTCGCGTAATATATATATAATTATGTCATTCTAATAATATAAATAAATTCATTTGAATGACGAAGATGTGTCGCCAGCCAAATCTCCTTAATTCGCTCATCTTTGATGTATAAATATAAACATTTAAATTATGATGAATACATTATTAAAAAAAATAATTCTACTGAAACAAAAACAAAATTATTATTACAGGGTGTTTGTACTTTTGGTTACCCCCCTCAAAGTGAACAATGAAAACTGCAAAGAATTTCCATGCAATATGTGACTAACATTCCTGTTACAAACTTTTATAGAATCTACATTTTCACAGCCTAGATTTTTAAGCGAAATTTTACTGTTTATATTACGATATAGCGCTACCCAGGATGGAAATTTAGATTTCACACCTGGTTTCACTTAATAACTCTTATTTGTGGCGATTATCTGAATCTGCATCTTCTTACATAAACATAGTTTTATATTTTGGTATTATAATTCATATTATACTACAAAAAAAAAAAGAAGCCTCTCATATTGCCCAGTTACATGATGTTAATTGTAACAGAATTATATTACTAAGTTGGAACTCTGTTAGAGGTTTTATAAAAATATATAACTTGATATGACTCTTTAACATGATATATTGCAAATCTTAATAAAAGATTAATAAACTTTTCAGATTAATGGCCGTTAAATAAGACAAGTTAATATTCCATAAGGTGATTTTTGTTGGAAACCAATGGTTGGCAAATTGCTATTTCCATTTGGGTTTGGTGTAGAGTGGTTATGAGCGTGAACATGTAATTGTGACGGTCCCAAGTTCGAGTTCGCGTGTTCCGTGTATAACTCTACTTAATTTGTATGATTTAAAAAAATATTAATAGTTCTTTCCTTCCGGGCTACGTAATTCGTAATTTCTAATTTGATATTTGAACGTTTAAGCCCGCCTGAAAAAAATAGGCATTACAAGTTTCTTTCGGATAATATAATTATTTAGAAAATAATCAATATGAGAACAGTTTCTATCTGACTTGTTCTTCCTAGCTTCTTTAGATGGATATTTAAATACTTTACTAACTCAGATCATGCCTGTATAGGGTTGTAGCGACCCCACGGGTTTCCACAGCTCAGTACTGCATGCACTTCGTCAGAATAGTACCCAATAGGCTCTACTCTTTACAGACAAGCATAAAACACAGTACACAAACTAGGGTCTACGTCCCTCTTCCTAGGAGCCTCTACAACTCATAGTCCGGTGATAGGCAGTGCTCTCTGCAGCTAGAGAACACAGCTTGGACGCCGGTAGTACACTGACAAGGCTCCGGGGTGCACATGAGATCTTTCAGGTTGCAGTGCAATAATTCCCTACAACAATCTACATCTACAACTCAGATCAATATGTAAATTTGTTAGACATATATCCAATAGTGAAAAAAATAATTAAAATATTTCAGCCTACAATCCAAGTTCTTGAGCTAAGATTACAAAAAGGAAGCTTTCAATAAAGTTTGTGAATATATAGGTACTTTAATTATTTAATTATCACTTTAACATTTCAACAACTGTCTAAATAACTAACTTTAATTATCTATTTGTTTTTTTTTTGTGTTTTTACTTTAGATACTTATTTTTGCCTTGTTTTTATATTTAGTTATTCTGTTTTTTTGTCTTTCATTTACTTGCTTTTCATTTTAGTGTACGACCCCCAGCTAAAATAATGTAATTTGCTTTAGGAAAAGAAATTAATTATTTTTTATGTTAGATTAAAGATTTTTCATTTAACAAAAATATTTTTAATTTATTCCATTAAAACATCTTTAAATTAATATTTTGCGATTTATTGTTAAACACAATTTAACTTAACAATACTTTTTACAACCACTTTTCTTTATTTGATAAATACAATGAGAGAGTGAAACTTATTGCTAGAATTAATTAAACACTTTCCATGAAAATGAATCCACTTTCTTCAATTCTTGTTAACTCATGCAAAATAAGATGATGGGGTTTGGAAAGAAGAAGCGAAAGGATAACCCTAAATTTCACAGGAAAGAAAGAGGGGGGCCGGGCGTTATGAGGCAGGGGTTGGGCCTTAGCTCAGGATATTACCCGGCATTCCTCAACTAAAATAGAAAGAGCCTTCATACTCTCTACTTTCTAAGCTATTGCTACTATCAGAAGGATGGGAATCATTCATTTTCTTGGATACAAGCAATTCAATTTCCAATCTAAAAAATAATATTACATTTTTTTTTATTCCTTAAATTAACTTTATTTTGAATGTAATTTAAAGAACATCCAATAAGGAAATTTTAAATTAAATTTTAGTTGAGCTCAAACATTATAAACAGTAATATCTTTTTAATTAATATAAGTAATTAATATTTTTATTAATTTCACGTTGTCTGATATACCTACTTTCGTTTTCCATTAAAGTCTTTACACAGATTGGTATATTTCAATAGTTATTGAATTTAAACTACTTATAAAAAAAAAATTGCACCACCAGGAAAGTTGCAGGGTTTAAATTTTCACACTTTATTTAAGTTATCCTAAACTGTTAATGATTTAAATAGGGAAAATATGACATGAAATGTCTTACATCAGAAAACTGAAATGCTGCTTGCTACGAGAGCAAGTAAAGCTGCGTGCTACGAGTTCATCTTAAAATATAGACCTAGAGAAAGCTTATGATTCTGTCCTCACTAACCTGTTTTGGAAAGAGCAATAGAACGTTTTGTTAAGCATATTTATCAGCAACATCATGTGACTTTAAGGCGCGATATTCCTTTAAAAAAAAATCCTCCATTTAAGATACTTAGGACTAAGCCAACACTTTTTAAAATTTACCACACTCTCCATATCTCAAGCAGAAAGGATTGTTACCGTTTATAAAAGTTTTGCAGCAATTTCTCACAAAAAGCTTCGTAATGCAACAATTTTTCTCATTTCAAAATCGAAAAACTAGAGCGTTTTCTAGCAATTTTCCCATAAAAAAAAACACTAAAGCATTTCTTTTTTTTAACATTACCGGTTTTAAAATTTGATTCAAAATTCTCTAATAATTTTTTGTTTCTTTCGTCCATCTGATTTTAGGACATTAATTATATTATTTAATCAAATTTTCTTTATTTCGTTCCTTTTCGTTCATTTTTCTAAGAGAAACAGTATAGTCATTTGATTTTTTTATTCTTTGGAGAAAGATTTGCTATGCGATAATAATTCAAAGACCCGTTGTAATGTTAAAATAAAAAATTTACGTAGAAAAAATATACGAACAACTTGGAATTGAAGGTTTTCTCTATTAAGAGATGAACGAAAAGCAACTGAACACTAAATTTGTTTTGAATAGCTTCTGATAATCAGCTGATTATGGCAATATTGTTTCAGTTAAAAGACGTGTTTTTAATTTTGTATACTGCAAAGAATTATTTTTTATGTTATCCAAGTCTGGGGATTTTTGAAGAGTATGAGTTAGTTAGACAAGTGTTTTGCGATTCAATACACAAAAAATCAGTTGACAAAATAGAATTTTATTATTATCTTGGACACCCAATGTTACGTATTTTATCAATCATATTATACAGTATCGTAAACAATAACATCAGTTACAACATATCTATTGATTTTCGAGATTTAGACTGGCCGAGCACTACTTTCATTGATAATTCAGTTATCAAATTTCATTTTAATTTAGAATTATTTGCAACAAATTGAATAGTTCACATCCCTTTAAAAATAATCTGGTATGAAACAGTCACACAACTTTCTATTACTCCTGTTCTCAAAAATTATAATTGACAAATAAATGTTATAGTTTGAGTACCAAATTTAACGAAATTCGTCGAAAATTGAAAAAAAAAAAAAACAGTTCAGTAAAAGCACTTCCGGTTTACTAATTTTCTTAAAACTTGGAATTTTGGCCATCTATTTATTTCTAATGATTGTTGGATGATATAGAGTGGAATAATCAACTATGATAGCACTTAGAGGAAGCGGTAAACCGCCACCCCAACCCCTAAAAGTGCCTTAAAGGAATTTTCCCAAAGAAATGTTTTAAATAAAAGATGTAGATCTTTGCATGTTTAGTTAAACGAAGTTTCAAGAAACCTCGTCGGAGCCATTTTGAGAAAATCGCGAAAAAGGGTGAAAAAATCATTTCGTAAAGTTTAAAAAACGCATCGGTCATCGAATTTTTTCAAATCGCAAACATTTCAACAACATAGTTATTGTTATAAGAACATTATAAGAAGGCAGGAATGTCGAATAAACTGAAATAGCACATTAGATGAAAATCTAACCCCACCCCTCCCTGGAAGTGCCCTTATATTAATTTTCCCGGAGAAATATTTCAAATAAAAGTTATAGCTCTTTGTATTTGTAGTTGATGCTACAAGTTTAAAGAAAATCGTCGGAGCCATTTTTGAGAAAATCGTAAAAACGAAAAAAAAAAAACTAGTAAAGTGGTACTTCCGGTTGAGGAATTTTGACAGATAACGTACTGTCAGATCCCATGGTGATACCTAAACGGAATATCAAGTTTCAACTTTTAACGGTTTTTCGTTTTTGAGCTATACTGTTCACATACATATATAAGAGAAAGTAAAAAGAAAAGCACTTTGTACACAACAGTCCTTCACTCCTAATTATACAAAATATCTTCAGATAGGTTTTGCCCTCTCTTCTACTATATTTTAGATTCTCGTTTTTACATGTCTCGTTAAAGTTTTCTAAGTTCGTTACTTTAGAGATAGATAAATTTAAGAATAGATATGCAAACTTGTTATGATTTTATTGCTTATCTTACGAAACAAAAAGATTTCTTTTGGTATAAGTGGAAAAAATTGCACTATGTATACGCTCCCTAGCCAAAACATTGCCTTCTGATTTTAGTGATCTTATTCAAGATAGTGAGGTGAACTTTTTGTCTCATGTGAGCAGGTGGTCGTTAGAATGATTTCGGTACGTATAAAGCTTTCCATCCTTCAACTCTTTTATTAAAGGGTTGCATGCACAATATGTTTCTTGTTTTACTGCGGATCTTTTTACTGCATTTCCTTTTTTCTTTTTTTCTTACATCCCCTGACATACTAAAAGGTCGTAACAGCCACTAGCAGGGACCACCCTAGGAAGCAAGGAGCCCTACGCAACATTCTACATGGAGTCACTGACATATATTTCTTTATTATTGTTATTATTATTTTTATTTATTTAAACCTGATTATTCCTATATTTATTAACAGAGAAACTAAAAGATAGGTTAAATTTTTCTATTATTTTTCTAAATATCTTGGAATTGAGTACGACGGGTGCTATGATGACTACCCCCACTGCGGCCTTGGAGGTCCTGTTAAACCTTCCACCACTCCACATTTACGTCCAAGGCGTTGCAAGAGCAGTTGTGGCATGACTACAACAGGGACAAGCGCCCATTTATCCCAGGCATACTGGGAAGCATCAAGACCTATGGGAGGAGCTGGAGGCGGACCCGATTTTGGGCCTGCCTACGGACATAATGACTCCTAGGTATGACTTCCAAAAACCCTTCAAAGTCTTGATATTAGACAGAGGGGCATGGAAGAATGGGCCGCCAATTACAGGCGAATCTATGTGGTACACGGACGGGTCCAAGATGGAAGATGGAGTGGGAGCCGGCGTGTACGGGGCTCACTCGAGATGTAATATCTCGGTGAGCCTGGGAAGGCTAGCTACGGTCTTTCAGGCGGAGCTAGTCGCGATTATTATCTGCGCCGCCGAAATAAGAAGACGGGGAGTGTATAACTCCAGAGTCGTCATTTATTCGGATAGCCAGGCTGCTCTGCGGGCAATTGACTCGTGGGAGATCAGCTCAAGGCTGGTGTGGGACTGCCTAGGTGCACTCAGGGAAATTAGTAGCCATAATAAGGTCTTCCTGGTTTGGGTACCTGGGCACTCGGGTTACAGAGGCAATGAGGCGGCGGACCGCCTGGCCCGGGAGGGTTCAATGAGAGCACTTATCGGGCCGGAGCCGTTCTGTGGTGTCTCAAGATGCCTCAGGAGTGCATCCATTAAGTTATGGATGCAGGACCGATCAAGGGAATGGTGGGTCAAAACTCCAGGCCAGAGGCAGGCGAAAACGTTTATTCATAGCCACTCGCCCAAGCTAACTGCGGAACTACTCCAATTAGGCCGGGTGGCCATAAGGATAGCAGTTGGCGTTCTCACTGGCCATTGTAGATTAAATAAGCACATGCATCGCATGGGCCTGGCAACGGATAGCCTATGTAGGTTTTGTCAGGAGGAAGAGGAGACGGCACTGCATGTAGTATGTCAGTGCGAGGGGCTGGTCTGGCTAAGGTACCGCCTCTTTGGTAAAGAGAAGCTGGTGCCAACAAGCCTCAGCCAGGGCCCTCTCTCGGACCTATTAAGTCTTTTAAGGCAAGCAGGACTCGAGAGGGTGCTCTGATTGACCACCTGGGAGCCCCCCCAATTCCACAGTCCGGTTAAGGACAGGATAGTGGGAGGGTCTCCAACTCGGGGGGTGCCACAATAGATCCTTGGGGTGTCGCGGTGGCGTAGGCTGAAGAGCCAATTCCTCCGTTAGAATCTATCTATCTATCTAAATATCTTGGAAAATATTATTTTTCTAAATGGTGGGTCATAGCTGATTTTGGCTTTTTCTAGACCCCGGGAGGAGTGTAACCTGATTTTGACGAGGTTTAAAATGATGTATAATAAAGATGGGGGAAATATAATAAAGATGTATAATAAAAATGATGTAATAACAAATCTGCGTTTTTTATTATTGGGGATTAATGCACTGCGACCTGAAAGATCTACTGTGCCCCTGGAGCCTTCTCAGTGCACTGCCGGCCTCCGGATAGTGTTCTCCCGTTACAGACAACACTGTCCATCACCAGTCAGTAAGCTGTAGAGACTCCTAGGTAGAGAAAACTAAGGCAGCATGCTGGATTCAAACCCGGGACCTCCGCGTTGCTAGTCCAGCGCACTACCATTGAGCTAATCCCTTCCTTCTCCCTTGGCTTATGTCAGTTAACTAGGGACGGAGACCCTAGTTTGTGTACTGTGTTTGTCCTTGTCTGTAAAGGATAGAGGGTGTATGTAGTTTAAGTGTATTGTGTATGTTTTGAGAAGTGCATGGAGTAAGAGAGGGCCGTTAGTCCACATTCCAATCTAGTTTTAGACTATTTAATATACTATTTATAGCAACCATGGTAATAACCATGGTTAACAGATCCTAAACATGGCTAAATGAAATGATTGCAAACAAAAAAAAAATTAATATTCAACAATTAAGTGAAATGCATTCACGCAATACCGCGCATCACCAACTTCCCGGGGGTGACAGGGAGCTGGAGCCCTTCTAGTAAATAAATGAATAAAATAAATAAATCAAAGCTATATAAATTACGGTAGGATAAAATCATGTAAGTGTGAAACATTTACAATTAAAATCCGTTAAATTCTATAAATATTCAATTATCGGTAAAAATATGGCTAGTGATAGTCAGCAAAAAAACAATATATGTAAGCATAAACAAATGAATATGTTAAATGTATATTAAATTATATAAAATAACATTAAAAAAAAAAACAAAAAAATTATAACATATCCATTTGGGATTTCATTGGTGCGCTATGGTAGCAGATAACTGTGTGGTGTATGTGTGTGTGTGTGTGTGTGTGTGTGTGTGTGTGTGTGTATGTGAGTTTAGACAAAAATAAATAAAGATTTGTTTAGTTGTAGATGCCAACGTGTTGTCTCGGGCACACTGATCATATAAATAGCTGGCTCAGATAGGACTAGTAATATTAACACTGTAACTACCAAATAACGACTATAATAGTTTTATTCTATAGAATGTCAGCCAATCATAATGTTATATCGTAAAACTCTTTGACTTCCACATAAAAATGATTCAAGTGAAAAAATAAAATAAAATAAATTCTACAATATTAAAATATAATTTACATTTGGAAAAACTTCATTAAGTGAAACACGCACTAAACAATCTGGAGGCTATTCAAAACAATTTTGGAATAAGAATGACTCATCAAAGAGGGGTTTACTTTCATCAAAAATGATGCACTACTAGACTTAGATTTCATTAAATAAAAAAGGAAAATATAAACAAGTAATTTAACCCGGTTCTATTAATATAGTATGGTCATTTTTACTTTCATTTACTACCTTTAGAGGAACTATTGCATTGTCAAATCAGATTTTCGAAATAGTGTTAAATATTTTTCTTTTTAAACATTTTTATTGATTTTCACAAGTGCATAATGTTTCATGCAATAAGGGATGAGTGCAATGGGTTGTCGGCAGTCTAAGATGCTGTAATGTGATAACAAGAAGGAAAATATATAATTTTTAATTATAAAAAATTATAACTAGAGGTGCCAGCCAGACGCTATTATTCAGGTCAAGAGCCGCGGTCAGTTCACGGTCAAAGGGACCGCCCGCCAAAGACACACCGATTTCAACAAGAAACCCTTTTAAAAGGGTCATTATACGGTCAGTACACAGAAGCCACCTGGCCAATATACAAAAATCAACAAATCACTCAAAAGACCGACCACCTGGCTACAGTCCTTTGATAACTACCATCACCTGTTGCCACACCTGTTCGCCGACCTATTCAATACCTAGGGTCAACACACGGCAATAAACAAACACTCAAAAGACCGACCACCAGGCTACAGTCTTTTGATAACCGCCAACACCTGTTGCCAGACCTATTCAAGACCTAGGGTCAACACACGGCAAGAGATGTTTTAGTGTGACCCGTAACTACAGACTTGTCAATGTGTGAGTGATGGCAATATAACGTCTCAGCAGGAAGTGGGGAGGATTATTCTTCAGTATTTTATCAGCGTAACATCAAGATCCTACGAGTGACATAATTCATACATACGGACGGAGCTTTGAGTTGCGGGATCCGATGTCTTTCACGGACCTCTCTCAGGCATCTGGTTGGCTTCCTCACTGGGCATTGTGGTTTAAGGAGATATCTCTATACAATGGGACTCATGCCTGATCCCTGTTGTAGAGTTTGTGAGAGGGATTAGGAAACACCCATGCATTTGATGACGGAGTGTTTGGGCTGTGAGGAGATTAGGTTTAGGACCTTCGGCCGGAATAGGATATCGGCAGAGGATCTTAAGCTGTGTCCTTTTAAGGTTTTGGTCCGATTTGTTCGGTCTGGTAAAACCTGGGACTGGACTTTTGTTCCAGACCCAGTAGTTGTTATTCTTTAGAGGGCCCAGGGAGGCTTTGGATAGCGTAGGGGTTTGCCCTCCTCTTCCTTGAATAATAATAATAATACATGCAATAAGTAAAATAAAATAACATCTGAATAATGTGTGCGTTGGCTAAGGCCGCAGGCACACTTGACCTTAAAACTACGTGAAGACTGTGATTTAGCGATGGCAGTCGTAATAAACCATAGGGTTGGAGCCTCACAACTGTCCTTCAGGACAGCTGATTATAGAATCAGCAGATGATCGCGAGGCCATCGACGCTTCAGTCGTCATGATGGGTTGAAGGGAGAGTTGTAGTTGAAAGAGCTTGGATTAGTGGATTTGAATAAGATGATAGTTGGGATAGAACTTTAGTTAACAGGTCTTCGCTAACGCCGAAACGAAGGGAATTTTAAGGCCGTTGTGAATGGTGTGATTGGAAACATAGAAGGGAACATTAAATATGGTGCGTAGGATTTTGGACTGTTAGGGATTGAATACGATAAAGGTTTTAAGGGCTAATAGAGAATAATTTAGTTGTGTTTGTTATGTAATGTAAATTTAGAACGTTTGTCTAGAAGTTTTTTATTATTTTGTGTCTGCTATTCAGTTCAGTTCTTTTTAGCCGAGTATGGGGATTCCAGGTTAGTCGTTTATCGAGATTGATACCAAGGTAACGAACTTTTGTGACGATGGTGGAAATATATAGGAGGAAGGGTTTTTCGATTTAATGCGAAGAGTATGTGATTAGATTTGAGACGATATACCTTGATTCTCCACTGCCACTGGAGCCAGGGTTCGAGAATGTTGAGTTGAAGATGGCGAGTTGACATGACGGGATCATTATTAGGGGATAAAATGGCCGTATGTTAAATACAAATAAAATGTTTGAGTTGTTGGTCACCTGAGCTTGAAACTGTGTGTTTTCTTTTTATTTATAAAATGATCTCTCTCAATCGTGTGACTGTCTCTATATGGGTCTGTATATATTTATGTGAACAGCATGTATCAGAAAAAAAAAAGAAAGTAAAAAAATTGCGAGAAAGTATAAACTTGCTATACCGTTGTGGATATTACAGGGATGACATGAAAATTTCGAGGAAAATATTTCAATCAGAAATAGCATTTTCCTGATGGGATTTTTTTTCTAGTTTTGTCGTGATTTTAGTTTTTTCAAAAACTTCTTCGGATTCAAGAGATCCTTAATTGAAAAACAGATCCTAACTAATTTAGAAGTTTTAATATGTAATACTCATTTTTATATTAATCAATGTGATAAAAAAAAATCTGTTGTGATAAAAAACTCATATCTTTTTTCTCTTACCGCAATTAATGAATTATCTTTCAAACTCGGAATTTTCGCAAAATATTCTACTGACTTTGATTTCATATGTTTTATGAAGTTAATCATGTTCGAAGAATATGTTGAAGTCATTTACGAGAAAATTGCAAAATATTAAATAGAAACCATTCGGCAGAATGGGTATTTCGGTTAACCAATTTTGAATGAAATCTTTGTGCGCATCTAGTAGCGTTAACTAAATGATATACCAAATTTATGAGACACCGTAACTTATCATTCAGGGAAGGGAATAGCTAAGTGGTTAGCGTACTGGACTCCCACGAGGAGAACCCGGGTTCAAGCCCAGCTGTGCTGCCCTTAGATTTTTTCTTCCTATTTTGTATTTGCTATTCAGTTCAGTTCTTTTTAGTCAAGTATGGAGATTCCAGGTTAGTCGTTTATCGAGATTGATACCAAGGTAACGAACTTTTGTGACGATAGGTAAGGAATATGGTGGAAATATATAGGAGGAAGGGTCAAGTTATTCGACACATTGATTCGACAGATTTTTTCCTTTTTTCGAAAAAACCGGTATGAAGATATGATTTTTTGTTTTGTTTTAGAATTTCTTAATAAAGTTCATTAAATTATAAAATTCACAAATTTTAATTAAACTTGGATATTAATCTAAAAAAGAGCGCCCACAATGTCGAACAAAACTACATAACATCAGAGATGTTTTCCGTATTAGGCTGCTTTATATATTTTGGTCAGCGACCAGTTTCAAGCGTTCGCCCATATCAGGATGTCTTGATAAAACATCTGTGACAATCCAGACTTGTACAGAGGAAAATCAGATTATACACCCGCTTGCATATTATACATTTTGCTCTGTGCAAGTCTGTGTTATCACACTCTTTTATCAAGACATCCTAATTGATAGGCAAAAGCCCGAAAAGGGCCACAAAATAAAGCAGGCTATCACGGAAAATATTTCTAATGCTTTCGTGCTCTGCAAACCCCAACAGAACAACACAAAAACTATATAACATTTGTAAAATTTAAGTCACAGATTCCTCAGAACTCCGTAAAATTAATTTATTTCGGAATGTTTCCAATAAAAGTGAAATATTTTTATCTGTTCACTTAATATTCCAAGTTTAAAGAAAATCGTTGTAGCCATTTTAGAATTGTGAACAACCTATTGAGTAAAATCGCACTTGCGGTTAACTAATGTTCTTTGAGCAATTCATTTATTGTACATTCGTATTATAAATGTGATAGAACCTATAGTGATATTGAAATATCAGAGATATCTTCCGTCAGGGCAAATCTATGTTACCACACTGTTTGACAAATGTATCCTGATGATTGGCGAACGCCCGAAACCGGTTGATGACTACAAAAAGAAGCAGCCTATCATGGAAAATATCTCTGATGCTTTCCAGCTCTGCGGAACCAACCACAATAACAACAACAGATATTTAAATTATTTAACAACCCGTTGGCTGATTAAACTGATTCTTTTATAAAATAGCTGTTGTCGGTTAACGCGCTGAAAGAAGTACGCATGAACTGTACTACATAGCATGTATTCAAGGACAAACTACTCTGGTTCAAGTTATTCGACAGATTGAAAGAAATCATTAAAGAAAAAGTCGTCGAAATACGTAATAAACAATGGCAAATAAAATTTGTTTAATAAAATTTTCCTTTTTTCCTCAGCGGAACACCGTTACGGATAACAAAAACAAAATTAAGACCGAACCGGCTGAATAACACTACTGGATACAATCATATATTTCACTGAGGTGGTACTTTAGAAGAAACTTAACCTTGCTTCCTCCAAAACCTTCCGAAAAACCAATTTTTTCGGAGAATGCTTAAAAAAAAACAAACAAAGTGATAGACATTTACGACTGCAGATAGTAATCGAAGTTTAAAGTAGATCGATGAAGCAATATTCGAGAAAATCACGAAAAACATTCAGTAAAATCGCGCACTTCCGATTAATGAATTTTAACCAAAACTTTATTTACCAGAGACGATAATCGTACCTATACGGAATATCAAGTTTGAGCTACGAGCGATTTTTAGTTTTTGAGATGTTTTCTTCAAACAAACCAACAAAGATTTGCTAAAAACATTTTTTTTTCGTATCCAAAAGTGACTTCAAAACATGTATTTCCGGTGGGGGGAAAACTCAATTTCGAATTTTCGAAAATTTGTCATGATCGAAAAAAAAAAAATTAACGACCGTCGTGAAACCCTTTTGTAGATTACGGAAAAGTAGTACAATAATATATTTAAAGAAAAGAGTTTTTAATGCTGACAGTAAGGTTTAAAATTAAAATTGTTCTTACCGTTGTTTTTATTATAAAATTTATTTTTTAGCCGAAAATATGAAGTATTAATTTTACTTTATATTATATAACTTTATTAAATGATATAAAATATCATTATATTGAAGTTTGCAGAATATTGCGGACAAGAGAACTGTTGACCTATTAACCCTATGTGATAATCATTACTGTGCCAAAAGGGAGTTATTGAACTGCACCTGTGGATGTTTATTTTTAAACTCGACCTACAGGGTATGGTTTAGTGCCTAGTAAAAGCACTAAACACAGTTATATAGTTAGATTATCAATGCCTTTTTTTATTTAATATATTTTCATTAAATAATAAATAAATAAATAACTGAAGTTATAATTCTAAAAATATCTTTTGTAATACCTTATTTTTATGCTTTCTCTATTTGCAGTCATTGGTGGGCTTTCTATGAAATAAAAATCAACTTATATTTCTTTGTTCTGAATGGAGCAATTTAATAGGGCAATTATTACAGATTTATCCAAAAATTAAACACTTATGGATTGGCTAAATATTATTTATTAATATTAATTAATTAATGGTGACAGAGGTAATGTGACACTTTTATACGAACGCAAAATTCCAAATTCTTATGATCTAATTAATTAATTTCTTAATTGATTGAAAAGAATTATTGTTTGCGTAATGTATTTACTTGGTTTAACAAGTAAATACAATTCCTAAACAATTTTTTTCAATTACACTAAATAGAACAGGTAAGTACTATTAAATAGTGCATTAAATTTAATGCAAAATTACAAAATAAATGCAAACAAACATTGATTGAGGGATGGGATTAGCTCAGTGGTAGCGTGCTGGACTAGCAACGCGGAGGTTCCAGGTTCGAGTCCAGCAAGCTGGCCTTAGATTTTTTTCTTCCTAGGAGCCTCTACAGCTCACTTGCCCGGTGAAGTGCAGTGTTGTTTGTAACGATAGAACACTGTCCGGAGGCCGGCAGTGCACTGTTGAAGGCTCCGGGTGCCAATGACCTTAGATGTTGACGCGCCTTGAATTACAATAAAAAAAAAAAAATTGATAACTAATAACCTTATTCAACATTGTTCAACCAAGCTAGTTGAGTAGACTCTGCGTATGCTATAAACAATTAACTTTACATAGATCATTAACTGAGCATCTGAAATGTTTATTGTATTAAGTGATACATATTGTATTCAAGTAACACAGTATAATAATCACGTGACCACTGAAGCCACTGCAGAGAAAGATTTATCTAGCACTGTGTAGACATTTTTATTCTAGCTAGATTATCGTAAAGCAGTTTCTAGATTAAAGTTACCAGTGTCATTCAATAAGTAAGATGACAAAAATAAGTGAAGAAAAGAATGTCTATGTAAGAATATTGATACTTTCAGTTGGCATCCCTGTCGTAAGGATGAAATAGCATTTTGGATGAACAGCTTCCGTATATGATTTCTGGTTTCTGAGGTGGTGATCTTCAAACCTTCGATAAACTCACAAATTATGTTGATTTGTTGAGTGTCTTTATTGATTCTCTGGAGCGCCGTGAGGACGTCACAACCTTTTTTCTAGAGAGAGAGAGAGAGTGAGAGGAGACACCATCTATCAAATTTCTTCCTCACGTCTTTTCCTGCGAGTGAGTTAATCTTTTCATCATGTATCAAAAGCTGAAAGTATTCCATTTTTCAAGTTTAGCGAGAAATTTCTTGAGCCGAAATTAAAATCAAAGATATATCTAATCAAGCTAAATCTGCCACCAAGTATTGACGTGATCTAGCCATCTGTCTGTTTCATTCCTCCCATGGATTTTAGATTGACCCACAACTCTGCACCGAAGGCTTTTATTTGAATTCCCTTGAGCGTCACAAGCACCGGAGACAACACACACCTTTTACCTTTCGAAGACAGAAAATTCATAATCTCCTCAAACTTTCACGTTACGGGTTGTGGTCTTTTTTATCTTCGATTGTAGGTTGGAGTCTTAAACGTAATTCTTCTTCATTTTCTTTTCATGTCCGCTAGAGAAGGACGGTGAAACTTCATTCATTATTAAAGCGGTACTAATGTGACAGCAAATGCAAGGAAACACAAAGCGCCGTGAAGTGTAGATGCAGTTATTTCCCTTGGAAAATCCTGCGTAGTACTATAGACAAAAATAGAACCCTCATAGAAGGCTGAAACTTCTGAAAAAAAAAAGAAAGGCGAGAAATGCAAGTGATGGAACAAAACCATACAATAATCTACAGCAACCATAATATCTCTGCGTCCTTACTAAAGAGGAGATAATCAACAATCAGCAGCATTATAATTATACATATATGCTGCTCTAGTTGTTTTAACACCGATTTAAGATTGTTCTATAATTTCTTTTTTTATAACTCTCAATAATCCAACTACAAAGATATATATATATCTAATAAGTCGCCATAATAAACACATATAATTATTATACATTATTTTTTAACCAATGTAATATGAAAATAAACATAAGTGTTAAACAAGGAAATGGATAATAATTTTTAATGATTCATTCGCGAATAAATTTGCATTAACACTAGTTTTAAAAGAAGTGACAAATGCCAAGAAACTATGCTAGCCAATAGTTTGGTGGGAGTTGCATGTTTGGAGTTATTCCCACTAGGGTAAAACAACTTTTTTTTACAAAACGATACAAAATACAATTGGTTCGGTGTAATTTCTTTATTTCCTAAAATGTCATAGAAAAATTTCCTACCAAAACCATTTTATTCATGGTTAAGAGACATCGGAACATGAGAAGAAAATTAAAAAAATATCTTTCCAATACCAGGTTCTATAGACTTAAACAAGAATATAATGAAATCTTATTGGTGTGTTGTGTTAGTAGTTAGTGTTAGTAGCTTGTGGCGTGAGCGGTTTAGTAAAAGGCTTGTGTGTACGTTTGAGATAGAGATAAAAGTATTAAGAAATAATCAAGAGACTACCACTGTTTTTAAAATAAATATATTAATCTCTAAGTGAATTTAAGTACTTTTATAATATCACAACTATTATGTTTATAAATAATTGATTTATCTAGATTAAGTGCAAAACTCTTGTTTTAACTTATAACTGGCACTGATGCTAAGAGAGCGAAAGACAAGTGTTCTGATTGAATGTCTAATACAGACTGTCTTGAAAGAATGCCTTCTAATTGTTAATTCAAATCTTTTCAAATAATGCTGGTATGTCTGGAGGGAGTGTATTGTGTTACCCTAACTGTTATTTGTCCCTTTGTCTCTTGGTTTGCATTGACCTAAATTATAGTACCTGGCTCTTTCCCCTTCGCTAAAATACACTATTTAAACTAGCTAAAATTCACAAAATTATTTCATCAAACTATTTTCAAAATTCTTATTTTCTTTCATTTCTTTCTTCCATTACAATAACATAACAAAATCTGGTCTGAAACACTCACACAACTTTCTCGTACTCCAGTTTTCAAAATTGTAACTAACTAACTTTATAGATAGTATTCCAAAATTAATGAAATTCGTCAAAAGTTTTTATGGAGAAAATCACAAAAACTGAAAAAAAAACTCTTCAGTAAAACACACTTCCGGCTAACTAATTTTTTTGAAACTCGGAATTTTGCCAATCTATTTATTTCTAATTAATTTTATCTAGATGGTAGAGTTGTATAATCAACTAAGATAGCACTTTAGAGGCAAACATAACCCTAACCCTCCGAAAAGTTTCAAATAAAAGTTGTAGCTCTTTATATGTGTAGTTCACATACTTAGTTTAAAGAAAATCGTTGGAGCCGTTTTCGAGAAAATACAGAACATAGAAAAATACATTTCAATAAAAACGCATTTTCGCTCATCTGATTTTCTTCAAACTCGGAATTTCAACGGCATATTTAATTCTAATTAATATTATTTAGATGGTAGAATTGTGTAATAAACAGAAATAGCACTTTAGAGAACAACCAAACCCCACCCTTTCCCCAAAAGTGCCCTTAAATGCATTTACCCGGGGAAATGTTTCAAATAAACATTGTAGATCTTTGTATGTTTAGTTGATATATCAAGTTTAAAGAGAATCGTTAGAGCCAATCTCGAGAAAATGGCAATAACAGTGAGAAATTTTGAAGATGACGTACTGTCGGATCCTATGGTGATACCTAATCGGAATATCAAGTTTCAACTTACTGCGATTTTTCGTTACACACACGCAGAGAACCATTTGCTTAAAACCACTTTTTTTTACTCGGAGGACCTCAAAACGGATATTTCCGGTGAAAACTCGATATCGAAAATTTGACACGATTACAATACTTCCTCTTACTAGGAGTAAGAGAAACTAATATATTGAAACGTCTAATAATGCTAGTGCGAAATTTTTAGCGATTGATCTCGTTTAACAATGGTTTGAATTGAAAAAGGAAGTTATTTTTTTCAACTATAAGCTGGCGGCTAGAATTTTTACAATTGGATACTAATCCAACCATTGACTAACCAACAGTCTTCATTGCGATCATTTAAAACTGATTTGTGGGCATTAAACTGGGTGAGCACTGGAACGAAATCCGCTCGATTCATTCCCTCCAAAACATTTTAGAATCTTATTTTAAATTTATTGGTAGTTAACCTACAATGTAAACAAATCTAGTCTGAAACACTCACACGACTTTCTCTTACTGCAAAGTGGCAAATTTTCTTCAACTTACAATTCTTATTAGTGTTTAAAACTGTCGGCATATTTATGGAGAAAATCACAAAAAACTGAAAAAAACCTATTCAGTAAAGTCCGCACTTCCGGTCAAACGATTATCTCAAACTCGGAATTTTTGGCAACTTACATAATTCTAATTAATATTATTTAGTTGACAGAATTGTATATAGCACATTGTTGAACTGAAATAGCACGTTAGAAAACAACAAACACCATCCCTCCCCTTAAATATGTAGTTAATATTTAAAGAAAATCGTTGAAGCCATTTTAGAGACAACAGCAGAAAACTGAAAACTATTTTCGGTAAAGCGCACTTCCGGTCATCCGATTTTCTTCAAACTCGGAATTTAGATAAAAAATATTTAATTCTAATTAATATTATGAAGATGATAGAACTGTATAATAAACTTAAAAAGCACTATAGAGGAAACCATAATCCCTTTCGACCAGCAGTGTTCGACCTTAAATGAATTTTCTCGGAGAAATGTTTCAAATATAAGTTGTAGATCTTTGTATGTGTAGTTATATCCAAATTTAAAGAAAATCGTTAAAGCAGTTTTCGACAAAATCACAAAAAAACCCATTTAGTAAAGTGGCACTTCCGGTTGATGCATTTTGCCCGAAATCTTCGTGACTGATGCGGTCGGTTGTAGTACCTAAACGTAATACCAACTTTGAGCTTATTGCAACTTTCCGATTGTGAGATATTCTTTTCACATACATCCCCCCCCCCCACATATTCAGACCATTTTCTAAAAAAACACTCTTTTGGACTCAGGGTACCTCAATCATGTATTCCCGGTGAAAGCTCAATTTCGAAAATCTGGCACGATCGTAATACTTGCTCTTTCCAATTATTAGTAAGAGAAAGTAAAAAAAAAAAAAATGTAATAAATTTTTATAATTATTTAGCGACAGAAATAAAGGAAAAACTCTGAATTTTTAAAAGTCACAATAAAATGAATTATAAATAAGATCTTGCAGGAAAGAGAAGAATAATTTATTTTTTTAAAGCTTACTTGAAATTTATGGTAGACATCAGGGTACTTCTTCTATTTGGTTTACTTCTCTCTTAAGTGGATTGCTGTTTAAATATGTAATATGTGTGGATGTACATACCGACGAAGAAGTGCAATTCTACTACATTAAAGAAGAAATAAGAAATTAATTTTTTAATTATTTACACTTCATTTGAAATTACTTTTGTAGTTGTAGTTTAAGATTTTTTTTTTGTTTTTTTAAATCACTCTATAAAGAAAGCCAACTGTATAGTAAGTACAGGAAAGAATATATATATATATATATATAGAGAGAGAGAGAGAGAGAGAGAGAGTATGACATCTCTGGTGGGCTCTCTTTGATAAAAAGTAGCAAAATTTAAAGAGTGAAAATATTGAGTGGACTGTTTATAATATAATATAAAAGTTGAGCAAAATGGGAAAATATTAAAAATTATGTGGAAAAAAATGAATGTATAAATTCAATTTAAAAATGGGTAGCAAATATTATTTATTATCACTTTCAATAAGCCAAGGGAATGGCGCTTACCTTGTTGCCAGTGTTGGAAGTCCCATGTGTCTTTCCTTAACCATATCGAGGACATGGGAAAAGGAAAATAAGGAATACGGAAATAATTCTTATGTGCTTAAAACTATTCGAGTCTTCACCAATACACTGCTACTTGGCTGATGATTGTAGATAATAATTAAATGGACTCACAGATGCTGCACGGCAGGAAATCGAATGTAACAACCATGTGATTTCATAATAACCTATAGGCTCGAGAGAACCTAGCCGCTAAGTCGGCAAAAGGACCAGTTTATTAATACCACCCAGAAACACCAGTAGTAACCAAGTTGGGTTTTCACAATTAAGGGGCAACCGAACTGGCATGAATTGTATAGGTATTACACTGCGACCTATTCAAAGGGGCGTTGCATAACGACCTGTTCTTTCGATCTTCAAATGATGACTGACTGAGAAAAGAGAATACATAGGTTACCACCTCTCTACACTTAGGACATAGCCTATAGATTAGTAAATTATTATACGGGAAATTTGAATTTATATTAAATACCGATCAGACATCTCCGATACGGATGACCAAAAGACTAGAATTCAAAACTGGGGGGCAAAATTGGCCAAGATTATTGTCCTAGCAATTAAGCCTATAGCATAAATCCATGGAGGATCAAGAGAATCAAGATATCTCGGTGCGCGATGGAACTTAATCAGCCATTCGCTGTACTCATGTTTCTAGCATTCACAACCAATCTCCGCTATTAAGTGGGTAGCTTTTAATCAGTTGCTGGATCAAGATCGTCAAGCTTTCAATGTAATCGAAACCAGCCCATTCCCAGTAAAGTAAAGAGTGTTAGTATTAAGCAATGAACAAAACAGAAGTATGCCCCTAGTAATTAGGTGTAATTTAAAAGAAACTGAGTTAACAAAGTCAAATTCAAATAGCTTTTTATGACAATTGTAGAGGCCAAGATTAAAATTGAAATAGTTATTTTTTATATAAAGTTTTTAGTGCTATTGGGAGACAAAACTTAAGTATTTTCGCTTTACAAAAATATCTCTCCTTTAACCTCCACATGTCAATTACACGGTATACGTACAAATAATAGTTACAACATGGCATAATAAAGAAACAACATTAAGCACCTAATTAACTACACTGATAGGACAAATTGTTTCAGTTGAAGAATTGGCGACTGGAGTAATGATAACAGGGACTTTGTACTTGACATGTTTAAAAAATTTAATGAAAAATAAGAGAGTCAGTCTTAAGCTTTTTTGTTCGCTAGTGGAGTAATTTACAAAACTATTCTAAACTATTTCAATTTCTCATTAACTAAATTTATGCCAGATGTCAATTCAAGTGAATAGAGTTTCGCATCAAGTAGCGCTCTGAGATTATTGTAGCAATGACGATTTGCTAGGTAAATCAGTGGTCATAGGCAAGAAATTATAAAATATAATGGTAAGCATACAACTGAATACTTGTAGTTTAAAATAATAATAATATTAGGATTTTACTTTGTTTAACAGTGATTTATAATAGTAAATTACGTAAGAAACCCAACAAGAAAAGAAAATCAATAAATTTATGACCTTGTCACGAAATAGCGTAGTTTTTTTCTTCTATGTGGTAGTATTTATTCGTTATGTGGCGCCCGAATTTGCTTTACTATCACCTTAAACAGATCATGTAATGCTGTTGAAAGTAATAAAGGTAAAAATGAGCCAGCCACACACCAAATGGAATTCAAGACATTTTGAATTGAAATTCAAGGAGCGAACAGCAAGTCCGGGCATTTTAAGCTCTCAGCTAAGCTTCGCGTCTAATAGCGTTTAGAATTCGTTCATAACGAACTGAAAATGAATGTCTAGCCTAATCCAGCAATATTATTGCAAAATTAGCTGAAGAATTCGGATCGATTAACTACTAACCATACCTTTCATTCCAATTGATCGATAAACTTTAGAAGTTATGGAGACGTATAAAAATCAATCTGCAAGAAAGTTGGTTCTTGGCTTTCATCTTAACTTTCTTCAACAGAACTGACAGTATCTACGAGTATAATCATCGTCGTATAATAATGGTTTCTATAAGTCAACGAAAGATATTTGGATTAATCCTTGACTACGCAATGCATGAAGATGGGAGATGTGATATGGAAGCGATCATATATCATGATCTTTTAAAAATTGTTTCCATTTGTCACTATTAGGGGAGTTCCGTGTGATCAATGATCGGGATAATTTAAGATCTCAATTTCCAAGAAAAATCTTACCAAAATTACATCATTCTGCGCGGGAAATAACCTTATTTTCTGACTATCTTCATAATACCATCAGCTTCGAAGTCTTCAAATAGAGGTTTTTTTTTTAAAAGAGTCCTAGAACTTCAACTAAATTTCAATTTCTGGTAAGATCGGAATACTTTCTCTTACTAATAAAAGCAAGAGAAAATAAAAAGTAAAAATATTGCAAAATATGGTGAAAATATTGAAAATTATATTTCCCGCTTTTTTTACTCCCACAAAAATAAAAAATCGACAATATTATGGGATCAACCCATAAAGTTTTTATTAAGATTAATTAATAATTAATAATTAAATATATTTATGCAGCATCCTAAAAAAAAAAAAATTATTGCAAGAATAAGCTATTTCTCAACAATGAAATCTATTTATTTTGTAATGTTAACGTATTAATCTGAACAATTCTTTACACAAACACAGACACCCACACATACATGTAATATACGTTTTTTTAAATTTAGTTTTGTTTATTCGTTTACGTCTATGAATGTCCGTCCTCTCCTCCAATTGTTAAATAAAACTTTCTTCCATGTTCACCAGGGCAGAAGAAGTGTTCTCCTAAAAATATCTTGTGAAGAAATGCAAACAGAGAGAGAAACTCTTTCATTCAATACTAACTTCCACGCCTATATTTTTTTTTTTGTGCGCTTATTTTTCCAATTGGAAATATTCCATGAGAAAATAAGGTTTTTTTTATTTCTCTTTTTTTCTTCCCACATTCAATTCACAACCGGAGATTGAGTTTATAAGGTAACGCTACAAAACTATAATTGAAAACATAAAATACAAATATATATGAATGAACTTCTATACAATGTTATGGATTTGTAGTGGAAGGAAGAAATGAAAGAAAATAAGAATTTTGAAAATAGTTTAGTGAAATAATTTTGTGAATTTTAGCTAGTTCAAATAGTGTATTTTAGTGAAGGGGAAAGAGCCAGGTACTATAATTTAGGTCAATGCTACTGAAGAGGGAAAGGGACAAGAAACAGTTAGGATAAGACAATACACTCCCTCCAGAACTACCAGCATTATTTGAATAGATTTGAACTAACAATTAGAAGGCATTCTTTTAAGACACTTCTGAACTAGACATTCTACCAGTTAACATCAGGGCCAGTTTAAGCGTTAACCTTAAGTAAAATCAATCTAACTAGTTTCCACAATATATTTATAAGTTTATACATTCTTTGCAAACAACTTGTAGTTATTATTTTAATAGAATGTATTTATTGTTAGCAGTGATGACTACTTTCTTATTTCTGATACTTCTCTCTCTTTCTCAAAGATACATACAAGCTGTTTTTTATCCGTCGTAGCATGCATATTTATGTTCTTCCTGACTGGTTTCGGATTCTCATCCATGTTATACAACCAACAAGTGTGAGTAACAAGTAACAGAAACATTACGTTGAAGTGAACTCTTTACATGAACTTGGTTAATTTGCTCTGACGATGGATGAGAATCCGAAACCGGTCAGGAAGAACATAAACATACGACGGATAAAAAACCAGATGTTATCCAGCATTGCGGATCCATCCACATATTCAACAATACATACAAGCCTTTACTAAACCGGTCACACCGCAAGCTACTAAACAACATTACACCAATTACATTTCAAATTACAGATTATAAAATTTTTGAATTAAACACCACAAATTGAAACTTTCAATTTTTTTTTTCAGAAATAAATTTGATTGGAACCCAGAAAATAATACAAGGAATAGTCAGGTCAAGTTCCTATTTAAGCATAATTTCTTAGGTTTTTGGTTTAAGGCTGTGGTGAGCGGAGGGCAACAAACATCGGCCGGTAGCTCAAAGTCACTGTGACTTCTTTGTTACTTTTCAGGAAAGTTGCGGGACGATTCCAGCATTCTGTATTTAAGAAACAGGATCTGCGTTGAGGTAGGTATTTATAAAAAAGAATTCAAATGATGAAATTTTTTTATTTCATTTTCTCAAAAAGAAGGAGACCAATATCATAAATCTTTCCTTAATTATTAGAGTTAGCAACATTTACAATAATTGTATGGAAATAGTGAAAAAAATGTATATATTGGAGATGTTTCCAATGGTAACATCCTAAACTATTTTCCGGCTACAAATTAGTTTTTCCATAATCTACTTTATAAGATATATATGTTTGCAAAAAAAGATAATAATTCTCAACATTTTGATTATAGTTGAAGAACATATAGAGAGAAGCGATCAAGAAACTTTTATAGATTTTACCAAATGTTTCGACAAGTTTATTGTCTTCTTCAGGGAGTAGAAATCCCCCCCAATAATGGTCACGATGTAGTTTAACAATTGCATATCAAATAACCAGTTTTATCTATTTTTGTTTCTATTGTCATTGACGCCCGAAGCCTTCTCGGTGCACTGCCGTTTTCCGGACAGTGAATTGTAGAGATTCCCAGGAAGACAAAAAATCTAAAGGTAGCAACTGGATTCGACCTGGGGACTTCCGCGTGGAAGTCCAGCGCGCTCCCACTGAGCTAATGCCTTCCCATTTATACTATTTTTTATGTACTTTGTTTTTTTAAAAAGTACTTATTCATCGCATTTTCATTTCTACCTCTGAAGAAGACAAACAAAATTTGTCGAAACGTTGGGTAATCCATAAAGTGTGTTTTTTTTTATCTTTCCTTAGAGATATATTCTTCAACTATGATAACAATTAAATGAATAGATAAAAAGAAAATAAACTAATATGAATTCAACCAGTTGGGCCCCAGTAAGCTGAGTATTTTCTCAGCGCAATTATTGACCACAGTGGCTAAATAGCCGCAGAATCAAGCTAAATTTATCGATTTTACGCCTCTCTGAAATTAAAATACGTAAAAATGTAAACCGCATAGCAGCAGAGTAATGTATCCAATGGAATACCAAGAAAAAATTAGTTTTTTTCTATTTTGTGACCACGGCTAATAAAATAAATCAATCTGTTCGCGTGCAAACATGAATAAAAAGTTAGGTTCGTGCCAGAATTGTTAAATTAACTCGGGTCTGCACCAGTCTTTAAGAAAAAATTTCCAAAAAATTACTTTAAAATCTGTTGTATGCAGAAAGTGACTCAATGGAAAAAAACTTCGATAATTAGCCACATCTTGCGAGATCATGTTACTTTAAGCAATGTCCTGCGTACCGTTCATCAGTGCAGAGCTTAGCTCAACCTGGCGAAACGACTGGCCCATCTCCACTTCGTCAGGTCTCTCTCTCTCTCTCTCTCTCTCTCTCTCTCTCTCTCTTGCTAAGTTCTTCAACCATCTCGCTGAGGAAACATCTGATATTGTTTCTTTCACTTTTCCCTTGCTCCTAAACTACTCATCATCCTCTATCCAGTAAGTCTCTGGTCTAGTTTGGTCCAAATATCTGTAAACACCTAAATATACAGTAGGCTCATCCCCAATGATCACTGTGCTTCCTCTGCATTTGCCATGACTTTAGTTTTCGTTATGTTTATTTGTAAGCCATCCTTTTCAGTTAAACATGCCAAAAACCACTAACATTGTCACAAGTATTGGTTGTTTTTTAACTAAAGCAATATTGTTAGCAAATCTCAAATTCTCAAATTCCAACTAATTATTTAGTTTTTTTAAACAGTATAACTAACACATAGAAACTGCGATCTTGGGAAATTTTACTTTACGCCCCTTCTTACTTTGAATTTCCTTCCTCTTTCCTCTAAGCGTTTTAATAATTTATGTCATTTTCTATACCAGCCTCAATCAGAGCTTCCCAAATATTGTGATGGAATCAAAAGCTTGGCAAAAATCTGTTGTATCAGGGAAATCTATAAAGAAATATTCGGTACATTTCTCATAAATTTGACTGCACATTTGAAGATAATCTGAAGTGCAAAAGCCTGATCTGAACCCTGTATTAATCCTGCAAATTATTTTCGTGAACTTTTATTTTCGATTCTGTTTTTGATTCAATATTACAATGTATATAAAACAAAAGTTAACTGGAAGATAATACTGGATTTCCTTTTGGTTTCCCTTCTTGTACTAATTAAGATTAACCCTATACTAGATTTAGAAGATAATATTTACGATTTTAAATGTTTAGAATCAATTACAAATTGTCTATAAAACTGAAAGTATAAGGAAAGTAAACTGGGTTTAAACAAACTATTTTTAAATTTTCTAGCATTTACAGAAATGTGCGTGTTACTGAAGATGTTGAAATACATATGTATATACAAACAAATTAAAAGGATTAGTGTGAAAAGAAATTTTGTTTTGTTTTTTGGTGAATCAATAGTTTGTTAAAAAGAACGCTTTTTAACAACTTATTTAGATTGATTTGCGAGATAAAAATCGTTATAGTTTTGTTTTTTATTTAAACGAATTTCTCTAAAAAAAAAAAAAATATAATAATAACAACTGCTTTTTTAAATATCAATTGAGATAGAAAAATATTCAGCAAGAAAGTATTTTTAATCAAAACGGATTATTTTTAGAACCAGAAGTAAATAAATAAAAAAATCATTCAGAACAAATAAAGGCTATAAAGGCTGATGAACTATTTCCATGCTTTATATTTAAGAATAAATAAATAAAGGTCTGCCATAACAATTGGAACTGCGTATTTATTTTACTGGGTTTACATTGTTTCTTACCACGCTTGAACGTTCTCCAGTATAAAATAAACCAAATTTATTTATAAAAGTTTATTTTAAATACAAATTCCAAATGTTGTTTACAGTCTCAATTAAACTATTGACTAGCTGAATTAAACTAAAGATAGATACCAGAGTTTTTGCTGCGTAATTTGAATCCATATTTCCGGGAAACATCATAGATCTTATTTATCCAAGTGGGTCAATTTGATAGGATTGTATCAGAGCCGTCAATGGTTCTTTTTTCAATCTACAAGAGAACGTCACCGTCGCTAATTCTGCACTGATCCGGTCTTTCTTCCACCGCTGGGTAGTCATATATTTAAGGACCAAGCTTCATTCTCTCAAAAAAAATTGAGACGAGCTAGTTTTGATTGTTAAACATTCATGAGTCGACCAATTATCGTTACTAATCTATCATCAGTCGATCAGTCTATATCACTTCTCTAGCCACAGCCTATTCATGTCGAGTCATTTTTTTGTAACATGAGAAGGTAATTCCTCATTTCTCACTAACTACATCTCTATATTAAGTCCTTTGGTGCAATAAGTTAGTTTATAAGCTGTATATTTCCCTCCTTATTTTCTGCTTCTGATTTACCAAAAATCCCAAATTATACCTGTTTAATTTTGCTATCATCCACCTGTTTCCAGGCATTTACCCATGTTCATAATGTCTTGACATACAGTTTGTGATCGATCTTACAGGACTATAAGTCAGCTTATACATTCAGTTGATTTAGCTTGAGAATAAGTAAACAGACTTCGGCATTTTATCAGTATCGTATCAAATAAATAACCTTCAGCAATATCGCATTTTCTGATGATGGCTCTTGATGGAAAATTCTATGTGTGATCCCATTGCAATACTATACGAATATCAAGTCTGAACTTCTTACGATTTTTCGTTTTTTTTGTGTGATATTTTATTCACACACATACACAAAATACACACTCCCTTATATACAATATCGCTAAACAATCGCTACAAACATTTTTAGAGATTAGCTCAGTGGTAGCGTACTGGATTAGCAACGCGGAGGTCCCAGGTACGAGTCCAGCAATGCTATCCTTAGAAATTTTTCTTCTTAGGAGCCTCTACAGCTCAATGTCCGGTGATGGACAGTGTTGCCTACAACGAGAGAACACTGTTCGGAGGCCGGCAGTGCACTGAGAAGGTTCCAGACTCCAATGATCATAGATGTTGTTGTGCCTTAAATTTAAAAAAAAAAAGAAGAAAAATTCTTAAAGAGTATATTCAAAACTTCATTATTTCGGCTAAATACTCAATTCCGAAAAACAGAAACGATTGGAAAACTTCCTTTTAGAGCATTAGGAAAAAATAAACAGTACCCCGCCCTTTAGTTTGGTGAAAAAGGAAATGAGAGATTGGTTCATCTGGAGTCGTTTCATATTGAGTGTAACATTACTTAGGAAAGTTCTGCCTTTAAAACAGGTATTTTCAAAAATAATTTCTATATTTGGGAGAATCTTAGAAACTTAGGAATTTTAGCCTCCCACAGGCTATAGTTTCGATTCCGTGTAGATTTGATTCACTCATACTTTAGGAAATAACTCTGATTAAGTGAGCAATAACAGATTTTTAAAATAAAATTGTGTAAAATACTGAGAACTTTTTTTTACAACTTAGTAATAACTGTAACAGCAACAGAAGCACAACAACCACAGAGAGCAAGAGAAGCTCAACCACTCTCTCGGACTGGAGTGGGAAAGTGGGAGAAGCTGTATAAATATAGCGACGGACAGTCCATGAGGGACAGTTAAACACAGTGGAAATTAGTTCAGTACATCCCAATCGCTACGTGTCATTTCTCATACCACTCTACCTTAAACATTCATCCATTGTAAAGTCCAGGCAGTCTTGTCTATTTATTAATATATCAGTTAATCAGTGTTAACCAAGTCTTCTTCTTAACGCATCAAACAAAACCAATTCTCTCTATCCAACACATCCATTATATAACTACGGTCCCGGCAGTAGAAGAATGAGATTTTAAGTGATTCCTTTTCCGATTCCTTTAAGAAATAGGCTCAGTCTTTCATTTATATTTATTAATAGTAATTTTATCAAAGAAAAAATATTATTCTGAACATGTCGGCTTTATTGTTGCAATAAGAATTTTTGAAAGTAGTTAGAATCCGCGGTTTATTAGACCATAAATTTCAGTATTTCCCAAGATGGAGAAAAGGTAAAATGTAGGTAAAGCTGTTCGTATATGGTTATACATATATTATGATGAGGTGTAGGATATACATATATTATAGATTTTACTGAGTTGACCAAGTTCTAGAACTTAAAGTTTCATCGCGTGCTCTACCGACATAACTAACAAACAACAACTCTACCACCCCTGCGCAGACTGTAAGCTGTTCCATGGTGGCTTACGTTTGTATTACTGCCTCTACATATATTTGTTTATTCAGTTTATATCTTTTGCATAAGTTTGAGGCAAGCATTCTCTACTACATATATCATGGCGCTATTTGTTTCATTTAAATCACTCAACGTTATTTAAGCAAACAATTGTAAAGAATTTCCTGGTTTAAATATAAGAAAGCATTTAAGTTTAATAGGTTTTTAATTACTTTTCATTATTTAAATTTTGGGGAGAGGAGTTACGCACCTAGATCCACTTTTTTTTATAAATATGATTGATAATTATTTATTTTTGTTATTGTTGATCAGCTAGAACCATAATATTGGTCTGGCTTTGATCATTCGATCGCTGTAAAGCAATTGATATTCACCACAAATATTCACTCAGCTTACCCCTGCAAATATTCCTGCGCACCTCTTACGTCATACACTTTTATCGCAACTCCCATCCTGTATTTCATAAGGCCCTTTATTTAGCTGAAAATAATCGAATGTGAAACACTCAAACGGCTTTCTCTTACTGTAATTTACTTATTGAAAAATTTTCTTCAGACTTAAATCCTGTAGTAAGAGAAAGTATAGAGGGATACATCTTTGTAACTTATAATTTGGGGAACAAGGAAAATTCACATACCTCCTACTTCACCAGCCCTCTGATATGTCGGAATCTCATATTGGGGTAAATTTTGGCAGTAGCCCCTTACTGCTGATAAGACCCCATATTTATGGGGCACAATATGGAAGGATGTATTCTTCCTCCTAGGCAGCCCCCCTCCATAGGTCCCTCCATGAGGATCATCTCTCAAGAAAAAAAAAGATCCAGTGAAAGGCAATGCAATTCAACATTAATGTATCGAACAAAATTCATCAACGGTAATCAAAATCCATTTGCCTGGACTTTTAGAATTTTTTGGGGATTTTGTCGTAAACAGTGCCCAAGGAAGTTCTTAAAATTTTGCATACCAACTAAACCATTGTAGAAGAGCACGTCTCTCTGAAACATTCTCCCGGGGCTGAGGCAGGTCAATCAGAATGGGGAGGTTATAACCAGGAAAGGTTGAAGGCCTGCATCAGTCTGAGTAAAAACAAGATCCGTAATCTAACAGGATTTCTCACGGTGCATTGCAAACTCAAGATAACACCTAAGAAAGCTGGGCCTAGAAGATGGAAGTGTAGTGGAAGGACGAAATCAAAAAATAATAGTTTAAAGTTTAGAATATTTTATAGTATCCAAAATTGTATTTTGGTTAATATTTTATAATTATCTTAGTGCTGTGAATTTACCTTCAAAAAGAGTGTATTGTACAGCCAGGTATATTAAATCTAGGTCATTGCTATTAGGAAAACAAAGGCATAAAAATCCGTTAATATAATACAATGCGACTTGGCCAACTGTTTTTTGTTAGAGAGCATTCCTTAGAACAGTCTCACTTCTGCTTTCAAACAAGACAGTCGTATTCTGCTTCCAAAGCCAGAACAGAACACTTCAGGAATCGCTCTCCTAATATTAGTGCCAGTTTCACAATATATTAAATAAGTTTATAATATCAACTAAGTTGTCATTATTTTAACAGAATATATTTATTTTAAAAGCAGTGTGATCTCTTAATTATTCTTAATAAGAGATTATTCACTACAAACTACAAACATCACCATTACATTACAGAAGTCACATGTAGATTCTGTGGGGAGTGGGAAGAAACTCCAATACATCTCCTCACCGACTGCGACATGCGACACCGCCATCCAAAAAAAGATTCAACAACCTGGGTTGTTACCAGGTGGGGGAGGGGAAATACCTACCCTAGAACCTTCCCAGATTTTACATTAAATACAGAAAAGTGATAAGTCTATGATCACTTTTCTTTGAAACATCTCTCCAGGAAAAATAATTATTTGGGAGGTTCTAGGAAAGCTGCAAAATTTAAACTTCCTTCTAAAGTACCACTTTAGTAAAATGTAAGTAAGCTTCTGACTCCTACGAAACATCAAGATCAATTGAATACATTACTAGAGTTCCCAAATTTTGAAGAAAATCAGCACAAAAACGAAAGGGCGGCTTCATCAAATTGGTTTCTGATGAATTCAAACGATATTCTTGAAGCTTTGGATTACAAACTGCACATATATAACAAACAAAAAAACCAACCTTTCACTTATATTTAAATTTTGTCCTCCGAAAAAAATTATTTTTGGCGTTTACTGTAATATTAGACTTAAATCTGAACTGTAATTTCCGGTTTTATTGTGAGCCTTTGTTTTAAAAGAAAATTTATCATTATTGCTGTAAGAAAGAGTGGGAGTATGAATTTGGTCACATTAGATTATTTTTTAATTCAATACCATCTTTGGAATGGGTTTCAAACTGGAAACACTCTGTTCAGTATTTTAATCCAAGATACTTAATTATTTCTAGACAGATTACATGCTAATTAGAAAGAAAGTTCTCTTCAAGACTCTTAAGAACCCTGTTAATTATACGGCAGTTGTCCGCGTTTCACAGTCTCATTTACTCCTTCCTAGCTCCTTAATTTCCTCTTTTGTAAAAAAAAAATCTGGTGTGAAACATTCACACAACTTTCTCTTACTGTGAAATGGCAAATTTTCTTCACACTTACCGTCGGCATTTTTATGGAGAAAATCACTAAAAAACTAAAGTTATCACTATACAGTAAAGTTAACACTTCCGGGTCATCCGATTTTCTTCAAAAACTCAGGATTTTGGCAACATATTTTAATTCTAATTAATATTATTTAGATGATAGAATTGTGTAATAAACTGAAATAACACATTAGAGAAAACCTTTTAGAAAGTTCACATAGAAAAAGACCACGGTTCTTTGTCGTATTCCAGTGAGTCTTGGGTCTCGGACCCAAAAAAAGCAATGAAAATGAGAAATATCTCATTTAGGGGGAAATATCTCATAGAGGGGAATGTGATCGGGTTGAGGATTCCACAATAAGATCCAACCTGAAATTTGGATTCTGCAGAAAAAAACAACAGATGGGAACCGGTTGAGTTGTTTGAAGCCAGAATATTGTGGACGCAACGAGACCGTGTGGAAAATGTCCAGGAAAACTTGAGATGAAGATCTGAATGAAGCCGTTTGCAAGAAGAGAACTCTGGATGGGCGGAGGTCCAGTAGCTGGCCTTCAGATATAAATAAACAGAAAGGATCTTCGCACAGAGCGGCAGAAGAGGCGGAAACTAAGAGAGAAGAGGGAAATGTTTAAAAGAAAAGTGATAAGCTATTTATTATGAACGAGGTTAGTATGATAGAAAAGAAGTTACGATTTTTAAGAAACATTCAAAAACAACATTCAAGAACTTTTTAAAACAAACCATGCAAAAAAAGTCTCATAGATAGTGAGAAATCTTTAGATAAAAAACCAGCCGAGTAAACTGCATTGGGATTTATGTCTTCCGCAAGTATTTTTTTTTATAATTATAGATGTTGATATTTATTATCTTTAGTAATAATAATAATAATAATAATAATAAAAATTAAAAAAAAAAAAAAAAAAAAAAAGATTTTTGCAGGATAAATGTGGACAAAGCGGAATATTTGGCGGGAAGCTAATGGGATGGATCCGATTTTAGGGGGACTATTTCGTTAAAAAGGTGGAACCTCTTTCAAAATAATTCTTAAAAAGCTCATTAATAAAAACACTCAATTTTCAAAAGTGGCATTGAAATGGTACAATTATAAGTCCCTAAATTGGGTGTCAAAAAATTCAAGTACGTACTTGAAAGCTTATTGAAAATCTCACAAGAGCTCAGCTGCAACTGTTTAGGAAAAGCAAAGAAAACAAATACAAAAGAAGATAAAGGAAGTTATATGAACAGATGTAATTAGTAAAATTCATTAAAAGTACGATTTTTCCTAAAGAGATAATTACTTTACGTCCAAGTAATTTCATTGAAGATACTTCCTACAGTATTTGGACATGTATTGGAAGAAAGACATGAAAAAAAAATAAGAATTTTGAAAATAGTTTAGTAAAATAATTTTGTGAATTTTATCACTAGTTCAAACAGTGTATTTTAGTGAAGGGGAAAGAGCCAGGTACTGTAATTTAGGTCAATGCAAACCAAGAGACAAAGGAACAAGTAACAGTTAGGATAAAACAATACACTCCCTCCAAATATACCAGCATTATTTGAAAAGATTTGTACTAACAAGAGAAGGCATTCTTTCAGGACAGTCTGCATTCTTTCAAGAACAGTCTAAACCAGACATTTCTACCAGTAAACATCAGTGCCAGTCTAAGTGTTAATCTTAAGTAAAATCAATCTAACTAGTTTCCACAATATATTAATCACTTTATACATTCATTGCAAATAACTTGTAGTTATTATTTTAATAGAATGTATTTATTGTTAGCAGTGGTGACTACTTTCTTATTTCTGATACTTCTCTTTCTTAAATCTTACATACACCCAAGCCCTTTACAAAACCGCTCGTGCCACAAGCTACCACAACATCACATCACATCAATAACATTTCAGACACTATCAATTTGTTCTCAACTTTAGGACGTAAATATGAATATTTCTATTTTATAGGGAGCTATTATTAATATTGCTAATTTTCCCGTTGGTTATGTATGTAGTTAAATAAGCTCTGTGTACTACAATAGTTACAATATTAGAATATTGGCTATGAAAATATAAATTATTTTTAAATGAAGACAATTTCAATCCAATTATGGTAAAGAATAAATAAAACTATTGTTTTTAAATAAAATGTTGGTAAACTTTATAATGGGAGGGTCACTCGTGTTATAAAGATCTATGCAGACCAAACTTTGGCAATGGTCGAGAGAGAGCAGCAGCAGCAGGTGTGACCCACCATTATTTCCTTGTGATATATTTATCACCTAAAAAAAGTACATAGAAGAAAACTATATAGCTACTATTAAAAAAGAAAAATATTTATTGAAGCAGTATTTTTTTTTTTACATTTCTCTTTTATTTATTTATTTTGTTCAGAATGAGCATAAATATGTTAATATATTATTTTACTTCTATGAATAAATAAATGTTAGGTGTTAAACAATGGAAAATCTATATGTGATAATTATTTTAATTTCTCTTACTCCAGGTTAAAGGGTAAGCCTTGCGGTCGTGCCAAATTTTCGTAATTGAGTGACTTGAAATATTCTCTCGGGGAAAACTGATTTTTTTTTGAGAGAGAGAGTTTTGGGGTACACATATTTTTGTTTTAAATTTGTTTTTGAAAGTACTAAAAGAGCTGTAACGTAACCTTTTATTTTTTAATGACGGGAAACGCAGCTGTATCGTATATAGATTTTCATTGTGGGGAGGATGTGGTTGTAACTCCATAGGTACACAAAAAGCTGCGTTAAAGATAATACCCTTAACAGGTTCACGATAGTTGCCAGTCAAACTGCAGGTGTATGCCAAGATTCCACCCATCAGAAGCTAGAGCAGGGGATTTCTGACGGATGTAATTGAGTGAAATAGATTGGTATTTAATATCAATTAATTCAGCAAGCCTGTTAAATATGCAGCTACTCTGTTGCCACATCACCTTACTCTATTAAAAAGTCCTTATAGAGTTTGTATGAGTCTTATAGTCTTTACAGCTATAAAATGTCGTGAATCAATCATACAACTCTCTTCAACCAATCTACCCAGGACCATTATTATAACTGGTTTTCTTTTAAACTAGCGCTAACTGTACATATTCTATTAACCTAACATGTTTTACTTGGAACATTTTTCCGGAATCATTGTTTACAGAAGAGTTCTGAGATTTTTTTTTTAATTTAAGGTATGGTCATTGGCGCCCGGAACCTTCTTAGTGCACTGCCGGCCTCCGGACAGTGATCTCTCATTACAGACAACATTGTCCATCACAGGACAGTGAGCTGTAGAGGCTCCTAGGAAAAAAAAAATCTAAGGACAGCACAGCTGGACTCGAACCCGGATCCTCCTCGTGGGAGTCCAGTACGCTAACCACTTAGCTATTCCCTTCGCTAAACTGAGAAATTTATGACATTAGGCTTGACTCTGAGTCAGCACTTAAAGTACCCCACTCTCTCTTGTAAATAGACGTCTGTGAGTGGCGAAATTGTGTTTTTATGGATAAATATATTTATAAGGATGAATATATTTGTAAGGGTGAATATATTTATAGGGATGAATGTGTTTATAAGAATGGCTGTATTTATAAGGATGCTTTTTTTTTTTTTTAAGGATTAATATATTTTATAAGGATGCATGTTTTTTCTATAAGGATGAATGTATTTTATAAGAACGAATGTACTTACTGGGATAAATGTAAATATTACACACATTAAGAAAATAATGAATTTATGACTACTAATGATTTAGCAAAAATAAAAGATAAAAGTAGCGTTAAATTGAAATAAAAAGGTTATGATACTATTGTGTTAGTTTTTTTTTTTGTTAGACTTCATTCGTTCCAATATTATAGAAGGTTTTATAATAAGGTAAAGGGTCTATTTAATATAGTTCAGGTGCAAAGGACCATTGAAGTTGTGCACCTTCAAAATAAAAATAAAAAAATAATAATAAAGTATACCACAGGTTAATAAAAGCAGCATTCTAGTAGTCTATGACTTACTAACATTCACATTATGCCAAAGAATGTTATATTCGAAAAACCAACGAATAGAATGGTTGGTTCCCCTTTACAATGCTAATTTGATCTAAACGTTTAAACTATTTAATGTTAAGAAATAATAATAATAATGGCCAATTAGAACTGCAATGCAATGCGTATTATTGTTTCAAATTATTTTTTTTTAACAATCAGAAAAACATTTTCGACAGCTGAAAGGCAAGAATGAAATGGAAACCAAAGCTGAAGACAAATTGACGTTTAAGATGATGACAATATAGAGGTGATAGATCTTACAAGGAAATAGAAGATTTTGTTTGAATGTGCTACGTCAGTATTTTATATAAGCAATATATAAGGTACTACTCTAATACATGGCAAGCAACAGCTGCCACCACCACTGGTCCAATATTATAGTTTTGTCTTCTTTTACATCAGCAGAATACTTCAACAGGGTTACAAACCATCTGTGGTCCTTTTATCTTGAGATATTTATTTATTTTTTTTCCCTTACTAAGTATTATGTTAAAGTCTAATTGTAACAGCTATAAACTTCAATTAATTATACGAATTTAGGCACTGTAAAAAATATAAGCACGATTGAATAAATAGTAAAATCTTATTTGAACATCATTTCAATAAAAAATAAATAAAAAATTAACAAAACACTCATACGCAACTTTCTCTCACGCAATTTACGTAATTATAAGTGACCAATTTTCTCCAAACTTACAATTTTTCAAAGATTTTTCTATCCCTCCCACAAAAGTTTCCATTAAAAATATTTTCTTGGAAAGAAAGATCCAAACAAATTAAATAGGTCTCTGTATGTATAGTTACACTATAACAAGTTTAATCAAATATTGAGAAAACAGTTGAAAGCTGAAAAAACTTCAGTAAGAATGCACTTCCGATAATTCCGGTTTTCAAATTCGAAATTTTGCCAACATATTGTTTAGCAATATTTATTAATTCTAATTAATATTATTTAGATGAAAAAATCGTATAATCAAGAAAAATAGCACTTTAGAAGAAAAATTAAGTCAGAACCTTCAAAAAAAAAAAAAGAAACTTCCGGTGAAATCACCAATCTTCGAAGTTTTAACACGCTCGTAATACTTCCTCTAATAAAAGAGTAGGAGAAAGTAAATACCTGATAAACATTATAATAAACCTACAAAACAATTTAGATTTGCATATAATTAAATATAAATGAATGTATAAACGACATGAAACGTCGTTTGAAATTTATTCTTCTTTTGCTGTTTGAATGATAGCATGCAAGTAACATTAAACTATACGTTCAGCAGTAATCACCTCGTTTAATCCAATTATTATAGGTACTAATTTGAATTTCTGATAAGAATCCCTGAAAAACAGGAAGGAAATGTTTCTAAACTACATTCTATTTCCTTTGAATGCTAACACTTTTCTTAAAACCGCCCTTTAACTATCTCTTAATATCCCATTCGCCTTTTACTATCATTTAATTTGTACAAAAACAATTTACTTTAAGAAATACAAACAATTCAATTAAATGAATATAAATATACGAATATATATTATATACATGTATTTGAGAAAGGTTTTTTTATTTTTTTTTTCACTTTATCTTACTTCTAAAAGAAGAAAGTAATTATTACTAATTAATTTACTAATCGTAATGAATAATTAAATTTTGACTTTTTCTTCATGATGTAAAGTAATTTTGACCGTATCAAATTTTCGAAATTCATTTGTTCCCTTGAAATTCATTTTGCAAGGTCCCTTAGTTTGAAAAAAAAAAATGGTTTTAGCGAATGATCTGTGAAAATATAGAAGGCTCAATCTTGATATTCTGTTTAGTAACCATCAACAGTCGCGAGTGCAATTTTACTAAATTGTTTTCTTCACTTTTTTCACGATTTATTTAAAGACGATTCTACAATTATCTTAAAAACTTTGTATACTAAATGCACGCATATAGTGGCCTATCACATTTATTACTTTCTTACTCCTAGTAAGAGGAAGTATTGTGATCGTGCCAAATTTTCGATATCAACTTTTCACCGGAAATATCCGTTTTGAGGTCCCCTGAGCCCAAAAAAGTGGTTTTTAGCAAATGGTCTGTGTGTGTGTGTGTGTGTGTGTGTGTGTATGTTGTATGTATGTATGTGAAGAGCATAGCTCAAAAAAAAATCGCAGAAAGTTGAAACTTGATATTCCGTTTTGGTATCACTATGGGATCCGACAGTAGGCCAGCGGTCGAAATTCCTAGACCGGAAGTACCACTTTACTAAATGGTTTTTTCCCTTTTTTTGCAGTTTTCTCAGAAATGGCTCCAACGATTTTCTTTAAACTTGACATATCAACTACACTTACAAAGATCTACAATTTTTATTTGAATCATTTCTCTGGTAAAATGCATTCAAAGGCACTTTTAGGGGAGGGGGTGCTGGGTTGTCCTCTAAAGTCCTATTTCAGTTTATTATTCAATTCTATCATCTAAACAATATTAATTAGAATTAAATGTGATGCTGAATTTCAGAGTTTGAAAAAATCGGATGAGCGGAAGTGCGATTTTAACTAAAATTTATTTTTCAGTTTTCTGGTATTTTTTTACTTTCTTGCAATTTTCTCAAAAATGGGTCGGACGATTTACTTTAAACTTTGAATATCAACTACACATGCAAAGATCTACAACTTTTATTTAAAATATTTCTCTGGAAAAATTCATTTAAGAGCCCTTTTGGGGGAGGGATGGGGTTAGGTTTCTTCTAAAGTGCTATCATAGTTGATTATACAATCCTACCATCCAAACAAAATTAATTATAAATAAATAGATGTCCAAAATCCCGAGTTTCAAGAAAATAAGTAAACCGGAAGTGCGCTTTTACTGAACTTTTTTTCAATTTTCGACGAACTCCAATGAATTTCATCAAATTTGGTTCACAAACTATAAAATTTGTCAATTATAATTTTGAGAACTGGAGTAAGAGAAAGTTGTGTGAGTGTTTCACACTAGATTTTTTGATACATTTGTTTGAAAAAATTGATTTTTGGGGGTCCTAAAGGAACACAGTTTTCTTCTAAAGTACCACTTCATATAATATATATGGTTCTATTACATACATAATATTTAATATATATTAAAAGCATTTCTAGAATTCGAAGCAAAAACAGGTTAACCGTAAGCGCGACCATTAGATTAGATTAGATTGATGCAGGGGGGGAGACTCAGACCCAGGCACTGCGGCCTACCCGTTGAGGCTTATTGTGCCAACCCCTCAATACCTAGTAGTGGAAGCCCCCCTCTTCATGAGGTCCAAAACCTTCCCCACCAGTCCTTCCTGGGGTACGATTTCCTCCGGTTTCAACGTGCCGAAGATCTCGTACCTCAGTCTGCCGATTGCAACGCAATCAAACAACAGGTGAGAGGCCGTCTCCTCCTCCTCCTGACACAATCTGCACAAGGGCTCTACATCCACCAACCCTACCTTGTGCAGATGTTTTTTGAACCTGCCATGCCCAGTAAACAGGCCCGTTATCTGATATCTGCTTAAACCCAGGGTCTCTCTGGTTCTTCTTCTACACAGCTCTGGCATAACCATTTTGCCGTGTTTTGCTCCAGTACTTAGCCTCCAGTGACGATTATGTTCTCTCCGAGTCCAGTCTCTCAGAGAAGCCCTCGCCATACTTTTGGCTATTCCCAGAACAGGTTCTGGCCCACAGAAAGGAAGCGCGACCATTCGAAAAGCTTTCGTGATTTTTGGAATAAACTCGAGATCGGCTACATCGATTTCCTTTAAATTTAATGTTACTTACACAGGTATAAACGTACCTATCACTTTTATTACAAGAATTGTTACGGAATAATTTGTTTCAATGATCTGTGACATTAGCTTCCGAATATTTGAGGTTTGTTTACATATTACTGGGGTTATCTTCTGGGATGAAATGTAATCGCTTTCAATATTACCAATTATAGCCTAATCGTCCTGCGGACGTGACAGAAGGCGTAGCGCGATGCTAGCGCTTGAAACTGGTGATATCTGCAACGTGAACTCCCCCCAGCCCTCGTGTGGCAAATTTCCTTTACACTGTAGTTAAGTGTTAGTCACAAGATTGGGCGGGATACCTGCAGGAAAGTCACGATCCCTAAATAAACTATCCACCCCCCCCCCCCTAACTAGAAGGAACAATTATACATTACTTGCTAATTTTTGCTGTACATTCAAAGTCTCTGAACCTTATTTTTTAGCCCATTCTTTTTTTTTATATATATCATCATCAATGGCAATATAGCCCAAGAGAGTGTGGTTTTGGCTTCCTCTTGCAAAAGTTTTCGTCAGTTTTCTCTATCGTATGCTGCAAGTATGGTTACAGCATACTTCTTCAGTCTTACTAAAGGCACGTTCTCACGAGTCAAGTTTAGTTGTCCGATTGAGGTTGATCAAGCAAAAGTTGAATGCGACTTGAATCAGTTTCAATAACGACATGGAGCATTCTATGAGTTGAAAGCAAACTGAGATTCGGAGGTTCTCACTTGTCAATACTTGAAAGATGGCGGGTTCAACTGAAAGATGCGTCATACTTGAACGATAAAGTTTGACTCGGTCAAACTTTTGTTGACAAAAGGAAATTTGCACTAAAAAGTTGATCAACTTTATTGAAAGAAAAGGTTCTCACTAGGTTTTTCATTCAACTTCTGTTGATCAACTAAAATCGGTCAACTAAACTTGACTCATGAGAACGCGCCTTATCCATCTTAGCTTCGCCTCTTTCCCTTCTAATTAATTACACTCTTTCAACCTTCTTTGCAATCCGGCCAACCTCCATTCTTGCGTAAGATATCCAGCCCAGCTTTATATCACATTCTCTTAACGACTTTCATCTATAAGTTAACTTCTTTTTTTTGGAAACGTAACTAATTGAACATGAGTCGTCGTATGAATAACATAAAGGGAAAAAGATGATGAATACAAATACATACAATTTTAAAACTATAAACAAAATATTGCAATAATACTAATAATCCTTTATTTTAGAGGCAAAAAGTGATTTATTAATATTATTTTTTTTTAATATTTATTTTATCACAGATAAATAAAAGAAAGGACATTTGACAACCTTTGCCAGTTAAGTAAAGGACAAGACATTTGATATGAAAAATAAAAAATAAAAAACGCTGTCCTTTGAATTAAAGGACAATAGGCAACGCTAGTTCTATTTAGCAATTATCTTTGGCACTAAATATGCTTACTTTTTAAATATTTTTCATTCAAATAATTATTATATTTCTAAAATTTTTACAAAAATCAACTTTTTATCTTCTCCGGAACTAAGCGCTAAATAAACGCAAGGAAAAGTCAAACCATAAAAAAGAAAAAGAAAAATATTAAATAAATTCTTTAAAATTGTTAAAAAAACAAATTCAATTGTAAGGTTAAATTCCAGTTTAAAAACAAGTTAACACTCATTGATAAGTGCACATCAAAGTTAAGAGTATTGCTCCACTGGGAAGCCGAGCAGAGCTATATTGGACTTTTGCCAAAATTAACATGGGATTGATGTGGCTCCTAAATCTAACTGGTGTAAATAAGCAAGATTATGTTTCAATTAACACTACTCCTAGCTTTTAAAAAAAAACTAGAGAAATGTTTTAAATAAAAGTTGTAGATCTTTCCATGTTTAGTTTATATACGAAGTTTCAAGAAAATCGTCGGAGCCATTTTTGAGAAAATTGCGAAAAAGAGAATAAATCATTTAATAAGTGGTAAAGTAAACGCACTTCCGGTTATCCGATTTTTTTCAAACTCGGAATTTCAACAACATCTTTACTTCTAATTAACATTATTTAGATGACAGAATTGTCTAATAAACTGAAATAGCACTTTAGATGGAATCCTAACCCCACCCCTCCCGCAATAGGGCCTTTAAATGCATTTTCCCGGAGATATGCTTCAAATAAAAGTTGTAGCTCCTTGTATGTGTGGTTGATGTTCCAAGTTTAAAGAAAATAGTTAGAGCCATTTTTGAGAAAATCGCAAAAAAGTAAAAAGTCCATATCTAGTAAAGTGGTACTTCCGGTTGAGGAATTTTGACAGATAACGTATGTTCAGATCCCATGGTGATACCTAAACTGAATATCAAGTTTCAACTTTCTACGGTTTTTCGTTTTTGAGCTATGCTGTTTACATACATACATATACACACACACACACTCACAAACCATTTGCTAAAAACCACTTTTTTGGGCTCAGAGGACCTCAAAATGGATATTTCCGGTGAAAACTCGATATCGAAAATTTGACACGATTACGATACTTCCTCTTACTAGGAGAAGAGAAAGTAAAAAAAAAAAAAATTCAAAAAAATAATATATAATTTTATCTCATTTATGTATAAACATGATTAGTTTAAACATTGATATAAACAAAATGTGATAAAAGACGAATTTCTGTTTCCAATATGGGGTCTTATTGTTTCATCAATTTTCGTGCTCTCACGAGAAGAAACTAAACGAATACTTGTTTTTCTCTGTTAACATACAAAATAGTTAATCATTAATTTGATGATCGATAGTTTTTAGATAATCGATATAGAAAGATAATCGATAGTTTTTTTACTGTCTTTATTTACTTGAACGCGATTCCCCAAAATTAACTTAAAATCTTTGTATACTATAAACTCCACGTACATAATGGCCTATCATTTTTAATATACATTAAAAGCAATGCTAAAATTTCAAATCTGAAAAAAAAACGGATTAATGGTAGCGGGAAATTACACAAAAAATCTTAGCATTACAGTTATAAAAGTGAAAGTGAATCTGCGACTTTATCTACGAAAAGAAAATTTAATAAAAATTACTTTCTCCATATAACTGTGAGGAGATTTTTCCAGCCCACGTTATGAACGTGAACCCATTGTCAACAACCCACAGCATTTCTATTTTTAATACAACTCTCTATCAATTAATAAGTTTTCTCATATATGTTTTTTTAGCAATCCTACTTAATGAACTTTTAAATACTGTTTTTATATATAAAATCTCCTTCGATAATAAATTATTCAAGCAGAATTTTTCATTATCCCCAATTTGCTGGGTGTTTATTGTATATACCAAAAGTAAATTAAAAGGACAATATGGATGTTTGTACGGCAAATTGCCAGAGGAGTTTTTTAAAGAAAAAGAATTCTTTATTGCTCTACGTTTCGGGAACCATTGGTGCCCTTCTTCAAAATTTATTGGAGAAAATACATTATTGTAGAGTATTGTAGTTACGAAAAAGTGAATAGATTTATAACAAAACACAAATTGAAAATAAAGAAATATTTTTTTTCTTTTTACTTCCTCTTACATCTCTAGTAAGAGAAAGTATTGTAATCGTGTCAAATTTTCGATATCCTGTCTTCACCGGAAATATCCGTTTTGAGATCCCCTTAGTCCAAAAAAGTGGCTTTTAGCAAATGGTCTGTGTGTGTGCATGTGTGATTGTGAACAGCATAGCTCAAAAACGAAAAACCGCAGAAAGTTGAAACTTGATATTCCGTTTAGGTATCACCATGGCATCTGACAGTGGGTCATCTGTCAAAATTACTCAACCGGAAGTATCACTTTACTTGTTAGTTTTTTTACTTTTTTGCGTTTTTCTCGAAAATAGCTTCGACGATTTTCATCAAAATTGGTACATCAAGTACACATACAAAGAGCTACAACTTTTATTTGAAACATTTCTCTGGGAAAATTCATTTAAGGGCAGTTATGGAGGAGGGGAGGGGTTAGATTTTATCTAAAGTGCTATTTCAGTTTATTAAACAATTCCATCATCTAAATAATGGTAATTTGAATTAAATATGTTGTTGAAATTCCGAGTTTGAAAAAAATCGGATAACCGGAAGTGCGTTTGAAATGTATTTTTCAGTTTTCTGGTATTTTCTCAAAAACGGCTCCAACAATTTTCTTTAAAGTACAACTTTTATTTGAAACATTTCTCCTGATAATGTCATTTAAGGGGGCCTTTTGGGTGAGGGGTGGGGTTATGATTAGCTCTAAAGTGCTATCATAGTTGATTATACAATTCTACCATCGAAACAAAATTAATTAAAAAAATAAATAGATGACCAAATTTCCAAGTTTCATGAACATTAGTAAACCGGAAGTGCGCTTTTACTGAAACAGTTTTTTCAGTTTTTCAACGAACTCCGACGAATTTCATTAAATGTGGTACTCTAACTATAAAATTTGTCAATTTCAATTTTGTGAAAACTGGAGTAAGAGAAAGTTTTGTGTTGTACAATACTGAACAATAATGTATTTTCTCCAATAATTTTACAGAACTCCTGAAGAAGAGCACCAATGGTACCCGAAACATAGAGCAATAAAGAATTATTTTTCTTTAAAAAACACCTCTGACCATTGCCGTGCAAACATCTCAGTGTAATTTTAAGGCCTGACGATTTGAATACCATTCTTAATTAAAAGGACTTTGATTATAAAAATAATTTCCGAATATCACCGTTTCCGTAAATCCGTTTCTGTTGACGGAGCTAGTTATCACAAATTAAGAAGTTATCACAAATCCTATACAACATTTTTTTTTTCAATCACAAATTCTATTACAATTTTATCCATTATCTACAGTTTTCACTTCCTATTAATGCTGTAAAAGTTATAAATATATTAGAAATTGAGGCTTCCTGCAGTTGAAAAAAGTTTTTTTAGCGAATCGCTATTTTTTTAGCGAATCGCTAAGAACAAAATATCTCAAAAACTAAAAATCGTAGAGCCCACTGAATATTCCAATTTTGGGATGAACGGTTTGGTCAAAATGCCCAATCACAAATATTACTGTACAATTATTTTTTTTTTCAGGTTTGCGTAATTTTCTGATACTTTTATTTGAAACATTTTTCGGGGAAAAATTATTTTTAAAAGGTTTTTTTTTGGGAGGGGGGGGATCTGAGATGTCAGATTACAAGTATTATTAGAGTTTGAATTATAGCTTAGAAATTTCATGAAAGTTGCGTGAGTTGCGCTTCGGATTTTTAACTTACGAATTTTTTTGGTAACCACTTAAGAAGTTTTTTTTTTTTTTTTTTAACCAGAAACAGTTTTATTCATTAATAAATCCTAAATAAAAAATCAAATGCCAATTAAACTACTAATAGCAAAAATACATTTTCAAAAATTCTATATAAATTCTTGTGAATTGCAATAGATAATTCTTGAACTAGTTGGCAGTTAGTTGTAAGTGTTCATAAATCAATCTTAAGTGACATATAAGAAGATTTAGGAACACTTATATTATGTCAAGTCCAGAAGGATGTTCAAACCCTTATAAAAAGATTTTACAGAATAAAATATCAAAAAATTGTTTTGTTTCTTTTTTTTTCAACACAGAGAGAATAAGTTTATAGAAAAATATACGTTATTAAAACAAAATCTAATATTAGTCGAGCACAGTGAAAAATATTTGTTTAACGGTTAAACATTCAGCATAGTAATTGGATCGCTTTATTAGATCATAATCTGTATTAAGGTCCTCTGAACATAAAATAATTGAAGAGAGGGCAATGAAAATGTACTGATATTTTATTTCAAATTGTATGTATTGGCATTTCTAATTTTGGGCAGGCTTTGAACAATCATCCATCTTCAGAATCTGGTTAATCCACACTGTTCAGAAATGATGGCTTTCATTCATTACGTTTCTAAACAGTATGGATTAAGTAGATCCTGAAGTTAGATGAATATCCAAAACCAGCCAGTAAAAAAAAAGAAGCAAAATATGACAAAAAGGGAAACATGAAACCAGGTTGCCTAATTCAGGATCCTAAGGGCATTAACCCCGCTCACTGAAGATTTAGAATCAGCATTATAAGATCAATAGATTCTCACACTGTCCAACCTCGTGGAGACTCAATCAGCAGCATTCAGCATTCTTTTATTATTTCCCGAGAAGGAATTTCGCCTTGTTTAAAACTGAAAAATTCCTAAAAGTATCCCTTCGAAATGAATAAGGTTACAAAGAAAGTGCACAGATAATACAGAAATGATCCAAAAGAGAGCATTGTTTCAGTAATATAAAACTAAAAATGAGTGGTAAAAAGACTCAGAACTGACAATATTCGTGGTACAAATAATGGAAGATTTTATAATAGGTGTTTATAACACTCGAATCTGCGCGGGGGGGGGGACTCGCTTCAATATTAATATAAAAAAAAGACCAAACTGGCTCCAACCCCGCCGCTTAGTTCCTGCCTTCGCTACCTAGGGCGCTATTAACTGTAGCTTCCCACTTTTTATCACGATGCTGGGTCAACACCGACTTTGCCCTTACGGAAATCGAATCCTGAATTCTCGCACGAAAGGCAACTGTGCTGGCCACTAGATCAACGCCTGAGGACATTAAAATCTAACTGACCAAAAAACAAACTTGAAAAAAAAATTATGGAATCCTCAGGATTTCGCGCTGGATTAGAACCGGAAGTTAAACGTTCGAGTTCCACACAACATTATCCTTAGATTTTTTTTTCTATTCCGTAGGTACGTCTATGTTTCATTGTCCGATGAGAGCAGTGTAATCTGTATTCAAAGAAACTGCTCAGTGGCGGGAGTAACTTTAAAAAACTAAATTCGGTAACGATATCATATCCCTTATGCTTTTAAGCATTTAGATAAATTAATTGAAATGCTATTAAGACTTAGAGAAAATGATTCTAAAGTTTCCAAAAATTAAGTATGAAAACAATACTTCAAAAGATACAATCTAGAAGAAGACGGTAAAAAAGAGGTATTCTCAGAATAGGAGCGAAGAAACCTGCCTGCGTCTTCTAACGGTTTTCCTTAAAAATTGTAGCACCTATTCTGTCACTCCTACGCTGTATAGCGAATATGGAAGGAGTATTATAATTTCTAGAACCGTTCTAGATCATTAAAGTTGATTTGCAATGGGTGCTGCTTTAGATTTAGGTGAGTTTCCTCAGCTGGAAGTTTCCACTTACGACACAGTAGATCTTGAAGTCACGTTGCACCAATCTTCCGCTCCAAAAAAATGAAAGAATATTCTTAAAAGAATCTGATTTTATATTTTCAATTAACTTCTGTCTATATGATTAAAATATATGAAATAATAAAATTAAATATTGTCTGGAATGAAATAAAATTCTATGGCCTTATCTGGAATAAAGAGATTGAATAAATCCAACTATTTCAATCTCTAACTGATCCAAAATTGTGCCAATTTAAATAATTTTATTATTATTAGCTTTAGATGTAAATGGATAAGTGAATAATATTTAACTTACAAAAAAAAAAAGAAGAAGATATTAAAGGAAGATAATAAGGAATAGAAAAGATAATATATTTGCATATAGAAAATATTTACTTTGACGATTATGTACTAGTGTATGATGACTATACCCTGGTCTTAGTGGACACAATTGATTTTCTACACGTCATCGCCTATTGAACGCTTTTACTGTCATTAATTCCAGTGCCAAGGGTATTGTATTGCTACTGTTCAAATAACTGGTCTAACAGACAAGTAGACGCTACAAAATGGTAACACAGAGGCGCCACACAATTTATTACTTACATTGCTTCCCCCTTTTTGCATAAAGAAGATTATATTCAGCAAATATAGGATAACAAATATTTTTATGGACAAAATAGCAAAAATATGCAAAATAGATTCGTCTTTTGTGTGCATTAGCTACAATGGCGCTTAGCTATAAGTTAAGCTAACCAATAACGAAGAGTACCGAAAAAATACATTTCACAAAATACTTAGTTTTATATAACATAACAATTATATATATGTAAGTATATTGTAGGCTATAAATTCTATATATTTCTGCCACTAAATCCAGCGGGGAAAGGATATTTGGCAGTCCTAACTCCCTTATATTTATATCCTAAAAATATGTTGATCTCGACTTTTTAAGCTCACTTAAACAGTCGATTTTTTGAAAAACATTTTATCAGTTAAAAAATGGGTTATTTAAGGTGATCTCATTGACCTTTCCAGAATGTTTCATAACTTTTCCATTATTAAATTTTCAAATAAACTACTTTTTTTTAAAAAAGTTACAAGTATTATTGATACTGAACTTCTTAAGCTGCGTCCATTACTAAAAGGTCAAAACGAGTGTAATATGTGTGAGTCAAAGAGTCCTTACTACCAGACAAAGACTAGTAGATGAACCAGACTCTAATGTTGGAGGTAAATCAAAAATATCGGTCAGAATTAACTGAAAAGATACGCAGATTATCATTTAATCTACTATCATCAGCAAATAGTTCTGGTGGCTCAAAATGCGAGAAAATATCAGGGAATTTTTTTTCTATGATAGCTGCCTCATTTTGGATCATCGACCTCACGATAAACAATCATAGGGTACGATTAAGATTAAATATTTATTTTACCAAATTTTGTAACAAACATGTTTACAACCAGAGCGAGTAAACTCATTTTTGCCATAAGAAGAATGGTTTCATACGATCAAATAATTCTTAAGGCGGATGAAACTGATGGATGATCACGGAAAAAAATATCTCCCATTGCAACCAATTGTTCGTATTTGCTTCGATTTCATTTGCCCATAAACCAAGTGGAATGATACTATTAATCCAACAACTTAGCAGCAGCAGAGTTCTCCGTCTTGAACTCGCTGAAACGCATCTTAGTGTAGTGTGCTAAAATTGTAAAAAAATTAGCAAATTACTAAGAAAATGAACAAAGTTGATCAATGGGGCGGAAGAAAACAATCTAACACAGATAAAATCTGTTATCAAAACAACAACAATCTGCCTTCCCGTTCAAAAAATCGTAAATCTACTCATTTTTAACAATTCGCAATTTCTAATAAATATACATACTGCTAAAAATTCTCTCCAATAAGATAACGTTCAACGGCTACAATTGTTTTTTTTTTTTAAGCATTTTAGTATAAAAAATATTTAATCACATGTAATAAATCAAAGGAATTAATTATGAGAATGAAATCTTATATTTTTAGAAGAAAAAATGAAAGTAGAAGTTTATGAGACTGAGAAACTGCAATTTGTGTCAAAAACAGAAAAACTAGGTGGCACGGTTGAAAATCAAAGTAGAGTAAATGAATTTTTTGTTTTGTTGCAAATGTGATACAATAATCATGCTTCTAACCGATTTCTCCATAAATTTAGAATATATTCACTTAACGATTTGGAAATCGACAAAGAATTTTGAGAATTTTCATATCGATTATGAGAAAAGTTTGTTAATAATTCTATTTTTAGAAAAAAAATTAACATAACTTTGAAAATTTTCCATGAGACCACCAATCAGCCAAATAGTTAATAATGGATAAGCTCTTTTTATAAAGACTGATGGAAAATTTTATGTGTCCATTTCGCCGACCAAATTGCTATGGGAGTCAAATTTTTGTTTTGTTTTTTGTTTAGCATAATAATAGAACAAAGTTTATTCTTATATAGCAGAATTTAAATTTAGCTGTTGAAGTTGAATGCACAAGAATCTAGCTTTAATTCCAGGGCGAGAGATTATATTTAGTGGTGCTATATATTTAGTTAGATGTGAATGTCCTGCATACAGAGACAAAGTTCTCTTCCAGCCAACAATATCACACTTTCTGAATCATAACACTATTTTTAGAAATTTTAATTATGGTAATAGTTACTTTTCTTTCTATAACTATACAAGAATTTAAGAAAAATTATTTATTTAAAAAAAAGAAGTAATATTTTTATTAATTAGAAGATAGAGTGGACGCCGTAACTGAAAATGAGTGTTTCTACAAGTTACTGGAACTTTAAATTAGCACAAAAGCAACATTTTTTTGGGCTACAAAGTAATCAGATCAACGATCGTTAACGGAAATGGTCTATTAAGATAATAAAATCTCTAATTCAACATGCATGACCAATTAAAAATGATTTGCGTCAATCTTGGAATTCAGCAACTTTTCCAGCGGCGCCGGATGAATCAATTAATCAAATGTCTCGTTTTAGCTGGGCAAATAATCTTCCAAGAATTCTCACGGCATGTTTTGAATAAAGTTTCAGCAGCAATCGATTGCTGTACCATAGCAGGTCGAAATCAAATGAGATGGCTCCTTGCTACTGAGGAGTCCATTCGAATTCAAACATGCCGACTATCTTGAGATGCAAATATTTAACTTTGCGAAAGCATCAAAGCCTGTAATACCTAAAGCACCTAGGGTCCCATATAGCTACCTCAAAGGAAAACAAACAAAACGGGAATATATTGTAGAGTCACTAAATTCGTCAGTGCCCTAGGAACTAGAAGAAAAAGCCGCAGGAGAAAAGCCAGAAGCTGTTTCATACACAACCTTAACTCAAACCATAATCGTGATTTCCCTAATATCATTATGTCATAAGTTGAAAGATCTTTCCTCTACTGTTTCATAAACCACTAATCAAATGGCTTAGAGAAGTGCTTGAAAGACTTTCTGGTTAGCACCCTGTCGGGCCTAGTTAGACTTGTAATCAAATTTTGGAACTGCAACCATACCCTGTAGCCCCGACATCTAGGATGAATTCTGTGAAGTTACCAATGCTTGGAAGCTGGATATATAAATATCTCTAATGATTCGCCAATGGAAGTTTCGCAATCAATGAAGTCGTAATGAACTAGTCGCCTAATTTTAAGATCCCTCAAAATCTTCCTGAAAACAGTTTTCATGGTAAAATGTTCCAAATAAAAAGTAATAGACCATAATTTTATGTACGTAGTAAGTAGGCAAAGTTTCAAGAAAATCACGGAAAACTAAACCTGCTAAGCGATGGGCGGCCATTGATTACCTTGTGGAACAACAATTCAATTAATTTATTCAGCCGTAAAGAAAACACTGGCGGGGAATAAGCTGGTATCACACTTATTTGTAGAAATTTAAACTCTCTTCGTGTTTTAGTATCAGCATACCTGAAGAAAATACAAAAGTGTGAAAACTATGATTTTGAAATACGACTACCAAAGAAGGTAAATGTTCTAACGTTACAAATATACTTATTCTATTTGCATCATGAATTCATCTCATGCCAAATTTCGTAATATTTGTTAACACCAGGACTGACGCGGGAGAAAATATCGATTCCATATTCGACAGTATGCTAATTGAGGGTGCGGGCGAGGCTGTCAGTGAGGGGGTGCTGTATCTTTCACGGACCTCCCTCAGGCATCTGGTTGGTTTCCTCACTGGGAATTGTAGCTTAAGTAGACGCTCTATACTATGGGGTTCATACCTGATTCCTTTTGTAGAGTCTGGGAGACGGAGGAGGAAACACCCATACATCTCATGACGGATTGTTTGGGCTGTGAGCAGAATAGTTTGAGGACCTCTGGCCCGAACAGGATGTCGGTGGAAGCTTAGGCTATGTCCTTTTAAGGTTATGGTCCAATTTGTTCGGACTGTGGTAAAACTTGGTGGGTTTTTATTCCAGACCCGGTAGGTGTTATTCTTTTAGGGCAGCTAAATGACTCCATGGAGGCTTTGCATACCGTAGGATTTAGCCCTCTCCTCCCTTGAATAATAAGAATAATATTCGACAGTTCGCTGGTCAGTAGCCTAACCGCCTAGTTTAAGCACACTGATTAACTAAGATGCAACAGAACTTCATCTCTAAATGCACAATTACAAGAAATCGGATCCAATACCAGGAAAGCAATGCAGTGTTATTCATTAACATGACTTTTACTTTGTAGCAAGTAAATGAGACCTCTAAAAATGTTACAATCCTGCAATATTTCATTGCAAGCAAAATTGTGTTTTACTAAGGACTCCAGTTCTTTCCGGGATTCATTCATTATTGCTGATCTGTCAAATTCGATTTTAAAAGCAGAATACTAAGTGAAGTTGACAGAGAAATTCGACATGGGAAAAATGCTTTGTTTATGTGATGCAAAGTCAGCTAAACTTATATGCCAATGCTAGTTAAAAAGAGACGACTGCTTTTGAATAATCTTCGAATGATTATAGTCCAAAAAAAAAAAAAAATATACAGTCAAATTCTCGGAATTGTAAGACAACTCTAAGAAGAAAGCATTACTAAGAAATAAGCAAGTCAAATCCAACTCCCTATATTGTAATCAGAATAATAGACCTTGAACTGGATAATGGCTTGGTATAATTAAATTTGGAGTCACAAAAGAGGGGAAAAAATCTGTTAAAGAAAGATTTGCCTAATATTACACATAAACGACAAAAAGATAAAAAATACCATTCCCAAAGTTTTAGTCTAGTCTGGCCAAACTGGCCGCCCTTAGTTAATGGCCCTATAATTTCCCATGTCATTACTGCTCTTGTGTGACAATGGGTTGTGTGCGTGTCAGCCACAATTTTACTACCACCAATTTATGATAGTTTTCAGAGTGAATCACTTAATATGGAAATTAAAATTATTTGTAGGAAACAGAAATAATAACGCCCCGAAGTTCAATCTAATGTTTTATTCATTTAAAAAAAAAATATTCCACTTAATTGCAGACCTATTAAAACAAACTGTAGACGTTAATTTTGTTACTAAACCTTCTTACAAATTAAAATAATAATAATAATAAAAAAAATTTACACTCGAATTTTGAGGGCTTTGAGCAAACGGTGTTGGAGTTCGAAATTGGTGGGCAAATGTAGGAGAAGGCTTAATACCCTAGCTCAGACAAATTGCAGCTCTTTTGGGTTCCCGGTCATGCGGGAATAGAAGGCAATGAGAGAGCGGACCGGCTGGCCAGAGAGGGATCCTCCTTGCCTTTTTGTGGTCCTGAGCCAGCCCTTGCCGACACTAAGAGGTTCTGCGATAGTCAGATTAGACTTTAGGAGACGAAAGTTTTGGAGAAACATTGGTAGGACACGCAAGGGTGCCTCCCGGACAAAAGATTTTTTAAAGGGATTAAGCAGAGAGTTTCGAATTACCTCCTGACGCCGAACAGGATAAGACTGAGGATCTTAGTAGATGTAGTGACTGGACACACTGGATGGCTAGTCATTTACATAAAATAGGGATGACGTCCGGTCCTATAAGTCCGAATTGTGATGATGGAGATAGGGAAACGGAATATTACAATTTACAACAAGTGTCCCCGTTTCGCTGATACTAGGTTTCGTATATCTGTGGGGGCCTCACTCTCGCGGAAAAACCTACGATAGTTGGAGCTAAAGGATATTATAGGCAGACCGGCAATCTACATGGGGAAATTAATTACGGGGATGAAGTGCGATTAAATAGGGGGGATAAAAATGACATTGGCTTAGGTCCCATGCCGATAGGCATCCATGATTAATATTTAATACACTCGAATTTTCTTCAGCTTGGACAGGTAAACTGGGGCAGGTAAACTGGTAATTTTAAATCCTCAAAATCTGTTTAAAGTCGAAATAATTATTAACACAATTTCCAGTGTCAATATTAATGACTTTTGAAAACTTGCACTTTAATGGATGATTTCCTTTTACAGATAGACTAAGAGGTAGGCGAAGAAAGTGAAATCGTTTGCATGAAGTTGCGAAAAAATACTATGCTTCTGTAATGGAATCAGATATTAATGTAATGGAATCGTTTGATGTGTGATTCCTAGAGTAACAGATGTCTTGAAGAGGGCGGAAGTTAGTTTCAGAGATTTGGAAGTTAGTGCTCGAATTATTAAACGGTTTTTCATATAAAAATAAACTGTATTTTAACAATAATTTAAACGTGATAAATGGTAACTAATAACTATAATAAAATACTTAATAATAAATAGAAGATAAATAGCTGATAATTTAGAATGGTTAAAATAACGAACTAAAGTGCACAACTACGAGAATGATAAGTTGAATAGAACTGTGAATTGCCGCTAGTGTATAGTTTGGTCGTAGATGATATAATAATCCTCTCGTCGTATATCATAGAGTTTATATATACTGTTGTTCACACTCACACCAAGACATCTGTCTTAGTGTGCGGCCTTGTGCGACCTTCGTAGTTTGCTGCCCTTATTTAGTGGCCATACTTATCGCGGTGCCTGCCTTTTGATGTGAGAATTGATGAAAAGGCTTTGTTGTTTGTTTGGTTGACCGCGGCTGTCGGCGGCCAACAGTGTCACTGTTTTCACCTATTGTAAATTATTTCTTTGGTGTACTTTGCCGATGTCAATGACTTTGCCATGTCATTACACTTCGAATCAGCCACACTGTTATGTAAAGGCAACCTAAGAGAGTAGACACAAGACAACCAAAGAGAGTAGAGAGAAGAGTAACGAATCCAACCACTCTCTCGGACTGGAGTGGGAGAAACCAGATAAATACAGCAACGGACAGTCCAGAAAGATATAGTTTAAATTGGTTCAGAAGATAGTTCACCAGTCACAACGTGTCATTACCCCTACTCCTTCCACTTTAAATCTTTGACCAATTCTATCCAACCAACCCCATTATAGTTATAAAAGTTATCCGTTTAAAGGGAAACACATAACGGAAGGTATGTATTTCTTCGTTTAAAGAGAAACACAATAAATTTGTAGGTGGAAAACAGTAAACAGGCCTCATAGCAGTAATGTCCTGCTAGCATTGGATTAACCTGCTTCAGATTGCTACTAAGCATGACGACTCTCCGGTGTTATTTGTGCATATCATTGGGTTATTGGTCAGCGTGCAGATGATATGACTAATTTCCTTTTGCAATCTTGAACAATGCTTAATAATGTAACAGGTATATTGCATTATCAACGATAAATAATCCTATCAGTCAAACGGAAAAACCTAGTAGGTTTTGGGGAGTCTCTAATTGTCGAAAAATAAAACTTTAATCATTTCGGCAAAAATGGTGTTCCGGTTGTAAGAGGAAATCCCTGTTGGATTTTCAAGATATACTGTAATAGGATCCGAAGAGAGCGATCTAAAGCAGAGAGAAAGAGACACACATAAAAATTTCACAGTCTCACTCACTAATTTAAGCCAGACTAGAGTGGGAGACTCTGTTTAAATACAGCTGCGTTAGCTATATACAAAAGAGAGTCTTTCAACAATTCATACAGCAATCACAACGCGTCAACAACCTTTCTCTTTATTCACTCCTAAATCTTTCACTACCATTTTTTATATATTCGTATAAAGTTTAGGCAGTTTGTGTTACTTTCCTTATTATATAGTGTTCAGCATTTACTTCCAGTTTATTTATCTTTCTAACCCAATTTCTCTCCTTTTCATACCCTAAGAAAATATTGTTTAAATTTTTTGTGATTAAAAAAACAAAACAAACAAAATATTTGTCAAAAACATATACGTACACATGCACGACTGTTTTCTATTAAATACAACTTTTTCTTGAAAATATGACCCGAATGCAATATTTTGTCCTTAAACCAGAAGGAGAAAGTAAAAAAAAGAAATTAAATATTAAATTCCTATTCTCTTTGAAAACATGTCGCATGCAAACTTTAAATGAATGTTATATTATTTCAGATAAATTAGATTCTATACTGCGATTGATTTTTTTTTTTTTTTATTTTTCATTTTATAAAATATTCATAAAGGTTTGTTGTCTATAAAAGATAATTATGTCAGAAATGGAAACTAGAAATGGAATATTTAATTTCTCTAAAACAAAGTTAAATTTACTGACAAAAAGAGAAGAAAAGTAAACATTCACTAGGGATTTTCTTTCATCGCTACTGTGTACGAAATCCAAAAAAAAAGGTAACAAAACATAATATCATTTTAAAGATTTAGGAAGGCCAATAAACATTTCACAGAAAGGAAAACGAAAAGAAATAAATTTCATAAAGATTTAAGAATTTATAAAAATTGAATATTTTTTGCACGTATTCTAAAAAACATAAATGAATAATAGAAGAAATGTATGAACCGTTTTCAAAAACTATGCAATTGTACCTCCTTATTCGTATGTTTTTATTACTATTTCTTAATTCTGTAGCAAAATTTCTGAATTTTGTTTGTTTGTTTTTTTTTACTTTTTTAACCGGAAATCTATGTTTTTATTCGATATCCATTGAATACGAAAAAAAGATGTTTTGTGTATGTGTGTATGTGTGCGTGCGTGAATAAAATCTTTTAAAAACGAAAATTTGCAGAAAAGTTCGAAATATTCAATAGTTTTTTAAGCTGTTGATTATATAGGTTGGTTCCGCAGAGCCGGAAAGCATCAGAGACATTTTCCGTGGTAGCCTGCTTCATTTTGTGGTCATCAACCGGTTTCGGGCGTTCGCCCATCTTCAGGATGCGTTTTTCAGACAGTGTGACAACAAAAAAATAACACAGATTGTACCCAGAGCAAATTCAGTTTACACACACAATATAAATAATAAACAGAAATAAGTCATAAAATACAATAAAAATAAAAATCTCAATAAAAATAAGTGTGTAAACTGAACTTGTACAAGTTGAGATGGGCGAACGCCTGAAACCGGTCGATGACCACAAAATGAAGGAGGCTATCACGGAAAATGTCTCCGAAGTTTTTTAAGCGTTTGGAATTTCCTTGAAAACCTCTCCAATTTTTCCTTTATATTTTGGAAGGCTAACTGCACATAATATATAAAATTATCACTTTAATTTGGAACATAAAAACCAGAAAAAATGGATTTTAAGAATTCATTTTCTGCGATATCTTTGAAGTTAGATTTCAAGTATTATTTAGGATTTAAACAAGGGCGCTGTGTTCAGGACTAAAATACCGTAACCGCTGTCAAGTAAAGTCTAATTGAGAATAACTTGTAATCTCACTATCATATCTGTATTTCAGGGCATTTAAATTTGAGAAGATAATATTTAATGTTCAATTATCTGTGCTGTAAGAGAAAGTCGTATGTGTATGTGTGTGTGTGTGTGTGTGAGTGTGCGCGCTTAACACTAGATTTTTCTAGATTCTTGAACAGTTTATCAAACTGCGATGTTTTTTTTTTACTTTTTTGATTTCTCTGTTCATAGACAGTATTATTCTTGAAACATGAAAAGAAAAAATTCCTCTCGGTTGTTTATCCGGGAATTACCGTGGAATCCTTCCCAGGTGGAGATTTAAGAGGGCACTACAAAATTTAGTTAACAAATGCAAGAAGGGAAAAAACTTGAGCAAGATCTCCTAGAGAAATGGAAATTCCGTTGGTTCATGTTCTTTAAAAGAAAGGACAACCTATAAATTTTTTGACCGATGCGGTAGCGGGGTAAAAGGATTGTTCCTTACAGACTTCTTTTATGCAGTATCTAGACTAGTGACTGGGAGGGGAGGGGACATGGGCAGATAAATGACAAACAGTGTGGAAGGGTTTGTTGAGAGGTGTTCGTTGTCGCTGTGGTGTAGAGGAAATAGAGGAACATATTATTTTAAGAATATGTGAGTGCTACGAGGATTTCCGCATAAACTTACGTCTAGTCGTAGCGTTTACATATTGACATAAATAACGATATATTTTCCTTGCTGCTAGAAAAAGTTCGCAGAGGTGGCCCTGTCACGACGAATATCTTGCAGTCAATACATTATCGTTTTGACTATGGTATGATTGTGATTGCTCGGTTAGTTATACGAGTTTTTTAGCTGGCCTTTCTCAGTAATGTCAAGTACAGAAAAGTCCTTAGGGTAGTTTTTTAGTCTGGTATGCATGAGTGAGTACATATGTATGTATTTATTGTCTGTTGAATGTGAATGAATCAGACCATTCATTTATTATATTGAATATTTTGTTGGTCCTTCAAAATTTAGGATGTTCGCCGTTCCCTCATGACTTCAAATCAGAATCAGCATAAGAATTTCCCATACTCGTGCTGATCTTGGTGAGTATAGCTAAATGAGCGTAAACTCAGGTTTGAGTTGATTGAAATGTAGAGAGAAATGCAGTGAACGTGAGGTGGGGAGTGATTAGGTGT